>CM065398.1:25467500-25927500 GCA_033060915.1 Euryodendron excelsum
ACGCCAACCCTAGCAATCTCTTCAAAAACATAAAACTCCTAAATCTATTCTACTACCTACTAATCTCCCTACAACTAAAAAGTGAGTTAATTTATAAATCTCATCGTTAGTCGTACGGACGGTTTCTACCGAGTGCTCATATGGACTGGGTCTTTTCAGGAAAGTTGTAAGTCTTGAAAAGTTATATGAAATCGACATATTATGGGCCTGAATAGCCCTTCTAGTTCGAGAGATATGGGCTTTCAAAGTTTTAACTCTGCGTGTTTCAGCAGTTTGTACCATAGCTTCAGCAGCTTGTACCTTGACAGCAATCTCTTGAAACCTATGATTAAATTGCATTTGAAATCATTCCATTTAAACTTAAAACCGTTCGAACTCCTAATTGACCGTTTGAACAGCCTTCGAACGCTCTTCGAATGGATTTTATGCTCTCTGAATCTATCAAACAGTCTTCGAACCTGAATTTAGCGTGACATCGTTTGATGTACCATTCAAACGCAACTATGCACCGTTCGAACGCACTTCAAACGTCGAATCCAATTTACCGTGAAGTTGTCCTTTTTAAGTCTAAAATCCTAAAAATATACATTAAACTAAGTTAGTAACGAATTAGGATTAAAACAACATAATTAAACCTATTCTAAAGATAACAAATAACTAATTAAAGGCATGTAAATTATACTTTTAGAGTACAATCAAAAAGTCACCTGGAGGATATTGTGGGATCACAATTTTTTATCTCCTCTACTCCTCCAACTGATCCAACTAGCGAAGAGAATGGCAAGCAGCTAGTAAGAATTTTTTTTCTACTTTAGAAAATTAATTTTTTTAATGTAGATTTTCTAATAACTGATTTTTTAATTTTAATTTGATGCATTTGTTTTTTCTGCTAAATATTTTGTTTGACTGTTTTGTGATTGGTTTTAAATGGTGTATTTTGACTTGAATGACTTATTTAAATTCTTGTATTTGATACAAATAGATTGAAGGGATCAATGGTCATTTAAATTTGATTAACTATTATATATTTTGGCATGAAGTTAACATTGGTGGATAATTACCTAAAATTAGTGGTGGTTGATGACTTAGATGGTAGATAATTAAAGTTTACACACATGCATGAAATCCTTTCCATTTCATATAACTCGTTTTTAAGTTATGTAACCATATGTTTACCATTCATCGATCATTCATAACAAATATTTGAGAATATTTGTCAATTGATGGTCAAAAAATAGTTTAGCAAAAATCTAGAAGGAAAAAGACAACTGAAGCAGGATTGGTACTTCATAGTAGTCACTATGTAAAACTGAGAATTATTTAGCATTATAAGATAAAAGGCTTTCTGTAACAATGTTACTGTAACACATTCTTCACAAATATTGTCTAGTGGCATTGTTGTATTACTAATTACTAATTACAATGTTTCGTGCACTTTTACGGTAATATGTAAAGAGAGATATAGGATTAAGGAAAGCAAGAAGTTGAAAATCATGAGTGAATATAGATTGATAATGACCAGTTGCGGCTGCTGGATTTTTCTTCAATGGAATCATTTAAAATTTATTTTCATGTTAACTTGTCTTCTACAAATTTAGAAATGAGCCTATATGTATAGTCCTTTTAACATATAATTAAAAACCTAAACTAAATTTTAACTAACAATTCCCTAAATTACCAAAACAAAATAGTATGAGATCGATATCAAAACAAAATAGCCTCTATGTATACCTTCATAGCTTCCCTCTCATATGAGTGGATCCCAGCGTGCGAGAGAGACTATGGAATAGTATGAGATCGATATCACATTAACAATACATATTTAACTAAAGACTAATAACAATTATGGTTATGTGAATTTTAGGTATTTATGCACATTATAGTGATAAAGGGAATCTTAAAGTAAGTTTTTAGTTATTCACGGTACAAATTCTTAAAAATTTGAACTTTTCTTTAACAAGGTGCTCAAAATTTTTTCTTATTAAGCTTCACATTTCTTTACTTTATGAAAAAGCTCAATCGTGTCAAATTATATTTAATGGGTCAAGTCTTATAACTATTATACTTTTTCTAAAAATATTACATGATTAGAGAGTAATTTTGAAAATTCAGTAGGGTCAATTGACCCACTCAAATGCACTCGTCGCGGCCCCTGATCATGATGGAGAAACTACACTGGTTCTTGTACTGGAGTCTTGCTTTTTCTTTTTCTTTTGTACTCAAGTATGCTTGGTTGGAGTTCATTTTTCATCCACTAGACACCGCTAGGGATACAGCTACCTAGTATTACATGGGAATAATTTTTTTCCCCAAGATATCTAGCTGCTTGGCTGAAGTTGAATAGTCAAAACCAAATGGGGTGAGTCTAGTTGATTAAAGTTTATGACCTTTATTAGAAAGGTTAGTAATTCGAATCTCCTCCTTGACATTGTAATACCTTTGATGAATCCCAAAATAAAAAATAGAATAGTAAAAAATGAAATATTCTTGTCCTCTTGTGGAATTTTGGTAGCATGCATTGGATCGATGTTTCTTTTTCGATCCTTTGTTAAGAATATGGATGTTTTCATTAAACTACGCACTCTTTAGAGTCGGTTTTCTTTTTGATGTTATTGCATATAGATATGTTATTGTGCTGATGTGTTTCCACTTTAATTAGCTAGGTAAAAATTTGCTATCAGTACAGTAGAGAACTTTTTCGCAGGCATTGAAGTGTCTGAATCCAATACAATTGTTTCATTAAATGATATGCATGCATTAGCATATTCTTGTATGAAGATTTTGAATTCTTGCTTGAATTTATGTTGTATTATACTCCTCACGGGCGCGCAAAAAAAAAAAAAAAAATTCCAATCAGATGCAAGTGGATTGGGCTGTCATAGAGTGCCCGCTAATCATTATCCGACATCAGCCTGTAAGCCAACAACGAAGGAGCCGTTTGGCAATCAGCAGCTACACCAAAATGCCAAAAGTTTTAGATTAAAGAGTGTTTGGGTGACTAGTTTTTTTTAAAAAATTATTTTTAAAAATTTTTTTTATAAATAATTTTAAAAAGTCTTTTTTTTTTCAAATAGGTTTTCTAAAAAATCGTGTTAGAAATAATTTATTTTTTTATTATTACCCAAACACAATTCAAAAAAGTTATAAACATAAGTCATAAGTTACTAGATAAGTTTTGATCCAAACACTCCCTACTTATAACTTTTAATCATCCTACATCAGCCTATTTGGAACTTGGGCGAGGGAAGGGAAAAGCATAAAATATTAAATTTTTTCTCTTCCTTTGTTTGATTCTACTTAGGAGGAAAAGAGAAGAGAAAATGCAAGAAATGGAGGAAAAATAAACAATCAGCCTTTCTCTTTCTCTCTCTTCTTTCCTTTTATTTTTCTCTTTTTTTTTTTTTGTAAAACCAAATAGAATCGAAAAATACTTTTCCTTTTTTTTTTTTTTCCCTCTAATCCCTTGCTCTTATATGGACGTCCAGAGACGAACCCAATCAATCCATAGACAAGCCCACATGTCACGAGCTGGTAGGCCGAGCACCACACGGTGACAATAATGCGACCCGCCATGATCATATGCAGCGGAATACACCCGTGAGGCGACTATGCACCAAGCAATAGTCCCGCCAAACTCAAACACCAAGGCATAAGATTATGCGCTTGTCCAGGATCCATCCGTAATGCCCCGCATATCTCTTTAAGCTCAGACCTCTGATGCTCAAGCCATAAAGCAACCCAAGCTATAGGCGATAGCAATGCCATACTCAAATGTGTGCACGCACGACAAGCAATGTGCTTAGCGCTAGTCCCTCCTGAAACACAAGCAATATAGCCATGTGCAACTAGACATGCGCGTCAGCCAAGCATCACCCGTTAGGCACGACGCCTCCATGCTTGAAGCTCTTAGCGCCCCGCGTCAAGGTTGTCCGCAAGGAAAGGCACCATCGAATAGCAACTGATAAGCCCACAACATTGTGCCCCACGACACCAATGCTAGCCAAACCAAGCGGCCGTGTGCACAAGCGTGAAGCCAATGCGCAAGTGCACACGAGACACACGGTATGCAAGTGTGCACACCGAGGTCCAATCCGTCATCAACATAAGCCCCCGAAACGATATGAATGCGACATAGCGGGTGCGTATGTCACAACTCCATCCTCGACGCCAATGCCCAACGTCTGCCCCACCGGGCACAATGTCGCTCATGTAGCCCCTTGACTAGCATGAGGACTACAGCCACGTGCCACAGCCAGCCCCCAAGTCTCGCCCACTCCCTTGGGGGACTCACTTGAATGCTATCCCTTTCGGTAGCACTAGGGGGTGGTAGAGTCAACACCATGCCCCCCCTTATAATAGCATTCTGAGTCATCTCCAAACTGATAAGAAGAAACATCCTACCCCTTCGAGGTGTCATAATCCATATATCCAATAAGTATGAAAAATACAAATTACGAGATTGCCATGCCACCGGCCAATTATGCTCAGACATGCCCCACGCCAAGGTCCCTCGCAGCCCCAGACGTGCCACGGGTGGCAACCCGTGACACCACATCTATGGGCTCATTTCTCAAGGTTGGGCTGTTGTTAAGCCTATATGTCTATGCTAGCCCATCTATCCAGTGGTATGGGCTACAAGAGTTTTTGCCTAAACTAGAGTTATTTTTAAACTTAATTACCAAACTTAGGTGTTTTCAAATTTATTTATCAAATCCAAGTTGCTCGAGAAGTTGTGTCTTGAAAACACAACTTTAGACCTAAAGTCGTGTCTTCAAAACACGATTTTAAGCTTAAAGTTGTGTTTTTTCAAGACATAACTTCTATAAAAGTCTAAACAAACTTTAAATAATAAAAGTTGTGTCTTCAAGACACAACTGTAGGCTTGAAGTCGTGTTTTAAAAACACAATTTCAGGCCTAAAGTTGTGTTTTGAGTGATTTGGGTTTGATAAATAAGTTTGAAACTATTTATACTTGATAATTAAGTTTAAAAACAATCCTGAGTTTGTAAAAATACTCGACAGGCACATGTCCCATTGGTTTTAGTTGCGATTCCAAGTCTAAGCCCCTTTGGTTTGAGGCTTTACGGTACCAAAGCAATTGCCCAGTGCCCGGTTGTTTGCAGATGAAGTAAAGGCATGAATTAATTTTAGAGTTAATTATAAACACACTCCTTGAATTATGACTCAGTATCATTATACCCCCTAAACTTTTAAATGTAACAAGTTAACTCCTTGAACTACTAATGTGGATCAATCAACCACTTCTGTTAGCAATCAGCTTGGAGAATAGATGAAAAATTATCTTGCAACTTGTACATGTTTACAAAAGTTCATTTTGTATCTAAATTATATTATATATTTGTAATAATTTTCTAATATCTAGAATACCCTTTGTATTGCTCTTATATTTATATGTCATTTCAAGGACATTTCAATTATTAGGCAATAATTATAATAAGAAAAAATTAATTTAGATATAAAACTATACTTTTGTGAACATATTCTAGTTGAATAATAATTTTTCATCCGTTTTCCAAACGAATTGCTAACAAGAGGGGTTGATTGATACAAATTAGTAGTTCAAGTGATCAACTTATTACGTTTTAGAGTTTAGAGGGGTACAGTGATACTGAGTCATAGTTTAGAGATTGTATTTGTAATTAACTCGTAATTTTATCTTGTGGTTGTTTGTTTTGCCAGACTTGGATTAAATGTGAGAAATTACAATCCTAATCGTCACTAAACAACAAAATTATAAACTCGTCAATTAATATGTTATGCATAAATATACAATGAAAAATAAATATACTAATATAATCAATGTATATTCTATTGTATAAAATCAAAATTTTATATGTAGAGAGAAGTTTATATTATATCATATTTGGTATATAGTGTATAATACATAATCAATGCATATTATATTATATAAAATCAAATTTTTATATATTGGGAGATGTTTATACTATATCATATTAGGTATATAGTGTATACTAAGTCATTATTTATTATAAATTCATACACATGTAATATTTCAAATAATTTGATGATAATAAAATATTATAGGCTAGGACAAGTATAGTATATTATACGAATTCATACCTATATTACTGTTGTATGATATAATGTATTTGTTGTTATAGTATTATACTAGTTGTCAACCCGTGCAATGCACGAGAGTAAGATTTGTTTAAATCATAAATAGTTAATTTAAAATTTATAATAATTAATTATACAATTGTATCATATCTTTAAAATATAAATAGATATGGATATATATGATATTTTATTTAAGGGTAAAGTACATTTTGCACCCTTGCACTTTACACCCAATTCCACTTCAGGACCTCCCATTTTAATTGTAACAATTAAGTCCTTGGACTTCAAAAAAGTTGCAATGTGCCCCTTCTATAAGATGCCGTTTGGGAATCTAACAGTAGCACCGTGCGTGCACCTCACATGGCTGACTATTAAGGGCATAAGTGACATTTTATGCTTATTCCTGCCCAAACCAGCACTCCTACCTCACGTGTAACATTTTTGGGGAAATTCTAAAGCCCTAGTTTCGTTTCTCTGTACACACAAAAGCTGTGGAGAAATAGACACAAAGAAGAAAAGTAGGGAAAGAGAGAATAAAAGTTATGGACGGAAGGCTTTGTGGATGTGGGAAGCTTTCCCATATGAGGACTTCATGGACCACCACAAACCCAGGGAGAAGATTTGCTGGCTGTGAGAAATACGGGGTGAGTAGTCTTGGGTTTTCAAAGGGTTTGCATTTTGTGAAGGAACTAGGGTTTTATGTAACAAAAGAACTTAACTCTTTTTCTTTTCTTATTGTGCAGCAACATGGAGGATGTGGTTTCTTTGTATGGTATGATCCTCCAATGTGTCATCGATCGAAGCAAGTGATACCGGGACTATTAAGGAAGTTAATAAGGCTGGAGAATGAAGTGAAAAACACCAAACACAAACAAAATGTGTTGTGTACTGTAGTGGTTGTTTCTTGGGTGATAGTTGTTGTTATGGGTTGGTTTTTGTTCAAGGATAATTCCAAATTGAAAAATGAGGTGAATTGTATGTACTTAAAGTAGGAAGGGTACTTAAAAATTTGTGTTTTCGTAGTAGTTTTGGTAGGATGGGTATTGAAAAGCTAATGTGTTTGCTGTGGTGGTTGTTACAGTCTGTAATTTGTGATAGTTTTGTATTAGCCAAGGCTGTTATGTCCTTATAATTGGAATTCATACTTGCAGCAATAGTACTTTATGAATGTTATGTAGTTTCTATATTAGTTTATTGTATAAATGCCATACTTGTAATGACAATACAACACAAGTCATGACAAAAGATAACAAAAGAACCAGTGAATTAATATAGATTATGACCTGTAATTGGTATATATCATTAATGCGCACAAAACCATCCTTGGGTTCAATTACAAAAAAGAGGTCTCTGAATCTCTTGATTCAGTGGTAGATTTAAATTGTCCAAAACATAAGTACCTGAATAACATAATCGAAATTTGAAATTGTCTAAAATAAAAGCAACAAAACATAACAGTGCCTTAATTTTCATTTCTTCTAAAAGCTAGTTGTTGCCTTTCTTCCTTCTTTTGGCTTTTTATCCTTAGGTTGTAAAGAAAGTGTTGGTGTTACTGTTGAGGTTGGTGGTGAAGGTCTTAGTGCATCCATTGGACTTTGGTTAACTGATGGTCTTGGTGCAATTGTTGGTGCTACTCTTGGAGTTGGAGATAGAGCTGATGCTTTCCATCTTGATGTTGGTGCTGCTGTTGGTCTTGCTCTTGGTGCAATAGTTGGTGATGTTGCACTTAGTGCTCCAGTTGAAAAAATTGATGTTGAACCTGATGTAGCCCCTTGAACCTGCAAATAACTAGAACATAGAAGTGAGAAGTTGCAAAATCCAATAAAAAATTTACAAACAGAATGTGTGACTTACATTGCTGCTATTATGGCTCTGCTCATTAGGTTGTCCTTTATGGGTTTTCTTGCTTCTTAGTGGGTGCTTCCTTTGGTGCTCAAGATTGCTAGGATTTTTACAAGTCCTGTAGTTATGGCCCCAACCCCAACATTTACCACACCTTAAGGAAGTGTTCTGCCTTCTGACTTTGGTAGCATTAACAGGTTCATCTGCTTCCCTTCTCCTTGCCCTCTTAGGCCTACCTGTCAGCTTGTGGTAAAAAGGAGGCTTTGGGGGTTGCATTCTAGTTCTAAACCACATGCGAGGTCCATTAAGTGGGTTAATAATATTTTCATAAATCTTTAAGTTGGTGTCTCGCCAATAACATTCATTCACATAGTCTTTTGGCATTTCACCCTTATAAAAAATAGCAGACACACCATGGGCATAAGGTATCCCTTTAAGATCCCACTTCCTACATGAGCAAGTATGCTCATTCAAGTCCACCACCCACTGCTCACCATTACAACAATTAATTTGAAACTGTGGGCCTCCTGACCATATAGGAATACAACCCCCTGAATCAAGTTTCAATTTCTCTAGCTTTTGTTGAATATTTGGACACAATTTCCCCTCATGTTTTATCATCAAGTCTCTCCTAATTTGCATCCTTTTCATCAACAAACACCTTATTCTTTCAAGCATGGTGAGAATAGGTTTATCTCTAGCCTCTACAATAAACCCAATAAATGATTCACAAAGATTGTTCAAAAGAATATCACACTTAGGGAAGGTACTGAAGTGTGAGGTGGACTCAAAACCTTGGTGGTTTTTCTACTAACCACTTGAAAGCTTTATCATCCAAAGCTTTTAATTCAGTCATCACTGCTTCAAATTGTTGGACAGTTGATGCCCTTGCAGCACTCCATAGCTTGTCCTTCAATACTTTTCCTTTATGATGCTCTTTGAAATTGGTGTACAAATGCCTAACACAGTACCTCTATTCAGCATTTGGCACCAGAGCTTTAAGTGCATTTTTTAGCTCCTACAAGGAATTAATATTAATAGCAAGTTGGATGCATAAATGAATAGCATATATGAATAAATAGTAAAGAATGGAATAATTACTTTTTGTTTGTCAGTGATAAATGTCCAGCCATATTGATTCTGCATCTGAATGTAGTCGAATAAACCATTTCCAAGACTCTTTATTTTCAGCCTCAACCACTGCATAAGCTAATAGAAAGCTTTGGTTATTTGCATCAATTCCCACAGCTGCCAATAATTGCCCAGTGTTTGGGCCCTTTAGGTGACAACCATTAAGACCAATGATTGGCCTACACCCAGCTAGGAAACCTCTTTTACAAGCACCAAGACAAATGTATATCCTTTCAAATATAGGTTGCATGTTTGTTTCATCAGAGGGGATCAGTTTCATAATGATTGTAGTATCAGGGTTGGTTCTTCTTATTTCATCACAATAGTCCCAAAGTCTACTATATTGCTCCAAATTTGCACCCTCAATCATTTCCATAGCCTTCCTCTTGGCCCTATACAATTGACTCCTAGATGCCCCTATCACAAAGTCTTTTTGAACAGTCTCCTTAAAAGCTTCAATAAGCCATTTGGGGTTGGATCTAATATTATCCATGTACTTTTGTGAAAGCCACTTAGAGTTGGCATGCTTGTTATGAAATTGTCTCCCACAATTATGATTATTCTTGTATGTTTTCACCTGCAAAGTGCTTTGATTTTGCATGATAGAAGCAAAAATCACCCATTTGCATCCTTGCTTACAAACAGCCCTAACCCTTGTTTTCTCATTCTTTACAAATTTTATATTCTTTCCATTTTTTATTACATACTCCCTAACTGCAGCCCTAAATTCAGTAGCAGAACTAAATAACATACCCACTTTGAAGTCCACTTTTCCCATGTCAGTCTCAGCATTGAACTCTGGGTAGATTGGACCTTTTCTACTCTCATCCTCAGAGGAGTCATAAATGTTATGTGGTTCATCAGATAATGCATCTTCAGACTCATCCTCAACAACATTCAAGTCCACTAGCATTAATCCATGCATATCTGCATTGGTTTGGTTATTTCTTGTATCCCTACTAACACCAGCCCACTCTATATCCTTGTCTACATGTGACTCAAACAGCTCATCATCATTAGGATTATTTGTCATACTGTAGTCACTGTCATAAAAGTCTGAATCACCATCATCATTAACACTATCCTTATCACTTGGTATTTCAACTGGAACCTGCACATCAGCTTGCAAATATGGAATTACCCTTTGTTCACTAGTAGTAGGCATATCAGCAAGAGCCACTTGGCTGTGCAAAAATTCCACAACAGTCACACTTTCTAAGTAAACCTCAATGACTTTACTTGGAGGAACTTCGTCAATCATTGCATTGACATCAGCATCACATGCAAACAACTGCAACCCATTATCTAACTCCATACCAGGTTTCCTATAGTAATAATTTATAAACCCATCATATCCAAGTTGCTTCACAAATCTATTAAGATCTATCAAGGAAAACTTATCAGGATCACAAATGTCTAGGTAGTCTATTCTACCACCCATGTACACCTTAGTTGGAGTGTAAAGAAATTCACCACTATGGTGTACCGCAATAGAAAAAAATGGATCTGACCCTGCAAATGGACATATACTAAGTTAATATTAGCTAACCATGTAATACTCAAAAAATTAGATAGAATAAATCAATATCAGAGCAACAAATAGATATATCAAACTATATAAGTCAATATTAGGGACCATATTGAGCTAAACTTTTGTGCAAAAAATAATGACAAAAGCCAAAGAACACATCAACCCCACATATTTGTGGACCACTTTGTCTTTATAAAGTTAAAAATTCTCCTACAAGCTTCTCTGTATAACAAACAAAACAAAATCTATTCCAATTGTATTCACAGCAGAACATTTTAATAACACTGAGTCCAATCACCAAACAAAATTTGAGCCTCAACACGTACCATTTGAAGCATTGCCTCCAATATCCCCAAACGTGCCACCTTCACCAGATGTGATTGTGCTCTGCTTCCTTGATGAGCCTTCATTAGGATTCATCCTTCCGTAATTTCCCCAAATCTCACAGTTTCCAAATTTCTTTCCTACAACTCTCACAACTCTCTCATAAATCTGTCCAAGAGAAATACAAATGGTATATGGAGAGGAACGAAACTAGGGCTGTAGAATTTTCCCAAAATTGTTACAAGTGAGGTAGGGGTGTTGGTTTGGGTGGGATGGGCATAAAATGTCACTTATACCCTCAATAGTCAGCTACGTGAGGCGCACGCACAGTGTTGCCGTTAGATCCACAAACGGCATCTCATAGAAGGGGCACATTGCAACTTTTTTGAAGTCCAAGGACTTAATTGTTACAATTAAAATGAGAGGTCCTGAAGTGGAATTGGGTGTAAAGTGCAAGGGTGCAAAATGTACTTTACCCTTTATTTAATTATAATCACATTTTTAGATATTAAGTTTAGAAAAAATTCTGACAATCTGATATTATATATATATATATATCTTATCTATCTTACAAAACTAATACAACTAATCTTATCTTATATATATTACAAAACTAATACATCATATCGTATCTCTAAAATGTAAATAGATATTGATGTATATATATATATATATAATATTTTATTTAATCATAATTACTTTTCTTTTTATAGATTTTAAGTTCAAAAATAGTTCTAACAATTTAATATGATATATATGTATCGTATCTATATTACAAAACTAATCTTATTTTATCTTATATATATATATATATATCTTACAAAACTAATACAGTAAGTTTAATAAAATAATAAATTCAATAGTTATCTAATAAATTGCCCCCATGACGTGACATTTTAAAAGTATCTGAACATTTAGAGCGCCACGTAAGAGAGAGATAAAATATAAGGGCAAACACAACTTTTATATATATATATATGATTACAGTATATTATAATGTAATATAAAACAATATTATAATGTGGGCATTTAAAGAGGCCTCAAAATTATATTCCAAAAGCATGCACGAAATGGATGTGAAAATGGAATCAGTCTACCAGTTAATAGTGACACCATACAAAAAGATTTCAATTAGGGTCCTTCTTTCGGAGCCGGCTCAAGATTCCTCCTCCAAAGAAGTTGCTTGTTTAAACACATTCTTAGGAAAGCGAATCAATGCGCAGATATTCTTGCCAATATGGGAACGGATCAAGAGGAATCCTGATAGTGCTTAAAGACACAAGTTAACTGAAGCTGACATGGGTCACACTTCTTTTGTTAGGATGTAGTCTTGTTTTGTTCTATTTATCTTTCGATGTACCCCAAACAAAAAAAATCTACTACCCTTAATTTACAACCTTCCGTAAGTTCATAATAGACGTGGCGATGTACAACGATAAAAATCAAAGAATTTAAAAGTGCACAATAGTTAATTACTTTAGCGCCATGTTTGAACCATGGATTGTCAAGGGAATAGAAAATGAAAACACTTCGTTTTATTTACCTATCTTTTTCTGCAAATTCAACGTCCATACGTAACGTTAGTGGATAGAAGATTAAAAAATCAAGGAGTCATCATGCGTCTATTGTCTGCCACTAATATTGTCTACCTTCACATGAGTGTGAAAAATATTCAAAATGGCTCACATGCATTTAACCCTAGTAAAATGTTCATCATAACCTAACCACCACTAATAAAAGAGTGGTGCTACAAAGCACGGAATATAATACTGCTTATTCCTATCAGTGGACGTGGTTAGGTATGTGGCGAGTTGTTTCATCTTGAGAACTCTCCTTGACAAGGAAAAGTAAGAGAAAAATCATGTTTGCACTGTCGAAGGCCTTCTCTGGCGACATGGGGATCTTCCTGAAGCTCTAGCATTCATAATTCTAGCTTTCATTCCCACAGCAGTGCTAGTTGTGCGGGGGATTTTTTCCTTGCAAGTTGTAACCAATTGATCTAGAACTCGAGCGTAGCGAAGCTTCACTGTCACCTGCAAAACCACTAAGGGGTAAATACCAATCAACCAAGGTTGCTTGGCCGGAGTCACTCTGAAGCTTAAATTAGCTGGGGAGCTAATTCACAAATGAAGAGAGAGTGAGTATGAAGAGTATAGTCTATTGTCAGTTTGTTTCTGTCTTACCTCCTTTCGGTCTTCTTATACAACTTTATAGTGTCACACCAATCTTCTTGGTCGTCGCCCAATCCATTAGACATTACTCCCACTATAGAAGGTAATGGGCCATTACCTCAGGAATGGGGCGTGAGACCCTAACTTTGGGCACAAGCCTGACCCACTTTCCTATTCTTTCGAGAGAATAAGGGGAGTGGTATTCCCTCAACTAACTTGACCTGGCAAACATTATTTTCAGGTGGGAAGTCTAATGCCACTTGGTCTTCTTGTGCGAAAACTACCCCTCTCACAAACTATTTAAGAGTCAAATTGTTAGTCAGCTAACACGAGTCAATTTCACGTAACACGGTACGCTTTATAGTCCTACATATGATAATCAATGCAAGCCTAGTGAATCCTTGTAGGAGAGTAATCGATGAACTTAGTATTGATAAAATTAGAGTTTTAAAAGACGTGCATAAATTCATGATGAGGTAAATGACATAGAATGACTGCTCAAGATGCCTAGTAGCTGGAGCAGAATATTATTCAGAATTGTTGGTTGTCTTCTAGGAAAAATTAGTAATGCGGTAGACATTTCACACCTTATTGTCTCACGTTAAGACACAAGATAGCAAAACATAGAGTAATAAATATTTGGGGACCCACTTGCATGTCTGAAGAAGTGATACTAAGCTAAAATATTTACTTTATCACACAGTTGTATGTTATGGTTCAAGCTCTAAAGCATTGGTCGCACTATTACGAATTTACGATAATGAGGTGTTAATAGCCTTTTTTGAATTTAAGCATTAATGAAAGGGAAATGCTTAGTTTCTAATTTAGGAAGAAAGAGAAAAGAAATAAAAAGAAAAAGGAAAAGCTTATTTTTTTTCATTCTCACTTTTCATTTATTTTATTTCATATTTCCCTGTAATATGAACCTAATTATTTTTTCCCAGATAAAGTTATTTTCCTCCTTTGCTTTCATTTTATTTGCAAAAAAAAAAAAAAAAAAAAACCCGCTTTCCCTACAGTATCTCTCTCACCTCCTCTTCCTTTACTTTCTCTTTTCCTTCCATACGTCTACAATCATCACTTAACCTTATGCTTATGGGTTCGTAGGATAAGTTACAAACTCAATTCAATAGGTAGAACCATAAGAAGCAGCGAGGAAAAAAAAACTGAAAGAGGCTCACAGCAGGAATTTAAACACAAGGGCTCTCCTAATTTCCAAACATGTTATGTATCTGCACAAAATTGCCTGGATCCTCATCACTGTTAATTCTACTAATTGGACTTTTACATTATTAAAGAAAAAGCCCAAGATTACTACCAATCTGTCATCGTCATGAGATGCCGAAACAACAACTGAATTGCCTGGTTATTTGATGCGGATCGTATAGCTGCGAGTACTTGGAGACGCGGAGGCGGCGATATACCCGGACCGGGGATCGGCAAACTTCAATTGACCGTAACTTTTGACTCGTAACTCCGTTTCGCCATTATAATATGTCGTTGAAAAGGTATTGCAAAAAAATGATTTTCCGGCCTAGGAAATCGCAAAAAAATGCTTCTAAGTGTCGTTTTGGCCTGTTTTGTTTTCTTTGGGCTTTTTTTGCTTTGGGCCTTTGTTTTTTTTTAATTAATCCGGTTTGTCCCGGGCCTAGGGTTTCGTGTCGCATATTTATAGTCGCGTTGCGACTCTTTTCCGGCAGTTTTTGACGTTTAATAAAATTTGTGTGCGTTTTGCACTTTCCAATCATTCGGTATTTTCTACGAAAATCAACGAGTGTTTGATGCCCTAGAACCTAGCGTTCGTGGTGAATCGATAGGTTGCAGGACGACTCTGAATCCGGTATTCGTGGTGAATCATCGGATTTGAGTGTATTATTTTGATCTTCAACAGCCGCTGCATCGTTATTTGCAAATAAAGTGACAATTTATCCAAATAATTTCCCAGACAGAATCACAAATATCATAATCCAGAGTCTCCAGTTTCCTTGTAAGGGCAGATGACGAACTTTCTCCTTTCTTTTGATTTAGTCCCAAATCAAGATCTTCATCCCCAGGAACTTCCTGCTCAGATTCCTGCCCTTTTGCTGAAGCCTCAAGTTTTTTTTCTGAAAGTAAAGGAAGAAATCACACTACAGTTGGAAGTCCAAGCAGGAGAAGAGCTTAGTTCCCAACTAAATGATCTTACAACAATGAATTTATTCAGCTTTTGAAATGAGTGAAGCAGAACTCTGTATCGAAGTCCTTAATATTGCATATTATTGTACTTCTAAATATCAATTTCAAACTACAGATTTGCAATATAAAACTAATTAAGGTACCAAAATTTAAACAGAATGCTAAATTTGCGGGAGAGAGATGCACCTTGTAAGACTGATTTTTTTTGCCACTGAGAGACAAAGAGGACAAAGATTATTGCTATCCACCACAACACAACTTCATCAAGCTTCAGTTCACTAAATTAGATGGTTTCCATGCCTTGTTCAAGTGAACTTTTCTGCACCCACATCACCTGATCCTTTTGCGACTTAAAACCAAAGGAAAATTCAAGTTATCAACGAGTATGTTAACTTTTCACACAACATCATGTTGACTCCAACATAACGAATATATAAATTGGGCAAATATGAAATGATTAATAGATGCATGATGAGTAGTAATAAAACAGGAAAAACTTCAAAATAGGCAGGGAAAATAGATGAGGATTCAAATAAATGTCATGGGCTGAACTTGCCATAATAGATGTCTTGTGATCCCTGTAAAGTCCCATCACGACCATGTCTGTTCACTAAACAGTTTATATTCTACACAATTTTGCCCTCCCAATAGAGAAAAAAACACATCGCCTAATGACCGGTATGTTCAATGCCCTTAAATAGGCTAACAGACAGAAGGGCACAGGCAACATCTCTAGACAACAAGAGAAGAATTCTGTTCTATTTTTTTTATTCCACCAGAAAGTCAGAGAGGAGCTTTTCTTTTCTTTTGTTTTTTTCTTGGTTCTCAGGACTGATTGGAGGGTCAAAAACTTGGAGGTTGACTTTCTTGTCTCAAGAATGCTGTAACTTAGAGAATTCTGAAGAGAAGATGCTTTGTTAGCCTGTGATGTGCTCTTTCAGCATGCTTTTTTGATTTTCTTTTCCCATTCCTATGGCAAAATTCCCTCAAAGAGTCCAAATTTTACAGGTTCCATGCAAGAAAGACAAGGATTAAGCATATTAAAGATTTCACATGGTGAAACTTCTGCAAGGGCAACATCAAAGAGAAACAAGCCAAGGCATCTGCAATCTCCTGAACTAACATGTTGACAGTAAAACAGGGTTACCATAATTTGCACTACCCCTAACAAATTGCGATTTGGATCGCGCGAACCCAAACGTGGGTCGTTTGCGATCCAGATCGTCATATGTAGCGTTCTGATGCATTGTAAACAAAAGCAAAATGGACACAAATTCCATGTTCTTCAAGTTCTAATATGCCTGTATCTTTGGATTGCAGGAGGAACCAGGGTCTAACGTCCATCCTCCGACAAGATAGATATTCTAATTGCAAATTTTCACCAATCAAAATCGCAAAGAAATGACTGAGGGAAAGAAAACATTGACCAAAATTTTTGAAAGAGAGAGCAGATCTTGTCTAGCTTGGAAAGCAATCAGTCATAATCGTTTGTGGAAGACCCAATAGCGAGAAATTGGCTTTTGGAAACTGGAAAAGACGGAGAGCAATTGACTTTTGGAAACAGAAAAGACGGAGATAATTAAAAATAAGAAATTTCCTGACAGTTTCAATGTTGAAGTTGTGATTACATGCAGTGTGAATTTAAATTGTACAATTAAGTCAGCCCTTTATAATGTGCCACATCATTACTTAAACTTCAAAAATTAATTTTATATAAAAAGTATTGTGTACAATGATACACAATATGAAATCCACTATGGAAAGTGAAAATGAACGAGTTTCAATTTTAAACGTTTACTCTTCTATTTAATAATTCTTATGCAATACTTTACCAAATAGAAGAGTAAACATTTAGAATTGAAGAATATCTTTTATCGGAAGAACATCTTTTACTGGAAGAACGTCGTAAGAACAATATCAAATTGCAAATGAGAAAAATAAGGTAATTAATTCATTATTGATGTTATATTTATATTTGTATACCAAACACGAGTATAATTAAATTCTTATAATTCTTAATTTTTGTTTTTTAGGTTCTACATGATAAAATATGGTGTTTAGAAAAAGAAAATGTGTTGATGATGTTCCTCTCAACAATAATTTTGAAGATGGAGAAGATTCAATGATGTATGAAAATTATTCAATTAGTAATGATGAAGAAATTGAAATTATTAATGAGACTACGTGCAATACTCAAACAAATAATATAACAATCAACAGATAAGCGGGTTGATCCAAACTTCAAGCCTTTAGTAGAAGAAGTTATTTTAAAAGGGGTTGCAAGTGAAAAAAATCCTGGGGGTGCCAAGCAATGGGAGTGTAAGCACTATAAGTCTACTTTTATTAACACTTATACTTGAATCCATGCACTGTAAGTCTACTCGGATTGTTGTGGTATGGGAATGCGGTACGTCATAAATTAAACTTGTTTCTTTTTCACTTGCAACCCCCTTCAAAATAACTTCTTTCAACGAAGGCTTGAAGTTTGGATCAACCCACTTAACTGTTGATTGAGTTATATTATTTGTTTGAGTATTCCTCGTAGTCCCCTCATAAATAATTTCAATTTCTTCAACATCTTCATCATCACTAATTGAATAATTTTCATACATCATCGAATCTTTTCCATCTTCAAAATTATTGTTGAGAGGAACATTATTAACACATTTTCTTTTTCCAAACACCATATTTTATCATGTAGAACCTAAAAAAAATTAAGAATTATAAGAATTTAATTATGTTCGTGTCTAGTATACAAATATAAATATAACCTCAATAATGAAGTAATTACCTTATTTTTCTCCTTAGCAATTTAATATTTTTCTGACGACGTTCTTTCGATATAAGATGTTCTTCAATTCTAAACATTTAGAATTGAAACTCGTTCATTTTTATTTCCCATAGTGGCTTTCATATGGTGTATCATTGTATACAATACTTTTTACATAAAATTGACTTTTGAAATTTAACTAATGATGTGACACATTATAAAGAGAAAGATTTCACGCACCGAAACGTGTACTGAATTTTTTACACCTTGACCAAAACGGCGTTATTTTTGGTTAAGGTGTAAAAAATTCGGTACACGCTTTTGTACGTGTAGTTTTTCTCCATTATAAAGAGCTGACTTAATTGTACAATTTAATTCCACACTACATGTAATCACAACTTTAACATTGAAACTGCTAGAAAATTCCTTATTTTTAATTATCTCTGTCTTTTCGGTTTCCAAAAGCTAATTGCTCTCCATCTTTTCCAGCTTTCAAAAGCCAATTGCTCGCCACTTGGTCTTCCACAATCAATTATGACTGATTGCTTTCCAAGCTTGACAAGATCTACTCTCTCTTTCAAAAATTCTGGTCACTGTTCTCTTCCCTTCCGTCAACTCTTTGCGATTTCGATGGGTGAAAATTTGCAATCAGAATATCTATCTTGTCGGCAGATCAATGTTAGACGTTGATTCTTCCTGTAATCCAAAGATACATGTATGTTAGAACTTGAAGAACATGGAATTTGTGTCTTTTTTGCTTTTGTTTACGATGCATCGAAACGCTACATATGACGATTCGAATCGCAAACAACCCACGTTTGGGATTGTGCGATCCAGATTGCAATTCGTTAAGGGTAGTGCGAATTATGGTAACCCTATTTCAAATTCATGGAAAGAATTGATAAAGATTGGTGATGAAAATATGAGGAAAGTTAGTGCTCTAATTACGGGATACATAGGAAGTGATGATTGTTGGGATGAGATGCAAAATATATTAGTAATCACAAAGCCTATTTATAGATTAATTAGGCTTTGTGATAAAGACGGTCCAATTATGAAAGAAATTTATGAGGGTATGAATAACATGCTTGGAGAAATTCAAGATGTCTAGAAAAATAACAAGTACGAAGATACATATGCATAGATTGAAGGCATAGTACTTGGTTGATGGGAGAAAATGAATGTCCCAACACATTGTCTTGGGTTTGCTTTGTCACCTCGATTCTATGATACTGCTTATGTAAGTATTCCTGCCCCCGAAGAAACCATTAGAAAGAGACCTAATGAAGATAAAGAAGTGGTTGCTGGTGTTTTAAAAGCATTTGAAAAGATTGCATTAGATCCTGAGGAAGCAAGAATGTTGCACAAGCAATTTGTGAATTTTCATATGCATAAACGACTTTATTCTATTGCTGCAGCATTTGTCGATGCTGCTACGACGGGTGCTATTGAATAATGGGCAACATATGAATTGGAAATACCAGAGTTAGCAGAAGTTGCATGAAAGGTCCTAGCCTAACCAATCACTACATATCCGTAGAAAGGAATCGAAGCACTTATTCATTTATTCACAGTGTTAAAAGAAACAGGTTTAATTTAAAAATTTTTATGGCTTTATTTATTGTTGTTTTCATATTATTTTGATTTAATTTTTTGTGTGCGCATTGAAACAGGTTAAATTCAACACAAGCTAACAAATTAGTTTTTATTCATTCCAACATCCAATTGTTATCGAGATTTCAAGACAATTACAAAGAAAGACCATTCAAAAAATGGAATGTTGATCCAGAAGATACAATCATGGAGGATTCCCAAGTGAGGTTAGAAGAGATGCGTTGGAATTCTTTGGATGATGACTATGATGAAACCCAACAGGAGCAACACGCACAGTCAAATGAAAATACCACAGATCAACATACAATGCATGGCTCAAGATTTCATGGCCAAAGTTCAACACCATTAGTTATTTCTCCTAATCTAGCTCCTCGAATGAGATCTCAACAATCTCAAATTTCTAGATTCGTTACAAGAGGAGCTGTTGGAGGACCATCATCCTCAAAGGACAAGAGGAAGAGGAAAGCATAGTTTCTTCAAAACTTGAAAATTATTCCTCATTTACTCTTTTATGAGCTACTTTATTTTGTAAGGACCAGCAATAGCTTTTGCCTAAAATTATTGTTGGGTCATTGACTGATACATTTGTTGTTGCTAAGCTTATATAATTTCATTGTATTGCCTGCTTGGGAAGCAAAATTACATTAATAAACATTTGAGAAAGTCTATTGCTTGCTAATTGTCCTAACACTAGGGAGCTTTAGATTCTTTCTGTTGGTTTTTGGAGCCTCTCCATTCTAAAAAGCTAGCCAAGAGAACTCAGTTTCCCCACTGCTACTGAGCCAATACCCTATAAACTGATTTGAATTTGTTAATACATTCCAACCCTGCACAAATTTTCAAGCAAATATTGAAAGAAATTAATGTGTACTCAACACAAGAAGCCAAAAAAGAGCTTCAATTCAATTATAATGCCAAAATGAAATGATAAATGCTTCTAGCAAATTATATATTGATGCTTCAACGAATAATATATACGTATCATGAGTAGTATTTCTACTTATTTAAAAACGATCCGAAACATCGTTCCACGTTCTAGATAAACGTATTTCATTCCGATCAAGCGATCCGAAGAAGCGTACCACGTTCCGCCGAATATGATGTACCGCGTTCCTGTACAGCAATGATTTGCATTCCAGGTAACATTGGTAGGTCCCTAGCAACAGGTCTGTGGTGTCAACCCAAAACTCCTCCTTTTTTTTATTTGTCAAAAGATGCTAAAAGGGGAGCCACCTTTGAGTTATTCTAAGCTTCAATCCCAAAAGTAGTCAATATCCAACCCAATTTCATCCATTGTTAATCCACATTAAACTTTTTAGTGAGCAACCACAGCAACAGACAACAGGTCAGCCATACAATTGAATACATTCTACTTGAGAAGAAATGGGAGAGCCCGATAGAGGAGGTGGGTAAGGAAGGAAGAAATGAATGGAATTGTTGAGTTAGATATTTCCTAGACAAATCCCTTTTCTTTGGTTAAGAACATGGCCCTAAATTATGAAGCAAGGAGGGCTCAGAGGAGGTCCCAACTACCGAGAATGGTTAGTTTTTCTTCAACTTTAGTCACTCAGAGGGTAGAGATACAGTGCTTGAGAAAGGACCCTGGCACTTTATGGGGAAACTAATCATCCTGAAGAAATGGCATTGTATATTCACGATGTCTAAGGAAGCTCAAGAACTTCTCCTAATTTGGGTAAGTTTGACAACATTCCCATGGAGTTTTGGACTATTAAGGGTTTGAGCAACATTGCTAGTGCAGTGGGGAAGCCGCTCAATGTAGATAACCAAATTAAATAAAGAAAGAGGATTTCTTCTGGCAGAATATGTGTTGAAATTAGAGTTGAGGATGAATTACCAGAAGTAATTGATTTGGTAACTGTTAATGAAAGAATGAGGTGGGGGCGGAGTATCAGTGGGTTCCCCCAAAGTGTGATTGTTGTAAAGCTTTTGGTGACAACTTCAGAGATTGCCAATTTTAGACAATCACTGCAGGGCAGTAGTGGCAAAAGAAAGAGAAGAAAACTGATGAACCTTAGGGATAATGATAGGAAGGCCACAAAACCAGTACAGAGAACAGTCCAACTCCTAGAGTCAGGCATATTCTTCAAGTACTGTACAAGCTAAACTCTTGTCAGATAATTCTACATGAATGTTCCCTGTAAAAGGGAAGCAGTATGGATAGGGACAAATGGGATTGCGCCAACACTATCATGTTCATCTAGCTGAGAAGGACAGGTGTTGAGCGAAATGACAATCTAGTTTCCCAAAATTATACAATGAAGTAAAGCCTGATCTGTTGCTATAAGCACCCTATTTTTACCCACTCGACAATCTTCGGCCTGAACGGACTCACATTCAATCCGACAGAGACATATTTAAGCCCAAATCGGCTTTTCAAACTCAATCTAGCTAATCAATCGCTTTGCGGTCCTGCCAAGCCTAATAGAAGCAAAATGACCAAAATACCCTTAGGGCAATGCTTGGTCTAATTCCAGATGTCACATCATCTTAAAGACGATAGGTCCCTATTTGAACTTCAATTCCAATTCTAATTCCTGTTTAAGTCAATCATACTCAATCTGGCCCATCTTTCGAGAAATTCGATCCCTCCGACGGCAAGTCCATTTAGCATAGCACGTTTACAGAGAAAGCACAAAATCTCTCAGAACAATAAGTCCCTTCAAAGCTGTTGATCAGAATAGAACCCAAGTTCCCGAAATGGTAGAGCAGTTCACTTCTAGTGCTTGTCAGCCTGCTAATGTAGAATGTCTATTATTTGACATTTCGATTGAAAAAGTACCTAAGGCTCTGAGACGATAAGACCATTCAACAACTTTTCGAGATCAGACAGTTTTCGAAATGAACGTGCACCATCAGAGTGACGGAAACACTCATAAACATCGCAACAGTCACACTCTAGTGCCTTCCAATCACTTTCGGATTAATTCCGAGAGCATCCGATCAAAATGATCATTTTGCCCTAGACATCCAGTCGCCTCCGGGAATCACACCGGCTCTAAGTATTAAACCAGTAACCTTATGAGGATGCTTCTAATTGTATTCCTAACCTTCCAATGTTTTTTCAAATCATTCTGAAACTGTTCCGGTAAAGTACGGTGCAAAATGACCACGTTGTCCCTAGTAGGCCGGTCGCCTTTTCCAATCATATAGACTCTGGGTATTAAAACAACAATCCATCAGAACACTCTCGATAGTGTTTCTATCCTTCAAGCCTTCTCATGGATCACTCCGGGTTCATTTCGGTGTTTTTTCGATCCAATTGACCGTTTTGCCCTTAGTAGGCCAGTCAACCTTTTCAACTATTCTAATACTGGTTCTCAAGCCATTTACCTTTGGGACATTCTTTTAGAGGTTCCAATCTAGCCCTGACCTTCCGGATTATTCTTGAACTTTCCGAAGTCACTCCTAGTGGAGCTAGGCTAAAAATTACATTATAGTCACTAGGATAGGCGCTCAAATATTTTGTCTTGCGTCCCAAGGGTCAAAAGATCTATTTCTTGCCTTAGTGCCAGTATTGTTGACTTAGTCCTCGATCTTCCAACTGTGCAAAACAATTCAAAACAAGCCTTTGCCAAAGAAGTATAATAAAAAAGTAGCCTTAGCGCTAGTATTGTTGTCTTACTATCATGTCACAGAGATTCCTCTTCCATAACCTATATTGTTGTCTTAATATTATAACCTATAACATGAAAAGCATTGTACTATAGTCACACAAACAATGCAACTGGACAATATTTGTGAAAAATACTGCTACAGTAACATTGTTACATAAAGCCTTTATCTTAGAGTACTAAATAATTCTTTGTTTGATACGGTGACTACTATGAAGTACCAATCCTGCTTCAGTTGTCTTTTTCCTTCTAGATTTTTGCTTTTCCTATCTGATAACACAGAAAGGCAAATTCTCCCTTTCCTGAAATCACTTTGATCAACTTAGAGAATGCTTATAAAAATCCGGTAATCTTAATGTAATAGAATCCTAAAGACCATAACGACTCCACTTATCTGTTGAGCTAGAATCTGAGCCACATAAAAAACAAAAATCCTACATGTGTGTTTTTACAGTTTAAGTCTTCACAGAACCATTTTTCAACCATCAAGTGACAAGTACTATCACATGTTTGCTATTAATGATCAATGAATAGTAAACACAGGGTTACCTAACTTAAAGACACGTTATATGTATGAAACTTTTCAATAGAGAGGATTTCACGAATGTGTGTAAACTTCAATTATTAGTTATATACATGAAAATTTTTAATGGTGAGGATTTCATGAATATGTGTAAACTTCAATTATATACCATCTAAGTCATCAACCACCACTAAGTTTAACTCATTATCCACAAATGTTAACCTTGATGTCCGAATATATAATAGGTCACCACTCTAAAACTCCTATTAATTGGTTCACCAATATAGGGTTCATTTATCTAGTCTAAATCACCATTGATTCATTTAATTTTTTTGTATCATATACAAGAAATTAAATAAAGTCGGCGTTCAAGTGAAATGACACCATTTACAACAAACCACTAAACAGTCAAACAAAATATTTACTAGAAAAAATAAATGTATCAAATTAAAATTAAGAAACTAGTTATCAACAACTCTTACATTAAAAATATTGATTTCTAACGTAGAAGAAAATTCTTATTGGTTGCTCATCATTCTCTTTATCAGTTTGAGGAGGAGCAAAAAAAGGTAAAAAATCATTATCCTATGATATTACCCAGATGAATTCTCAACAAGATATCTACACCAATACACAATAAATAATTATATGGAATCCAAAAAATAAATCATATAAAATAAAAAAAGACGTATTATACTTAAATGTGGGGGAGCCCTCACTTTCAAATATTGGCTTATTCGAACTCAGCAACTATTTTTTAACGCGTTCTACACATATTTCTAATGTTGGGAGAACATGCGCACGAATGTGGATAAAAAAATTCAAATAATTCGACTTAGATTAACAATTACAGACAAAAGCTCGTATCCTCTCGGTCTTCTATTATTTAGTCAACCAGAATTCTTCTTTCTTTCAACAGGCAATAAAGATAAATCCAAACTAAATCATTTGAATCAAATGGACACGTTGAATGATTTCGCCAGGACCACCTCATCAAGTTCTTTAAAATTCTTACAAAAAAAAAAGTCTCTTTAAACATTCCTTAAACCTTCATATAATAAGCGATTTTTAAAGTTTTCATTCCGCAATTTCGTATAAGGATTTTTATATATCTAGTGCCTCTCTTTCAAAAATTCCAACATTTTTTTAGGCTTATCACCCGTGGTACCAATGACAAGAAGCGAATGCTTGTCGTTTGTTTTTGGGACAGAAAAGGCGCTCTCTTTTTTTTTTTAAAGGTTTGGACGTTTAGACCCATTACCTTTTATTATTTCAATATTTATTAGAACAAGACTGAACCGGACGATTAGATCTGTGCAACTGAAAATTGAAAATCAGGCGGTTCAAAACGACAGTTGAAACTAATCTCGCGTGTTTCGAAATTGCAGGTTGTTTAGTTGTCAAACTTGGCATTTTAAACTTTCACATTACTACAAGCCCAAAATGTCATTATTAAGTAGACAAAACTAACTCGTGGCACGGTCTAGGCATAAGTGACGTGTAGCAACTTATCTCCAGAATCACGAGTTTGGAGTAGGAGCATTTCTTCATTCCAGGGATACATTAAGATGTCAAACTTGGCGTTTTGAACTTTTACGCACCAAAAACCAAAGGTCCGACAGTTCAAAACGACACTTGAATTGTTCTAATAACTATTGATATAACAAAATTATGGGTAATGGGTCTAAGCGCCCAAGCCCTTACAAACAAAGGAGAGCGCTTTTTGTGTCCCAAAAACAAACGACGTGCATTCACTTCCTGTTCTTGGTACCACGGGTGATAAGCCTAAAAAAATGTCAATATTTGAAAGAGAGGCATTGGATGTATAGAAAGCTTGTAAGAAGTTGCGAAATGAAAACTCTAAAAAGCGCTTATTCTATAAAGGTTTAAGAGATGTATATAGAGAATTTTTTGAAGGATTTTGAAAAACTTGATAAGTTACTCCCAATAAAATCATCCAACTCGAACATTTGATTCAAGTGATCTACTTTGGGTTTGTCTTTACAGTTCATTCAAAGAAAAAGGAATTATGGGTGACTAAATAGTAGAATAACGAGAGGATGCAGGCTCTCATCCATAACTGTTAACTTAAGCCGAATTATTTAAATTTGTTATACACATTCGTGCACATGATCTCTCAATGTTAGAGATATGCGTAGAACATGTTAAAAAATGATTGTCGAGTTCGAATGAGCCTATATTTAGGAGTGAGGGCTCCCACACATGTAAGAATGATACATCTTTTTATTTTATATAATTTATTTTTTGAATTCCATATAATTATTTATTGTGCATTGGTGTAGATTCCTTATGGAGAAGTCATCTAGAAAATATCATGGGATAATGATTTTTATGCTCCTTTGCTCCTTCTCAAACTAATGAAGAGAATGATAAGCAGCCAGTAAAAACTTTCTTCTACTTTAGAAATTAATATTTTCAATATAGAGTTGCTAATAACTAATTTCTTAATTTTAATTAATACATTTGTTTCCCTTGATAAATATTTTGTAAGACTGTTTCGTGATTTGTTGTAAATGGTGTCATTTCACTTGAACGCCGACCTTATTTAATTTCTTGTATTTGATACAAAAAGATTGAACAGATCAATGGTGATTTACATTTGTTTACATTTGACTAGATAAATAAATCCTATATTTGTGAAACAATCAAAAGGTGCTCTAGAGTGATGACCTATTATATATTCTGGCATTCAAAATGAGCTCTAGAGTGATAACCTATTATATATTCTGGCATCAAGATTAATATTGGTGGATAATGAGTTAAAATTAGTGGTGGTTGATGACTTAAATGATAGATAATTGATTTATTCATGAAATCCTCACCATGAAAAAATTTCATGTATATAACTGGTAATTGAAGTTTACACACCATAGTATTGGGGACTGCGGAATTTTTCACGACCTGGCTATAGTGTATACGCATACTACCAAAAATTTTAATCTGATTAGCATAGCCTAATCTACGTGACTACAATCGTACTTTCGAAATCTCTCTAGATTGATCCCGGATAACAAGAATCAGCACTAAACACGAAGTAATCGCTCGAACTCAACCTTCGGACTTCTGCTGTATTCCTCGAACATGCCTTGCTTTACAGAGAGTGGGCTCGCCGCTGCTAGGGTTTTTCTTCCTTACAAAAATGTGTATCTCTCAATTATGTGCAGAGTGTAACCCTAGCAGCTCTTAGAGCGCGTATATATATAGAGGCTACAACAGGGAACATAGGATTAGTATAACTAGGGCTTCCTATGCAAATAAGGACTCCTAATCCAATCAGGATTAATCCTTATTTACGTAAATTATAATTTATACCACTAACGAATTATAATTGCACTCCTTGTTACACTAGAAATTATATTTCGAGCTCCATATTATTAAATGCCTATTTATCTCCCCACGTTAAGATTACAGATACCCGTTTATTAAATTAAATTACTAACAATTAAATTTAATGGACTTATTTAATTCCTTGAGACCTTCCACTTAACTTATTTGATATGTCGGATTCATAATCCACCTGCAGGGTTTGACATAATCAAAACTTATAAGCTTCCTCAAGGGGGTGTCATCAATCCCTATACGGGGACGTAGATTCCATCAATAATAAATATTCACCATACACGTAATATTATTGTCCAACTCACTGAGTTTATTGACCCACAAAGAATCTCACTCTTCTGTGAATCAAAACAATAAATACTACATGCACGTGTCTATTTATTACATTAGGATTAGAAGCATAAGCACTTATAATAATCATGAGGTATTAATTATTTTATATAGTCAGTATAAAAACAATTACCTCAATACGGTCTTGTTCAATATACACAAAGTGTACTAGTGCAATGAGTTGGAACTATACCGTTCCCCATAGTCAAGACAGACCTATTAAAACCTTGTACTACAGTCCTACTGATGGTGTGTCCATTTTCATCTAAGACTGTGAAAGATAAACTTATATTTCATAAGAACCGATGGTCTAATCTTCCGTGTGTAAGTCGTACTCTACACACCAAATCATCTACTATATAGAATAAGAGACATACATGCATAATCATTAAATAAATAACACAATACAAACATTTCTCACACAGATTCTCATTAAAATGGAATAACTAATTTATTAATAAATACTAAAGCCATTACACAAAGTATGTCTTTTAGTATAAATTCCCAACACATAGTTACCAGGAAATTTCATTTCCAATACCGATACTAAACATGTTTGGAAATTTTAGGAAAACGTTCAGGAAAAGCAGGGAAAACATTTCGGAACCGCTTAGAAAATGTTTGGGAAACACTTGGGATACTTAATAAAAACTCTTGAAAAACTTAGGAGAATCGCTTCAAAAACTTGAAATATTAATTTTATACATTTTTCCCTCTTAAGTTCTAAGTATCTATAAAATTATTCATGTAAGTTTTCACTAATTTTATCGAAGGTCTCCACTAAGCTTCTTAAAGGTCTTATTTGAGTTTCATAAAAGTTTCCCAATAAGATTCCTATTAAGTTTTCCAGTCGTTTTTCATTTCCTGTTTCTTCCTATATTTTTTGGCCGCGTTTCCCGCTTCCGCTTCCCGTTTTGATAACTATATTACACACGTTTGTGAAACCCTATCCATTGAAAAGTTTCATGCATATAACGCATCTTTAAGTTAGGTAACTCTGTGTCTACTATTCATCAATCATTCATAGCAAACATATGATAGTACTTGTCAATTGATGCTCAGAAAATGGTTCTATGAAGAATTAAACTATAAAAAAGCACATGTAGTATTTTTTCATATGGCTCAGATTCTAACCCAATAGATAAGTGGGGTCTTTATGGTCTTCAGGATTCTCTATTATATGAAGATTACGGGATTTTTATAAGCGTTCTCTAAGTTGATCGAAGTGGTTCCAGGAAAGGGAGAGAATTTGTCTTTCTGTATTACTAGATAAGAAAAGCTAAAATCTAGAAGGAAAAAGACAACCAAATATTACTAATTCTATGTGTGTAACATGGGGTAGTACTAATTGCTTGAAACAATATCACTAATTCTACATATGCTTTGCCTAGATATATCACAATATCTTGATACAATCAAAGAATAGTACTACTTTGTACAAAGAGGCATTTACAAACAATACAAACTTATAGGTAAAAACCCTATGAGTAATAGAGAGGCACATAGATAGAGAGAGTACAACTATTGATGCAGAGCTTACATATTTTACAATTATAGAGGCTACGAAATAGGTGCAAGCTTTGCTAACTCAAGAAAGAGCACATCTAGGTATACATAATTCTTAATATCCAAGATCCAAACTTTAGAAAAGGTAGAGAGAAAATGTGCTACATTAGGTGTTTTGGTTAGTGGAAACTAGAGAAATTTGAAATAGTTTGTATGAACAAAAAAATATATATGAAACATAACAAAAAAAAAAAAAAAGCTAAGAATGATCAATGTGGAGTGCACTCTCGAATTGTATGAAATAGAGTTGAAAATCCAAAAAAGCCAGATGAAGTTATCAATGAGTAAAAAAGTGTCATATTAAAAAAAAATAGCTTCAAAACCTCATATAGCACACACATAATCTACCCTCAAGTAAAATTTCAAGTTCCCTTCACTGTAGTAAAAGAGAGTCTCCATTTACTCTGCCATCACACAACATTATGAGGCTTTTCTTGCGTAATCAAAAACAATATATTATTTATTTAATGTAGATAATTTTATCACCACAAGTGTTCCCTGAAAGCTTTTAATACAAGGTTGTCAAAGCATCAACCGCAAGCTATTTTTCTCCCTATAATTCAACAGAGAAGATCGTGGGTCACTATTTTCGAACCATTACCACAAGGTAACATCAAATTACTGCTGCAGGTGGAAAAAGTCTGAGGTTTATGGCCAAATTGAGGCTGACCCACATTGACAAGGCTGTCAATGATCAAACCAGCAAAACCTCAATCTCAAAGTGGTGAGTGTATGAATATAATAGGTCCCAGTCAGAAGCCACACACAGATAAATATTCTCTTTGGGTGAGAACGAACCACAAGATAACTTTTGAAAAGATAATATGCCTGTCCTTTTCATTCATTTCCACGGCCAATAAATAGGCAACACCTAACAACCCACTAACATATCTTCAGCTTTTACAGCCGAAAGTGAAGACCGAGTGAAGACCCACTACATTACAATAAAACTAGAAATAACAATAATATGAAATTAACGGAAACATAAACAAATAGATAAGAAAAAGCAATAACTGCTTTGACTAAGTCATGGACTGATTCAAGCCTCTTGCACAAGCATGTGCACGTGTCTTTATGACAGGTACTTTGGATTCCTCTTGATAGCACATTGTGGGCGCACTAGTAGTTGAGGTGTATCAATACCTCCCCCTCCAGGTGGACACTTGTCCCCAAGGTCCACACTTGTATAATGCTGCATGAGCTCCTCAGTGCCTTCCCACGTTGCATTTTCGCTTGCCAAACCACGCCACTGCACCAGACTTTCCTCAATGAACTTAGCTCCACGTTTGACCCAGCGGGTATCCAATATGGCTTGAGGCTCAACTACCAGAGCACCATCTTCGTTGATTGGAGGAAGTTCTGCATTTGTCACTGTTCTATCGCCAATCTTCTTTCTGAGCATCGATACATGGAATACGGGATGGATACGCGCGTTGCCCCGAAGTACGAGTTTGTATGCCACAGCACCCACTCGTTTCTCTATTGCATATGGCCCATAAAACCGACTTGTGAGCTTCTGATGAGTGCGCCTGAAGACCGACTGCTGGCGATAAGGCTGTAGCTTTAGAAAAACTAGGTCACCCTCCTGAAACATCACATCTCTTTGGCCACGATCCGCGACTTGCTTCATTCTGTTCCTGGCAGCTTCTAAGTTCACTTTAAGGTGCTTCAACAATACATCTCTTGCCGCAAGGCTATGGTCCACCTCGTCTACTGGTGAAGAACCAGTAAAATACAATGGGATTGTTGGAGTTAATCGCCCGTACAGACTCTGGAAAGGAGTCATGCCTGTAGACGAATGATAAGCTGTATTGTACCATAACTCTGCCCAGGGAAGGAAGGAGCTCCATTAGCGTGGTTGTTGATGGGCAAAGCAGCGTAGGAACTGCTCGACACAACGATTGACGACTTCGGACTGCCCATACGTTTGAGGATGGTAGGTGGAGCTCATTTTGAGCTAGGTACCAGACATTCGAAAGAATTCTTGCCAAAACTTACTGATGAAAATTGGGTCCCTGTCACTAATAATAGAGTGGGGCATGCCATGAAGCTTAACAATACTGTCCACAAATTTTTCTGCCACCAATTTTGCAGTAAATGGATGAGATAAAGGTAGAAAATGCGCATGTTTGCTCAATCAATCCACTACCACCAAGATGGTGTCACGGCCATGAGAGGAAGGAAGACCTTCTATAAAATCCATTGTAATGTCATCCCATACCTGGCAAGGAATTGGGAGAGGTTGTAGGAGTCCAGCAAGAGATAAAGTGTCAGCTTTGTTCTTTTGGCAAACCTCACAAGACTGGACGTACTCCTTGACAGTTCGATGCATGGATGGCCAGTAAAATTGTTGGGCCAATCTTTTGAAGGTTCTTAAGACACCTGAGTGTCCTCCCATCCGAGTGTCATGAAACTCCTTGAGGAGTTGGGTGATTATGGGTGTGTTGGGTGGCACCACTACACGGGTTCTAAAGAAGATCAAACCGTCTCGAGCAGTATACGGTTTGCCTGGATTAGATTGAGCCAGCTGAGAGATATGAGCCATATACGGGTGCCCACTTGAAGCTGCCTTGATCTCCTCCCATAATCCTACCTGCTGCACAGACAAAGCATTGAGAATTGGACTGCCTGGTACTCGAGAGAGTGCATCTGCTGCGAAATTCTCACGCCCTGGGCGATACAAAATCTCATAATCATAGCCTAGTAGTTTGGCTACCCAACTTTGTTGTTCCGGAGTCCCAATCCTTTGCTCCAACAAATACTTCAAGCTACATTGATCGGTTTGGATAAAGAATTTGTTGCCCAATAAATATGGTCGCCAAGTGCGGACCGCCTGAAGGATAGCTAGCATCTCTTTGGCAAAAGTGGACCAAGAGAGTTTAGTAACCCCTAGTGCGCGGCTCATGAAGGCAAGCGGCTTGCCTTGTTGGGTCAACACTGCACCTATACCCATCACCGGAAGCATCAGTTTCAATAGTAAAAGGCTCAGCAAAATTTGGTATGGCTAGAGTAGGGGTTGTAGTCATTGCTTGTTTGAGCTTGTGAAAAGCTTCTTCTGCCTCATTGCTCCATCCGAATTGCCCCTTTTTAAGCAGGTTAGTGAGGGGCTTAGCCATAATCCCATAATCGCGCACGAACTTTCGGTAATATCCTATAAGACCCAAAAAACCACGTAATTCTGAAATATTATTAGGTCGTGGCCACCTTACCATTGCTTCAATTTTTCCCTAGTCCACCTTAACGCCTTGGCTAGTTACAATGTGGCTGAGATACTCAAGCTCCTACTGCCCAAAGGCACACTTGTTGGCCTTGATGTAAAACTGGTGCTACCTCAAAATTTCAAAAGCTTTAGTCATATGTTCAATATGCATGGCCCATTTGGGGCTATAAACTAGTATGTCATCAAAAAATACCAATATAAACTCACGAAGATATGGTCGAAAAATGGAGTTCATAGTAGCTTGGAAGGTAGACGGGGCATTACACAGCCTAAAAGGCATGACCAAATATTCGTAGTGACCATTATGTGTACGGAAGGCTATTTTGTGAGTGTCTCGCGGGCTTACCCGCACCTGATGGTACCCTGCCCTGAGATCTAATTTGGTAAAATAAGAAGCTCCATGGAGCTCATCAAGCATATCATCAATGGTGGGAATAGGGAATCGATCCTTGACAGTTACGGCTTTAAGGGCTCTATAATCTATACAAAAACGCCAAGTCCCGTCTTTCTTTTTAACCAATAAAACAGGTGAAGAGAAGGGACTAGTACTAGGTTTTATTAGCCCCAAAGATAACATGTCATGAACTTGTTTCTCAATCTCAGCCTTTTGAAAGTGGGCGTACCTGTAGGGCCTCACATTAATGGGTTCAATACCTTCCTTTAAAGGGATGGAGTGGTCCACCTCAGAAGTTGGAGGTAGTTTTGTAGGCTCGCTAAAAATGTCCGCATACGTCTCGATCACCTTTTGCATTTCTAGAGGCATATTGGTCTGTGCCACTTCTTCCAAGGACTGGAGATAAATAGCAAAAGTTGAACTCCCTTGTCTAATTTCTTTAGCAATGGCCTTCAATGATGCCAACTGAATGTCTTGGTTGTCCCACCCATGTAATTTCTTGGCTTGGCCCTTCCATTGAAACTCCATGGTCATCTCCTGCCAGTTGCATACCACTGGCCCAAACTGCTCAAGCCATTGAACCTCGAGCACAAGGTCTAACCCTGTGAGAGATAGAGAGTAGAGGGTCAGTGTAAAGGGAATACCTTGGAGGTTCATTTGGACGTGCTCGAATCTTCCCTAACATTGTAGGCGATTTCCATCTGCCACCCTTACAGTAAAAGGGTCTATAGGAATCACTGGCAGTTGAAGCACATCGGCCACCTTTGCACTAATGAAATTGCGCGTCGATCCACTGTCAATGAGCACCACTACTTCCTGATTGCCAATATGAGCCTTAATCCGCATGGTCCGATGCGTGAACCAACCTGTTAATGCATGTAGTGATATCTCCGGTTCAGTTGGCTCGTCCTCAGGCTTGTCTTCTGCTAGGCTCTCATTGGTTATTTCTTCACATTCAATCCCACTGGCTTTGGCATGGCTCTCCAGCAGCAGCAGCTGGGGTCCCCGACACTTGTGTCCCACAGTGAACCGATCATTGCAATTAAACAGAGCCCTTGCGCACGCCTCTTTTGCATCTCGTCCCAAGTGAGTCTCTTCATAGGAAATGAGGCTGTGGATTTTGTTAGAGGTGGTAGTGCAAGTTGGTTACGCGATGGCGGTGACGTCACGAGTTGTGTGCGCGTTGGCGGTGTTGTCCGCACAAAGCTCCTTTGTCGTTGTAGTTGCTCATCCTTCATGCGTGCCAAACTTATGGCCTCCTTCAAAGTCTTGGGCTTAAACATCCGAATAGCATCAGAAATTTCTAGTTGTAGCCCTCCCATGAACGAGCCCACAAGAGCCTTCTGTGTCCAGCCACGAACACGATTACCTAACCGTTCGAACTCCTTCTAATAGTCACGAAGTGAACCGATCTGTCGAACTCTAGACAAAGCTTCGTCAAAATCTTCACACTCCATGGGTCTAAACCGAGCCCACAGTTCCTCTTCAAATGTTTCCCAGGTTACTGCACGGCCTTCCTCCTGGTAGGCTCAACGCAACCATTGCCACCATTGGTTGGCCTCTCCTTCAAGGTGGAAAGATGCCAATGACACCTTCTGGTTCTCGACCGTCCCTTGATACTCAAAAAATTAAGCCACCCGATTAAACCATTCTGTGGGATCATCCCCTGGATATCGTGGAAACTCCAACTTAGCAAACTTGGATAAAAAGGGTTGTCAACCTCCTTCATTCTCTTCACAGCTTGGTCGAAATGAACCTTCCCACTCAGTGTTGTTGCGGCTGGTCGCTTCTCTGTTTGAGATCCAAGCTTCAAATAGCCTATTGAGGGTTTCTTCCAAATGGAGTAGCTTATCGGCCACACCTAGCTCCATTCGTTGTATCCTATCTTGCAGCCGGCCAAGCCCAACTTCCACTGCTTCAATTCGTTCTTTGTTGGACGCCATAAAACCTAGCTCTGATACCAATTAATAGGTCCCAGTCAGAAGCCACACACAGATAAATATTCTCTTTGGGTGAGAACGAACCACAAGATAACTTTTGAAAAGATAATATGCCTGTCCTTTTCATTCATTTCCATGGCCAATAAATAGGCAACACCTAACAACCCACTAACATATCTTCAGCTTTTGCAGCCGAAAGTGAAGACCCAGTGAAAACCCACTACATTACAATAAAACTAGAAATAACAGTAATACGAAATTAATGGAAACATAAACAAATAGATAAGAAAAAGCAACAACTGCTTTGACTAAGTCATGGACTCATTCAAGCCTCTTGCACAAGCATGTGCATGTGTCTTTATGGCAGGTACTTTGAATTCCTCTTGATAGCACGTTGTGGGCGCACTAGTAGTTGAGGTGTATCAGTATATACCTGTTAGGCTATGTCCAACACATCCTCACACTCAAAGTGGTGACGTCGGTGTGAATACCTATTAGGCTATGCGCATTTAGAGCCCCTCAACCAACAAAACAAAATATTTGTATATTTTCCCCAAATTGGGGGCTTGAGGGGGTACAACAAAACAAAAATTAGAACAAGAACATGTTCCAAGAAAGAACAATAATATCCTAAGCGGATCTAGTTATCAGATAAAAATAATAACAATAAAACAAAAGCAATCATAATTGAAAAGTTTAAAGACTTTGCCTTGTTCCTTTAGGTACTTAAGTTTGAAGTTTTCAATAAACTAAAACCCAATAAATATTTTTTTTTCTCTAAAAATTCAAGCTGTTTGTTTCCTGCCTAACTCTGCCAAATAAAATGAAGACCATGTTTAGACCTCTGATATTGAACTCAAATGTTATTGGATAAAGAAATTGATGCTTTTGCGCATAAGGGTGCACACTGCACAAGTTTTTCTTCTGAGACAAATCAACAAACTAATCATACCAGCACAAACCATAATCCAAAAAATGATATAACCAAACCCAGATTACTCCTCCTACAAAATAAATATATATAAATTCAAAATTTTAAAATTAGTACCTCATATATTTCTGTGGCATTTCAAGTGCCCTTCACTGTATTCCAAAATGAATCTCCATTTTTACTCTGCCATTAAAAAAAAATTGTTTTTTTTCTTTTCTCACATAATCAAAATGAACAAATATTTATCTAATGTAGAGAAGTTTATCATTATTAGTGTGTCCAAAGGATTTAAAACAAGACTGTCATAGCATATCAACATACTGTTTTTCTCCCTATAATTCAACACGAAGATTGTAATCAATATTTTTGAAGCATTACCACAAGGTTCTCTAAAAACTCTAGCAGTTTGTTTCCTGCCTAACCCATCCAATAACTTGTCTATTTGGACAAAAATAACCTTTAGTAATTTTTTTTTGGAATGACAACATTGACAAGGCCTTATATATATATACACGCAATTCCCTTATATCTTCTACCACCACTAGTAACCAAACGCAAACCCAATTAATGTTTCTGGCACATATACAAAAACATTTTTTTTTAATCCATTTTCTCTTTTGAGTCATGCAATTCAGTAGCTCGTGAGGCAAGTCGTAGTATCCTAGAGTAGTCAGAAAAATGTTTCCATAAATTAAGCTGTCAAAGATGCTGTACAGTGCTCTAACCAAGACCTCAGGCTGGAACCAAGCACGCAATGTAATGAAAAACCAACTTCATGATTCTACAATCATCTCCCCAAGTTTACGTAAATACATTCTCTGTAAGGAAAATGAAACTAAGTAGAGCTATTAACAGTAAAAAGTGTTAGCATACCTCTCAAAATCATTTGTACTTTATTTCTTTTTCTTTTTAGTTCCTTGGTTACGTTTTCCTCGGAAGTGGGTGAGGAGAACAAAAGTACTGTATGATACAAGCATGGCTATATAGAAAACATAAAAAGTAGCAAAATCCCCAAAGATAAATAGAATCCATATCAAAAGCAGAGCTGCCCAAAATGGGAATCAAGGGGGGGCATCGAGACAGCGATTTGTCGATGTTGGGGTGCCCTACCTCCAACAGTCAAGGGAACATACAATCTCAAAAAGCCTCGGATCCTTGAGGAAATTGCAGACATGGACGTTCCTAGGACATCTACCGTCTTCCTCTACGAATTCAGCACCCGTAGCATTTTTAGGGTTTTCACAGTGATCTGGCGTATTGTATGGTTCTTCAAGCAGCAAGCACAAAATGGAAATTTCTTCAAACCCATGCCGGTTCTTCCTCCTGCTGCGGTTCTTCTTTCTACCCGATCCCACACTGTTCTGCGCTTCTCCATCATCTCTCCCGTCAACGAAGTGACGAACTGTTCTCTCCATTCTCTCACTCTACTCTCCATAGTTGTTAATCCCATTTCGTACCGGCTGGTACCGCCCGGAATGTACCGTTCCAGCAAGATAACGTTAAGCTTTAGTTTCGTCCCGGTTAAAATACCGGCTATTCCGGTGTGTTCCGGCCGATCTTGGCAATCCTAGAGTTTTCCGGCCCAACCGTTTAGTTACCGGCTTCGTCTCTTTTACTTGGTTAATCAAGATAACGAAAAAAGGCAAAAAAAAAAAAAATAGAAGATTTCGCCGACTGCTGATAAACTTGGCTGAGGAGTACCTTCGCCGATGAGTGGAACGCAGCGATACCCCATTTCAAAGCGAAAGCGGGAGAAGCAAGCTATTACTCTCTCCTTGAAAGCCATAGCTTTACAACCCTTGGGCCCTACGAAACAGTCCAAGCTATTCGTCAAAATGTCAAACTTTTAGCTCACCTACCCGGGAAAATGTAATTGTTCGAAAAAAAAAAAAAATCCATGCATATCTTTTGGTCTTTTTTTTTTTCAAAAAATTTTTTATGTATAAAACTAACATGTATTTTTTTTTATAAGGGACATAAAGTTAATAAATACAATCATAAATATTATATATATCCAGTCATCTATCAAAGTAATTATAAACCACGGATAATTTAATACAATACATATAATATTTATAGTGATAAATTTAGAATGGTACATTAAAAAAAAAAAACTATTACCCATACGTACAGTAAAAATAATACATTAAGGGGTCGTTTGATTTTCCGGCCAGACAAAGAGTCTTGGGACTAAAAGTCCTAGGATTGACAATCCTAAGACTAATAGTACTAAGCAATTGTCTAGTCTCATGTTTGTTTGCACATAAGATAAAAGGTCGGACTAATCTTACAATTATAAAAGATGACCGTATTACCCCACACTATATATTATTAGCCTATAATATAAATAATATAATCATATATACATATATATATATGCATCAAATAATATAATAGTACTAGAGATAACCTGTGCCTATAGCACTCCCAACAAAATTTGAATCTGCGAACATTCTGTAGTGAGTCTCGTTTGAGAACGAAATAAACACAACAACTTCACTTGCTAGTGCCTGAATAATACACTTTATAATTATCAAGTAATCCTAAAATGAAACAATTTCTTTTTGTTTTTTTTCCTTCTTGAATCGGTGTGTGATCAATTTGGCAATGCAAGTGGCAATATTCTACTCCAAACTTTTAATGGAAAATCAATGACTCCAACTCCAACTCCAACTTAGTAATGCAAGTGATAGTATCTAGCTCCAAAATTTCCTGCAGGGTCATAAGAAATTAAATATACCTTAGAGAAGTTGAATGTTCTTTAACCATCAAGCAACATCTAGGCTAATCAGCTAATAGTGTAAAACATCGGACCTCTACCCATACCTAGTTTACATACATCAGAATAAGTAATTCTTCGATTACACATGCATCCACTTGTCCTAATAAATTTTTAATTTCTTTCATTTTTTAGAATTCAAAAGACTATTAAAATACTTACAGCAATCTCCCCCTCAACCACTTACACAACAAACAAACAAAAAAATTGCTTTTATATTCTTTTGGAGAGGGGGTCCTAATTAAACTGTTCTCAAGCTTAGACTATGAAATCAAACAACTTCATTCAAGCAATCAATTAAAGATCTACTGTTTTTGGGTCAATCAAATTTCATAGAACTCTTGCATGATGTCATTGATCATCTCCAACTTACAGTCACTCATCATCCTATTTCATAGCATTCAAAGCCTAATGAAACTGTTCTCAAGCTTAGACCATGAAATCAAACAACTGCATTCAAGCAATCAATTGAAGATTCACTATTTTTGGGTCAATGAAATTCCATAGAACTCTTGCATGATGTCATTGATCATCTCCAACTTACAGTCACTCATCATCCTATTTCATAGCGATCAAAGCCCAGCAATTAAAATTTCAAACCAAAACAAATACTATAGGGAAAAATTATTTAAGTACAAAGGTATTTTGAGATTTACAGTTTCACCAAATCCTTCTCTTTGCGTTTGCTTGGGAAGACATGATTGTTAATTGTTTAAGACATTAACCTTAAAGACAGTAATTTTATTCCACATAACAATAATTTTGTGTATATAGAATAGTGGAAAGCAATGTCTGGTTAAAATATACAGTAAAAAAAAACCCTTATAAATGTATGTTATGCGTAGAAGTGTGTGTTTACGACGAAATAAAATATTATAAGTACACATGAAACCAGTAGAAGAAAAGGCTTTGTGTTAGGTGTGCAAGTAAAAATGTGAGACAGAAAGTTTGGATCCAAGAAACATGCATAGAACAATCCCAACAAAACTTGGTCCAATGCTCCTATATGACTCACCAACATAGAAGCAAAGACAACCCAAAGCCGTTGTTTGCTCACCAAGAAAATTGCAAAACCAGAAAGAAAAAATATTTATGTTGTTTAGCCAAATAATTAAACCAATATAATTTGTTAATTTTTTACTTTTTCGCCTTTTGGGAAAAATAAGGAAAAATTCAAGGTTAGGTTTATTCTCTACCATTAATTATCCATCGATTAATCAATAATTCTACAGGTCGAGGTAAAATCAAGTGGCCAGATTTGAAGGGGAAAAAAATGAGTTCTGGCAGGAGAGCTGAAGCAGAAAAGACAGAAACCCACCACTGAACACATAAATAATCCTGTCATAAAATGTTGAGGTTGGGTTTAATAACCCACAAACTAAATAAAGAGTCTAATATTGATTAAAACAAAGCCATGATTGAAAAACGAAATCCGCTTGAAAATTGATGTCATATGATCCGAAAATAGAGAAAATTAAAGAGTCAATTGCGAGATTAACAGGGAGTTGATTAACAATAATAGACCTATTCTAGGTCTCTCTCACAATATTTGATTTGGCCCTGAACTAAAGTAAAAATGAGCTGATAACAGAAGCATGTTTGTGAAGTTCGACTTATCATGAAATGGGGCTCATATTATGCGCTGTGGGAGGTGGTACAGATGCTTGATGCTGCCTTAAAATACAATCAGAACTCATAAGAGGCGAAATGAAGGCTAGCAGCATAAACTCTGTAATCATTCAAATATATCCGTACATTCACATACATATATGCCACCTCAAAGGTAGACATAGAATGCAGTCTTAAATGAACGAACAAATACACACACACACACACACACAGACTGTGTGTGTGTGTGTGTGTGTGTGTGTGTGTGTGTGTAAGATGGGTTGGTGCGGCACCTTATTTTATGTTTTGTAAAGCTTGGAAGAGGGGCGTTTGGTTCTTCTTCTTCTTCAGATACTGCAACATGTTCATTTAATCCACAACAAAAATAACATTTTTGGTTACCTAAGAAATTTAGAAAATGAAAAAAAGAAAAGGAAAGAAACAAAAACACAAACACACGATACATATGGCCAGAGAGAGAGCTTGCTTTTGGGGTAGTGAAGCAAACGTTCCACGGCTGAGCAAAATGCTGACGATGACAGTGCAGACGCCGGCAATAACCAAGCGATTTGAACAGAGGCTGTATTCATAGTGTTTTGCTGTGTTCCTAGAGTGAGAGATTTAGGGGAGAAAGTGAGAGAGAGGCTTGGAAGAGGTATTCGATTTTTCAAAAGTATATCTCAATTTTTTAGGGTTTGTTGCCAAGATGTAAAAGAAGCATTTAATGCATCCAACTACCCTGAAGTCAACAATTTTTTTTTTTAGAGGATTGAATTTGAAAAGATAAGGAAAACAAGATCCCAATCATAGGTAGAAGGGAAATTTTGATTTCAACCGTTGATCAATTTGTCTCTCGAGTGATGCATCTCCCTGACATATTTGGGTGAGACTTCAAGAGAATTCCAATCGTTGAATTTAAAACAAAGCTGATGCCAGCCTTTAGATGGAAATATGTTCCACGTAGGACAAATATTTCATCAAAATTCAAAAATAGTTCGGCTTTATTATATAGATGTTATATAATATTTTATAAATGTAATATTATTAGATTCTAATATATTATAATAAAATTTTATATACAATAATGTATTACGCATATAATATTATATAATATTTTAAAATATAATATTATATAATGTTACCGTATTTTAATATTTATAGAAATATAATAATGTACATTTATTTTGGGCCGGGCCAGGCCAAGCTTCATCTTGAAATTCAATTCCTATAAGGATTTGAAAAGAATTTAAAAGGGAATTTGATTGAGAATGAAAAATAAATCATTTTGATATCCACTTAAAAATAGTCGAATTTCAACTAAATTGGAATTATTTAAATATAATCTATTATACTATTCCACATTTCCCTCTTGTTTTATGACTTTCATACTCTCTAATCCCTTTTATCCTATTTATTTATTATTATCTCATCTGAGTTTAAGGGAAGAAGAAAAATGGGTACGAGAACAAAGTGACCGGTGTCACAAGCCCACCAAAAGGCCCAAAAATAGGCCTATGAGGATGCTAAGTAGCCCACTAAGTCTAGAATATTTTAGGTAATTTTTGGGTATTCCATCACATGAGGGAATTTTGGTAAGCATTCTAGATCTTTCTACACAAGTGTAAATACTAGAAGGGTGTGGGAGATTCTAGAATGGGAGGGAGGCTTCTTTGAGAAGCTTTGTACATAAATATCTTAGATATTTGTATAGAACTCTCTAGAGAGCTAATCTCCAGCATAGAATTAAGTTGATCTCAACTATCCATTAAAGAGGTGGACTACTATAAATAGGTGAAACCATTCATTTGTAAACCATCCAAGTCTCAAGTAACACAAAGCATTCTCCAAGTTCACTCAAAACTCTCTCTGTTCTCTTGTTGCTATATTGTTCTTAGTCTTATTCTTTCAGTGTTTTTAATGCTTACTTAGCATATTTAGTAGCCAAAGGTATCTAAGGCTGCATGAGTCAAGATGTTTAAGATTTAAGTCCGTGACACCAATTATGCTCTGCACTAAATGTCAAGCATTGTTTGGGGTTTGACTACATTGAGAGACTTACAGAGATGGAGATAGAGAGAGAGGACGATTCATCAAGTGGCCTTCTTGGGTGGGCGACAAATACATCCTGCAAAATAGCAAAAATGACTGGGGTTTTTGTATTTGTTTCCTATTTTTAGTTACGATGGATGCCAAGCCTAAGGAAATGTCCAAATTTTTAAAAGACAAGCACCGAATGTGTAGAAATGCCTACAAGAAGTTTCCTAATGAAACTCCTGAAAATACTTTATTATACGAAGGTTTGAGGGATACATACAAAGATTTTTTTTAAAGATGTCGAAGAACTTGACAAGGCTGTAATTGCAATGCTTGGTCCGGGCAAAATTAGTCAATTCGAACATTTGATCCAAGTGATGTATTTTGGGTTTGTGTTTACCATCCCTCCAAAGAAAGAGGAACTCTGGTTGGCAGAATAGCGTACACGGGCTCTTCTACACAATTGTCAACTTAAGCCCCACGATTTGGATTTCTTATCCAGTTTCACGCGCATGATCTCTCAACCCTCTGAAGATCGTTATTACCAATAGTCATTATAGATATGTCTAGAACATGTCAAGAAATGGTTATTGAGGTCGAATGTGCGGATCTCTTAGAGTGGGGTTCGGCTCTCCTCCAGACTTTAATATTCAGAATCCTCTAGACTTTTTATCTCACAACTCCACGTGTTAGTCACTCAGATCTAATGAATAATGTTGTTATCCGATTCAAACTCGTGTTCTCATTTTGTTAATTTTTTTAACGTTAAGTAAAATCGTGGATTTAAATAAGATAATATTATCCATTGGATCTAAGTGATTAATACGTAATGTAGTGAGATAAGAAGTCTGAAGGATTCTGGAGGTGAGCCGATCCTCTAAGGGTGAGAGTTCCCCCACATGTAAGCAAAATATATTTCTTTCTATATTATATGATTTATTTTTTGGATTCTATATAATTATTTATTGTGCAATGGTATAGATGACTTGTTGAAAAGTCACCTGGAGAATATTGTGAGATCACAATTTTTTATCTCCTCTACTCTTTCTCCAACTGATCCAACTAACGAAGAGAATGGTAAGCAGCCAGTAAGAATTTTCTTCTACTTTAGAAAATTAATTTTTTTAATGTAGATTTGCTAATAACTGATTTTTTAATTTAAATTTGATGCATTTGTTTTTTCTGCTAAATATTTTGTTTGACTGTTTTGTGATTGGTTTTAAATGGTGTATTTTCACTTGAATGACTTGTTTAAATTCTTGTATTTGATACAAATGGATTGAAGGGATCAATGGTCATTTAAATTTGATTAACTATTATATATTTTGGCATGAAGTTAACATTGGTGGATAATAAAATAAAATTAGTGGTGTGACTTGCCTCCGTAATGCGGTTTTCCTACAAATGGAGTTAGCACCCCGTAAGAGTACGGAGGTCGCGATGAAGTATAAACCGGTAATCCGGTATCGTTCTCTCCCAAGGGACCTAGCCAAATATAGGTTCTAGCACTCAACTCACACTAACCTAACCTAAGATTGGATTGCAATTATGTGGGGAATTAGATCTAAAATAAAAAGGAAAATAAAAAGACCGAAAATCTTTTGGGTTTTGATGGTTGTTTTGAATTCCTAAACTATTGTAATGAAAATAAAGAGAATTAACACTAGACAAATAAATTAAAGCAAAGTGAAAATAGAATTAAAGCAATTAAAAAGGAAATTGGGCTCAAATGATCCAACCACTCAATTTCATCCAAGGTTTTCAATGGGGTTTATAACTCAAATCAAACACAACATTTAAGTGTGTTTGATTCGGAGGATTTAGCTTTGAAAACTAATTATTTTCCAGCAATTGAAATTAGATACATGTTCAATGGGGAATCAAAGGTTAATATCATCGATTCAACTTAGTCAATACTAAATTTGAGGTTTGTGCATTGATAAGCCAAACATATTCAATAACCTAAGTTTTCTAAGGCATCTTCAATCAATTGTTGGAAATGAATTTCTAGCAATTGTGGAGTATTTTTCTAGTCAAGAGTCCTAAATTAATACCATTGATTTGGGTGATGAAAATCCCCAAATTTAGTCAATAATCTAAGTTTTCTAAAATTCCACACCTAATTACTAGAAATTTGAATTCTAAGAAAATATGACAGTTAATCCAAAAGATACCTCCAAATGAATTCCTTGGATTATTTGGGTGATTTTCACATATAAACCCAATGTAAATTCTAGCTACTTGAATACATCATAAAAAATTTGTAAAAATAAAAATAGAAGAATAAAAAGATTTAAATCTAAAATTAACTACAATAATAGGACTGTTTAGTTGCAAGGAAAATGAGAGAAAATGCAAGAAAGTGAAAGAAAATACAATACAATGAAGAAAATTACAAGTTTCTACATTATACTACAATTACAAAGCTAAATCTAAGCTAAAAATGAAGAAAAATGGAAAAATCTAACCTTTGAGAGCTTCTCCCGCGGCCCCCTTGCTCCAAAAAACCCTAACTACTCAAAAACTATACCAAAAAATCCTAAAAACCCCACTTCGGATGCAAAAAACACAATCTGGATTAACAGTAACAGTCCGAATACCGTCCGGACGATCCGTTCGACGCTTGTTTGAAGTCCGTTCGGACGGTGAACAGTACCCGTCCGGACGCACTATTCACCGTTCGGATGGTACTATTCACCGTTCAGACGGGTACTGTTCACTGTTTGGACGGGTGAACAGTAACCGTTCGAACGGTGAACAGTAATCGTTCGAACGCACTATTCGGACGGATACTATTCACTGTTCGGCCCAGCAACCTTCCAGCTTGATTTTGACCACTCTAGAGCACGATTTAGCCGATGCACATTAGACGACAAGTTATAGCTCTTGAAGTCTTCTTTCCAATGCCGCAAAAATCAGCTCAATCGAATGTTAGAGTGAAAAGTTATGGCCAAAATACCAAGACGGGTTAGACTTCTCATGACCGGTTTGCTCGTTTTAATCCCACTTTGGTCATTCTTTGCGTTTAAATGCCTTTTTTAGCTCCTATAACCTACAAAGCACACACAAAATACAATTAATCAAATATTAAACTAAAATAAGATAATTAACTACAATCTAAGTTTAACAATGTGCAAATTAAGGGCTTATGATTACACTCTATACCATGGTGGTTGATGACTTAGATGGTAGATAATTAAAGTTTACACACATAGTAAAAATCTAGAAGGAAAGAGACAACTGAGGCAGGATTGGTACTTCATAGTAGTCACTATGTCAAACTGAGAATTATTTAGCATTATAAGATAAAGGCTTTCTGTAACAATGTTACTGTAACACATTCTTCACAAATATTGTCTAGAGGCATTGTTGTATTACTAATTACAATGCTTCGTGTAATTTTACGGGAATATGTAAAGAGAGATATAGGATTAAGGAAAGCACGAAGTTGAAAATCACGAGTGAATATAGATTGATAATGACCAGTTGCAGCTGCTGGATTTTTCTTCAATGGAATCGTTTAAAATTTATTTTCATGTTAACTTGTCTTCTACAAATTTAGAAATGAGCGTATATATATATAGTCCTTTTAACAGATAATTAAAAACCTAAACTAAATTTTAACTAACAAAGCCCTAAATTACCAAAACAAAATAATATTGATATATTATGAGCAGCCCAACTATGAGAAGTTCGACCGATTAGGACTTTTGCTTTTAATCTAAAATATATTTTAGATTATAATAAGAAAGTAGATAATTTCACGCCATTTTGTAGACTTTCATAGCTTCCCTCTCATATGAGTAGGTCTCATCGTGCGAGAGAGACTATGAAATAGTATGAGAGCGATATCAAATTAACAATACATATTTAACTAAAGACTAATAATAATTATGGTTACGTGAATTTTAGGCATTTATGCACATTATAGTGATAAAGGGAATTTTAAAGTAAGTATGTAGTTATTCAAGGTACAAATTCTTAAAAATTTGAACTTTTCTTTAACAAGGTGCGCACAATTTTTTCTTATTAAGCTTCATATTTCTTTACTTTATGAAAACTCTCAATAGGGTCAAATTGTATTTAATGGGTCAAGCCTTATAACTATTATACATTTTCTAAAAATATTACACGATTAGAGAGTAATTTTGAAAATTCAGTAGGGTCAATTGACCCACTGGTCGCGGCCCCTGATCATGATGGAGAAACTACACTGGTTCTTGTACTTGAGTCTTGTTTTTTTTTTTTTTTTGTTTTTCTTTTGTACTCAAGTTTGCATGGTTGGAGTTCATTTTTCATCCACTAGACACTGCTAGGGATACAGCTATCTACTATTACATGGGAGTCATTTTTTTCCCTCAGATATCTAGCTGCTTGGCTGAAGTTAAATAGTCAAAACCAATCAAGGTTAATTCAGTTGGTCAAAGTTTTTGACCTTTAATAGAAATGTTAGAAGTTCGAACTCTTTCTCTTAAACTTTTTTGTCGATTTCGGCCAAACTTGTAATATCTTCCGATGAATCCAAAAAAACAAAGAGAATAGTAAAAAATTATATATTCTTGTCATCTTGTGGAATTTTGGTAGCATGCATTGGATTTATGTTTCTTCTTCGATCTTTTGTTAAGAATATGGATGTTTTCATTAAACTACTCTCTCTTTAGAGTCGGTTTTCTTTATGTTATTGTGCTGATGTGTTTGCACTTTAATTAGCTATGTAAACATTTGCTATCAGTACGGTAGTGAACTTTTTCGCAGACATTGAAGCGTCTCAATCCAATGCAATTGTTTCATTAAATGATATGCATGCATTAGCATATTATTGTATGAAGATTTTGAATTCTTGTTTGAATTTATGTTGTATTATACTCCTCACGCGCGCGCCAAAAATAAAAAATAATTTCAATCAGATACAAGTGGGATTGGGCTGTCATAGAGTGCCCGCTAATCATCATCCGACATCAGCTTGTAAGCTAACAAGGGAGGAGCCGTTTGGCAATCAGCAGCTACACCAAAACACCAAAAGTTTTAGATTAAGGGGTGTTTGGGTGACTAGTTATAAGTTATAAGTTATAAATAGTTTTAAAAAGTTATTTTTTTAAATAGCTTTTTTAAAAAATTGTGTTAGATATAAGTCATTTTTTTAAGCTATTTTTTTATTATTAACCAAATACAATTTAAAAAAGTTATAAACATAAACCATAAATTACTAGATAAGCTGGGATTCAAACACACCCTACTTATAACTTTTAATCATCCCACATCAGCTTGTTTGGAACTTGGGAGAGGGAAGGGAAGAGCATAAAATATTAAAAATTTTCTGTTTCTCTGTTTGATTCTACTTAGGAGGAAAAGAGAAAAAAAAAATGCAAGAAATGGAGAAAAAATAAACAATCAGTCTTTCTCTTTCTCTCCCTTCTTTTCTTTCATTTTTCTCTTCTTTTTTTTTTTTTTTTTGTGTAAAACCAAATAGAATCGGAAAATACTTTTCCTTTTTGTTTGCTCTCTTATCCCTTATATGGACCTCCAGAGACGAACCCAATCAATCCATAGACCAGCCCACATCTATGGGCTCATTTCTCAAGGTTTGGCTTTGATAAGCCTATATGTCTATGATAGTCTATCTATCCAATGGTATGGGCTACAATAGTTTTTAAATTTAATTACCAACCGAGGTGATTTTAAATTTATTTACTAAACTCAAATTGGTTAAAAAGTTGTGTTTTGAAAACATAATTTTAGGCTTGAAGTTGCATATTCAAAGCACGACTTCAAGCTTAAAGTTGTGTTTTTAAGACACAACTTCTATAAAAGTCTAGACAAACTCTAAACAATAGAAGTTTTTTCAAGACACAACTTTAGACTTGAAGTCATGTTTTAAAAATACAATTTCAAGTTTGAAATTGTATTTTGGGTGATTTAGATTTGATAAATAAGTTTGAAACCACTTACATTTTGTAGTTAAGTTTAAAACCTTAATTTTGTTAAAAACTCAACACGCACATGTCCCATTGGTTTTAGCTGTGATTCCAAGTCTAAGCCCTTTCGGTTTAAATTTTCGGCTAAACAAGGAGTCCTGGGGTAGAGAATACCAAAGCAATTGCCCAATGCCCGGTTGTTTGCACATGAAGTAAAGGCATGAATTAAGTTTAGGGTTAATTACAAGCACATTTCTTAAACTATGATACAACATCATTATATCCTCTAAACATTAAAATATAATAAGTTAACTTCTTAAACTAGCAATGTGTATCAATCAATCACTTCTATTAGCAATATATTAGCAGTCAATTAAGAGAATAGATGAAAAATTATTATGCAACTTGTATATGTTTACAAATGTTCATTTTATATCTAAATTACATTATCTGTTTGTAATAATTGTCTAATATCTAAAATATACTTTGTATTACTCTTATATTTATATGTCATTTTAAGGGACATTTCAATCATTAGGCAATTATTATAATAAAAAAATCAATTTAGGTATAAAACTATACTTTTGTGAATATATATAAGTCGAATAATAAATTTTCATTCGTTTTCCTAACGAATTGCTAATAGGAGGGGTTGATTGATACAAATTAGTAATTCAGGTTGTCAACTTATTACGTGTTAGAATTTAAGGAGGTACGGTGATACTGAGTCGTAGTTTAGATATTATATTTGTAATTAACCCTTAATTTTATCTTGTGGTTGTTTGTTTTACTAGACTTGGATCAAATGTGAGAAATTACCGTCCTAATCGTCACTATATAACAAAATTATAAGCTCGTCAATTAATATGTTATGCATAAATATACAATGAAAAATAAATATATTATGAAAAATAAATTTACTAATATAATCAATGTATATTCTATTGTATAAAATCAAAATTTCATATGTAGAGAGAAGTTTATATTAAATCGTATTTGGTATATAGTGTATAATACATTATCAATGCATATTATATTATATAAAATCAAATTTTTATATATCGAGAGATGTTTATATTGTATCATATTAAATATATAGTGTATACTAAGTCATTATTTATTACAAATTCATACACATGTAATATTTCAAATAATTTGATGATAATAAAATATTATAGGCTAGGACAAGTATAGTATATTATACGAATTCATACCTATATTATTGCTGTATCATATAATGTATTTGTTGTTATAGTATTATATTACAGTATATTATAATGTAATATAAAACAATATTATAATGTGGGCATTTAAAGAGGCCTCACAATTATATTCCAAAAGCATGCACGAAATCGATGTACAGATATTAAACACATTCTGAGGAAAGCGAATCAATGCACAGATATTCTTGCCAATATGGGAACGGATCAAGAGGAATCCCTGATAGTGCTTGAAGACTAGGTTAACCGAAGCTGACATGGGTCACATTTCTTTTGTTAGGATGTAGTCTTGTTTTGTTCTATTTATCTTTCGATGTACCCCAAACAAAAAAATCTATTACCCTTAATTTACAACCTTCCGTAAGTTCATAATAGATGTGGCGATGTACAATGATAAAAATCAAAGAATTTAAAAGTGCACAATAGTTAATTACTTTTGCGCCATGTTTGAATCATGGATTGTCAAGGGAATAGAAAATGAAAACACTTCATTTTATTTACCTATCTTTTTCTGCAAATTCAAAGTCCATACATAACTTTAGTAGATAGAAGATTAAAAAATCAAGGAGTCATCATGTGTCTATTGTCTGCCACTAATATTGTCTACCTTCACTTGAGTGTGAAAAATATTCAAAATGACTCACATGCATTTAACCCTAGTAAAATGTTCATCATAACCTAACCACCACGAATAAAAGAGTGGTGCTACAAAGCATGGAATATAATACTGCTTATTCCTATCAGTGGATGTGGTTAGGTATGTGGCGAGTTGTTTCATCTTGAGAACTCTCCTTGATAAGGAAAAGTAAGAGAAAAATCATGTTTGCACTGTTGAAGGCCTTCTCTGGCGACATGGGGATCTTCCTGAAGCTCTAGCATTCATAGTTCTAGCTTTCATTCCCACAGACGGTGCTAGTTGTGCGGGGAATTTTTTACTTGCAAGTTGTAACCAATTGATCTAGAACTCGAGTGTAGTGAAGCTTCATTGTCACCTGCAAAATCACTAAGGGGTAAATACTAACTGACCAAGGTTGCTTGGCCAAAGTCACTCTGAAACTTAAGTTAGCTTGAGACCTAATTCACAAATGAAGAGAGAGTGAGTATAAAGAGTATAATTTATTGTCAGTTTGTTTCTACCTTACCTCCCTTCGGTCTTCTCATACAACTTTATAGTGTCACACTAATCTTCTTGATCGTTGCCCGGTCCATTAGACTTATCCCCCACTATAGAAGGTAATGGGCCATTACCTCAGAAATGGGGTGTGAGACCCTAATTTTGGGCACAAGCCTGGTCCACTTTCCTATTCTTTCGAGAGAATAAGGGGAGTGGTATTCCCTCAACTAACTTGACCTGGCAAACATTATTTCCAGGTGGGAAGTCTAATGCTACTTGGTCTTCTTGTGTGAAAATTACCCCTCTCACAAACTATTTAAGAGTCAAATTGTTAGTCAGCTAACACAAGTCAATTTCAAGTAACGCGGTACACTTTATAGTCCTACATATGATAATCAATGCAAGCCTAGTGAATCCTTGTAGAAGAGTCATCGATGAACTTAGTATTGATAAAATTAGAGTTTTGAAAGACGTGCATAAATTCATGATGAGGTAAATGACATAGAATGACTGCTCAAGATGTCTAGTAGCTGGAGCAGAATATTATTCAGAATTGTTGGTTGTCTTCTAGGAAAAATTAGTAATGCGGTAGACATTTCACACCTTATTGTCTCACGTTCACACACAAGATAGCAAAACATACAGTAATAAATATTTGGGGACCCCCTTGCATGTCTGAAGAAGTGATACTAAGCTAAAATATTTACTTTATGACACAGTTGTATGTTATGGTTCAAGCTCTAAAGCATTGGTCGCACTACTACGAATTTACGATAATGACGCGCTAATAGCCTTTTTTGAATTTAAGCATCAATGAAAGGGAAATGCTTAGTTTCTAATTTAGGAAGAAAGAGAAAAGAAATAAAAAGAAAAAAAAAATCTTGTTTTTTTTCTTCTCACTTTCCATTTATTTTATTTCATATTTCCCTGTAATATGAACCCAATAATTTTTTCTCAGAGAGAGTTATTTTCCTCCTTTGCTTTCATTTTATTTGCCTAAAAAAAACCCGGTTTCCCTACAATATCTCTCACTTCCTCTTCCTTTACTTTCTCTTTTCCTTCCATAAGTCTACAATCATCACTTAACCTTATGCTTATGGTTTAGTAGGATTAGTCACAAACTCAATTCAATAGGTAGAACCATAAGAAGCAGCGAGGAAAAAAAAAACTGAAAGAGGCTCACAGCAGGAATTTAAACACAAGGGCTCTCCTAATTTCCAAACGTGTTATGTATCTGCACAAAATTGCATGGATCCTCATCACTGTTAATTCTACTAATTGGACTTTTACATTATTAAAAAAAAAAGCCCAAGATTACTACCAATCTGTCATCGTCGTGAGATGCCAAAACAACAACTAAATTGCCTGGTTATTTGCAAATAAAGTGACAATTTATCCAAATAATTTCCCAGACAGAATCACAAATATCATAATCCAGAGTCCCCACTTTCCTTGTAAGGGCAGATGATGAACTTTCTCCATTCTTTTGATTTAGTCCCAAATCAAGATCTTCATCCCCAGGAACTTCCTGCTCAGATTCCTGCCCTTTTGCTGAAGCCTCAAGTTTTTTTTTTCTTGAAAGTAAAGGAAGAAATCACACTACAGTTGGGAGTCCAAGCAGGAGAAGAGCTTAGTTCCCAACTAAATGATCTTACAACAGTGAATTTATTCAGCTTTTGAAATGAGTGAAGCAGAACTCTGTATCGAAGTCCTTAATATTGCATATTATTAAGGTACCAAAATTTAAACAGAATGCTAAATTTGCCAGAGAGAGATGCACCTTGTAAGACTGATTTTTTTTGCCACTGAGAGACAAACAGGACAAAGATTATTGCTATCCACCACAACACAACTCTCATCAAGCTTCAGTTCACTAAATTAGATGGTTTCCATGCCTTGTTCAAGTGGACTTTTCTGCACCCACATCACCTGATCCTTTTGCGACTTAAAACCAAAGGAAAATTCAATTTATCAACAAATATGTTAACTTTTCACACAACATCATGTTGACTCCAACATAACGAATATATAAATTGGGCAAATATGAAATGATCAATAGATGCATGATGAGTAGTAATAAAACAGGAAAAACTTCAAAACAAGCAGGGAAAATAGATGAGGATTCAAATAAATGTCATGGGCTGAACTTGCCATAATAGATGTCTTGTGATCCCTGTAAAGTCCCATCACTGCCATGTCTGTTCACTAAACAGTTTATATTCTACACACTTTTGCCCTCCCAATAGAGAAAAAAACACATCACCTAATGACCGGTATGTTCAATGCCCTTAAATAGGCTAACAGACAGAAGGGCACAGGCAACATCTCTAGACAACAAAAGAAGAATTCTGTTCTATTTTTTTTATTCCACCAGAAAGTCAGAGAGGAGCTTTTCTTTTCTTTTGTTTTTTTCTTGGTTCCCAGGACTGATTGGAAGGTCAAAAACTTGGAGGTTGACTTTCTTGTCTCAAGAATGCTGTAACTTAGAGAATTCTGAAGAGAAGATGCTTTGTTAGCCTGTGATGTGCTCTTTCAGCATTCTTTTTTGATTTTCTTTTCCCATTCCTATGGCAAAATTTCCTCAAAGAGTCCAAATTTTACAGGTTGCATGCAAGAAAGACAAGGATTAAGCATATTAAAGATTTCACATGGTGAAACTTCTGCAAGGGCAACATCAAAGAGAAACAAGCCAAGGCATCTGCAATCTCCTGAACTAACATGTTGACAGTAAAACAAGGTTACCATAATTTGCACTACCCCTAACAAATTGCGATCTGGATCGTGCGATCCCAAACGTGAGTCGTTTGCGATCCAGATCGTCATATGTAGCGTTCCGATGCATTGTAAACAAAAGCAAAATGGACACAAATTCCATGTTCTTCAAGTTCTAATATGCCTGTATCTTTGGATTGCAGGAGGAACCAGGGTCTAACGTCCATCCTCCGACAAGATAGATATTCTAATTGCAAATTTTCACCAATCAAAATCGCAAAGAAATGACTGAGGGAAAGAAAACACTGACCAAAATTCTTGAAAGAGAGAGCAGATCTTATCAAGCTTGGAAAGCAATCAGTCATAATCGTTTGTGAAAGACCCAGTGGCGAGAAATTGGCTTTTGAAAACCGGAAAAGACGGAGAGCAATTGAGTTTTGGAAACCGAAAAGACGGAGATAATTAAAAGTAAGAAATTTCCTGACAGTTTCAATGTTGAAGTTGTGATTACATGTAGTGTGGATTTACATTGTACAATTAAGTCAGCCCTTTATAATGTGCCACATCATTACTTAAACTTCAAAAATTAATTTTATATAAAAAGTATTGTGTACAATGATACACAATATGAAATCCACTATGGGAAGTGAAAATGAACAAGTTTCAATTCTAAACGTTTACTCTTCTATTTAATAATTCTTATGCAATATTTTACCAAATAGAAGAGTAAACAATTAGAATTAAAGAATATCTTGTATCGGAAGAACATCTTTTATTGGAAGAACGTCGTTCGAACAATATCAAATGAGAAAAATAAGGTAATTAATTCATTATTGATGTTATATTTATTTTGTATACCAAACACGAATATAATTAAATTCTTATAATTCTTAATTTTTGTTTTTTAGGTTCTACGTGATAAAATATGGTGTTTAGAAAAAGAAAATGTGTTGATGATGTTCCTCTCAACAATAATTTTGAATATGGAGAAGATTTGATGATGTATGAAAATTATTCAATTAGTAATGATGAAGATGTTGAAGAAATTTAAATTATTGATGAGGAGACTATGAGCAATACTCAAACAAATAATAGAAGAATCAACAGATAAGCGGATTGATCCAAACTTCAAGCCTTTGTTAGAAGAAGTTATTTTGAAAGGGGTTGCAAGTAAAAAAAATCCTAGAGGTGCCAAGCAATGGGAGTGTAAGCACTGTAAGTCTACTTTTATTAGCACTTATCCTCGAATTCATGCACTGTAAGTCTACTCGGATCGTTGCGGTATGGGAATGCGATACGTCATAAATTAAACTTGTTTCTTTTCCACTTGCAACCCCCTTCAAAATAACTTCTTCCAACAAAGGCTTGAAATTTGGATCAACCCGCTTAACTATTGATTGAGTTATATTATTTGTTTGAGTATTCCTCGTAGTCCCCTCATCAATAATTTCAATTTCTTCAACATGTTCATCATCACTAATTGAATAATTTTCATACATCATTGAATCTTTTCCATCTTCAAAATTATTGTTGAGAGGAACATCATTAACATATTTTCTTTTTCCAAACACCATATTTTATCTTGTAGAACCTAAAAAAAATTAAGAATTATAAGAATTTAATTATGTTCGTGTCTGGTATACAAATATAAATATAACATCAATAATTAATTAATTACCTTATTTTTCTCCTTTGCAATTTAATATTGTTCTGACGACGTTCTTTCGATATAAGATGTTCTTCCAGTAAAAGATGTTCTTCAATTCTAAACGTTTAGAATTGAAACTCGTTCATTTTTATTTCCCATAGTGAATTTCATATGGTGTATCATTGTACACAATACTTTTTACATAAAATTAACTTTTGAAGTTTAACTATTGATGTGACACATTATAAAGAGAAAGACTTCACGCACCGAAACGTGTACCGAATTTTTTACAACTTGACCAAAACGAAGTCGTTTTGGTCAAGGGCATAAAAAAAAAAAGAGAAGCCTCAAAGCCAGAATTTTTTACACCTTGACCAAAATGACGTCGTTTTTGGTTAAGGTGTAAACATTTCGGTACAGGCTTTGGTGCGTGTAGTTTTTCTCCATTATAAAGAGCTGACTTAATTGTACAATTTAATTCCACGCTACATGTAATCACAACTTTAACATTGAAACTGCTAGAAAATTTCTTATTTTTAATTATCTCCGTCTTTTCGGTTTCCAAAAGCTAATTGCTTTCTGTCTTTTCCAGCTTTCAAAAGCCAATTGCTCGCCACCGGGTCTTCCACAATCGATTATGACTGATTGCTCTCCAAGCTTGACAAGATCTACTCTCTCTTTCAAAAATTTTGGGCACTGTTCTCTTCCCTTCCGTCAGCTCTTTACGATTTCGATGGGTGAAAATTTGTAATCAGAATATCTATCTTGTCGGGAGATCAACGTTAGACGCTGATTCTTCCTGCAATCCACAAATGTTTGTATGTTAGAACTTGAAGAACATGAAATTTGTGTCTATTTTGCTTTTGTTTACGATGCATCGGAACACTAAATATGACGATTCGGATCGCGAACAACCTACGTTTGGGATCATGCGATCCAGATCGCAATTCATTAAGGGTAGTGCGAATTATGGTAACCCTGTTTCAAATTTATGGAAAGAATTGATAAAGATTGGTGATGAAAATACGAGGGAAGTTGGTACTCTAATTGCGGGATACATAGGAAGTGATGATTGTTGGGATGAGATGCAAAATATATGAGTAATCACAAAGCCTATTTATAGATTAATTAGGCTTTGTGATAAAGACAGTCCAATTATGAAAGAAATTTATGAGGGTATGAATAACATGCTTGGAGAAATTAAAGATGTCTAGAAAAATAACAAGTATGAAAATACATATGCATAGATTGAAGGCATAGTACTTGACAGATGGGAGAAAATGAATGTCCCAATACATTGTCTTGGGTTTGCTTTGTCACCTCGATTCCATGATACTGCTTATGTAAGTATTCCTGCCCCCGAAGAAACCATTAGAAAGAGACCTAATGAAGATAAAGAAGTGGTTGCTGGTGTTTTAAAAGCATTTGAAAAGATTGTATCAGATTCTGAGAAAGCAAGAATGTTGCACAAGCAATTTGTGAATTTTCATATGCATAAAGGACTTTATTCTATTGTTGCAGCATTTGTCGATGCTGCGACGATGGGTGCTATTGAATAATGGGCAACATATGAATCGGAAACACCAGAGTTAACAGAAGTTCCATGAAAGGTCCTAGCCTAACCAATCACTACATATCCGCAAAAAGGAATTGGAGCACTTATTCATTTATTCACAATGTTAAAAGAAACAGGTTTAATTTAAAAAATTTTATGGCTTTATTTATTATTGTTTACATATTATTTTGATTTAATTTTTTGTGCGCACATTAAAACAGGTTAAATTCAACACGAGTTGACAAACTAGTTTTTATTCATTCCAACATCCAATTGTTATCGAGATTTCAAGACAATTACAAAGAAAGACCATTCAAAAAATGGAATGTTGATCCAGAAGATACAATCATGGAGGATTCCCAAGTGAGGTTAGAAGAGATGCGTTGAAATTCTTTGGATGATGACTATGATGAAACCCAACAGGAGCAACACGTACAATCAAATGAAAATACCGCAGATCAACATACAACGCATGGTTCAAGATTTCATGGCCAAAGTTCAACACCATTAGTTATTTCTCCTAATCCAACTCCTCGAATGAGATCTCAACAATCTCAAATTTCTAGATTCGTTGCAAGAGGAGCTGTTGGAGGACCATCATCCTCAAAGGACAAGGGGAAGAGGAAAGCATAGTTTCTTCAAAACTTGAAAATTATTCCTCATTTACTCTTTTATGAGCTACTTTATTTTGTAAGGACCAGCACTGGCTTTTGCCTAAAATTATTGTTGGGTCATTGACTGATACATTTGTTGTTGCTAGGCTTATATAATTTCATTGTATTGCCTGCTTGGGAAGCAAAATTACATTGATAAACATTTGAGAAAGTCTATTGCTTGCTAATTGTCCTAACACTAGGGAGCTTCAGATTCTTTCTGTTGGTTTTTGGAGCCTCTCCATTCTAAAAAGCTAGCCAAGAGAACTCAGTTTCCTCACTGCTACTGAGCTAATACCCCATAAACTGATTTGAATTTGTTAATACATTCCAACCCTGCACAAATGTTCAAGCAGATATTGAAAGAAATTAATGTGTACTCAACATAAGAAGCCAAAAAAGAGCTTCAATTCAATTGCAATGCCAAAATGAAATGATAGATGCTTCCAACAGATTATATATTGATGCTCCGCCGAATAATATATACGTATAACGAGTAGTATTTCTACATATTTAAAAATGATCCGAAACATCGTTCCACGTTCCGGATAAACGTATTTCGTTCCGACCAAGCGATCCGAAGAAGCCTACCCCTAGCGTACCACGTTCTATAGGATATGACGTACCGCGTTCCCGTACCGCAACGATCTGCATTCCAGGTAACATTGGTAGGTCCCTAGCAACAGGTCTGTGGTGTCAACCCAAAACTCCTCCTTTTTTTTATTTATCAAAAGATGCTAAAAGGGGAGCCACCTCTGAGTTATTCCAAGCTTCAATCCCAAAAGTAGTCAATATCCAACCCAATTTCATCCATTGCTCATCCACATTAAACTTTTTAGTTTGCAACCACAGCAGCAGACAACAAGTCAGCCATGCAATTTGGGTAAGTTTGACAACATTCCCATGGAGTTTTGGACTATTAAGGGTTTAAGCAACATTGCTAGTGCAGTGGGGAAGCCGCTCAACGTGGATAACCAAATTAAATAAAGAAAGAGGATTTCTTCTGGCAGAATATGTGTTGAAATTAGAGTTGGGGATGAATTACCAGGAGTAATTGATTTGGTAACTGTTAATGAAACAATGAGGTGGGGGCGGAGTATCAGTGGGTTCCCCCAAAGTGTGATTGTTGTAAAGCTTTTGGCGACTATTTCAAAGATTGCCATTTTTAGACAATCACTGCAGGGCAGCAGTGGCAAAAGAAAGAGAAGAAAACTAATGAACCTTAGGGATAATGATAGGAAGGCCACAAAACCAGTACAGAGAACAGTCCAGCTCCCAGAGTTAGGCATGTTCTTCAGGTACTGTACAAGCTGAACTCTTGTCAGATAATTCTACATGAATGTTCGTTGTAGAAGGGAAGCAGTATGAATAGGGACAAATGGGATTGCGCCAACACTATCATGTTCATCTAGTTGAGAAGGACAAGTGTTGAGCAAAATGACAGCCTAGTTTCCCAAAATTATACAGTGAAGTAGAGTCTGATCTGTTGCTATAAGCACCCTATTTTTACCCACTCGACAATTTTCGGTCTAAACGGACTCACATTCAATCCGACAGAGACATAATTAAGCCCAAACCAACTTTCCAAACTCAATCCAGTCAATCAATCGCTTTGCGGTCCCACCAAGCCCAATAGAAGCAAAATGACCAAAATACCCTTAGGGCATTGCTTGGTCTAATTCTAGATGTCACATCATCTTAAAAACAGTAAGTCCCTATTTGAACTTCAATTTCAATTCTAATTCCAGTTTAAGTCAATCACACTCAATCTGGCCTAGCTTTCGAGAAATTCGATTCCTCCGACGGTAAGTCCATTCAGCATAGCACGTTTATCGAGAAAGCACAAAATCTCTTAGAACATAAGTTCCTTCAAACCTATTGATCAGAACAAAACCCAAGTCCCCAAAATGGTAGAGCAGTTCACTTCTAGTGCCTGTTAGCCTACTAATGTAGAATGTCCGTTATTCGACATTTCGATTGAAAAGTACCTAAGGCTCCGGGACGATAAGACCATTCAACAACTTTTCGAGATCAGACAGTCTTCAGAATGAACGTGTACTATCAAAGTGATGGAAACACTCACAAACGTCGCAACAGTTAGAGTAGTGAAAACACTCGCAAACAAGTCGACATTGAGAATTGCCAACAAAACCCCTATGTCACGGGACCGAACACGCATCTTGGCAGTAACACGTTTACTGAAGGACGAGATAGCTTTGAAAACTAACTCGTCGCACTTCGTCAGAGTGACGAAAATACTCAAAACCCAGATCAACACTAGTGCATGTTAGCCAACCCCAGTGAAAAATGACCAAACTGTCCGTTGGGCCCTTCTGACATGCTTCTCAAAAAAGTACCTAAGTACTCAGAGCGGTAAATCCATTCCTCCAAGATTGTCCCAAAGATAATTTAGCACACTCTAGTGCCTTCCAATCACTTTCGGATTAATTCCAAGAACATCCGATCAAAATGATCATTTTGCCCTAGACATCTAGTCGCCACCGAGAATCACACCAGCACTGAGTATTAAATTAGTAACCTTATGAGGATGCTTCTAATAGTATTTCTAACCTTCCAATGTTTTTTCAAATCATTCCGAGTTTGTTTCGGTAAAGCCCGGTGCAAAATGACCATGTTATCCCTGGTGGGCCGGCCCCCTTTTCCAATCATATTGACTCTGGGTATTAAAACAACAATCAGTCAGAACACTCTCGATAGTGTTTCTATCCTTCAAGCCTTCTCACGGATCACTCCGGGTTCATTTCGGTGTTTTTCCGGTCCAATTGACCATTTTGCTCTTAGTAGGCCAGTCAACCTTTTCAACTATTCTGATACTGGTTCTCAAGCCATTTACCTTTGGGACATTCTTTTAGAGGTTCCAATCCAGCCCTAACCTTCCAGATTATTCTCGAACCTTCTGGAATATTCTCGAACTTTCCGGAGTCACTCCTAGTGGACCTAGGCTAAAAATTACATTGTAGTCACTAGGACAAGTGCTCAAATCTTTTGTCTTGCGTCCCAAGGGTCAAAAGATCTATTTCTTGCCTTAGTGCCAGTATTGTTGACTTAGTCCTCGATCTTCCAACTGTGCAAAACAATTCAAAACAAACCTTTGCCAAAGAAGTTTAATAAAAAAAGTAGCCTTAGCGCTAGTATTGTTGTCTTACTATCATGTCACAGAGACTCCTCTTCCATAACCTATATTGTTGTCTTAATATTATAACCTATAACATGAAGAGCATTGTACTACAGTCACACAAACAATGCAACTGGACAATATTTGTGAAAAATACTGCTACAGTAACATTGTTACATAAAGCCTTTATCTTAGAGTACTAAATAATTCTTTGTTTGATACGGTGACTACTATGAAGTACCAATCCTGCTCCAGTTGTCTCTTTCCTTCTAGATTTTTGCTTTTTCTATTTGGTAACACAGAAAGGCAAATTCTCCCTTTCCTGAAATCACTTTGATCAACTTAGAGAATGCTTATAAAAATCCGGTAATCTTAATGTAATAGAATCCTAAGGACCATAACGACTCCACTTATCTGTTGAGCTAGAATTTGAGCCGCATAAAAAACAAAAATCCTACATGTGTGTTTTTACAGTTTAATTCTTCACAAAACCATTTTTCAACCATCAATTGACAAGTACTATCACATGTTTGCTATTAATGATCAATGAATAGTAAACACAGGGTTACCTAACTTAAAGACACGTTATATGTATGAAACTTTTCAATAGAAAGGATTTCACGAATGTGTGTAAACTTCAATTAGTAGTTATATACATGAAAATTTTTAATGGTGAGGATTTCATGAATATGTGTAAACTTCAATTATATACCATCTAAGTCATCAACCACTACTAAGTTTAACTAATCAACCACTACTAAGTTTAACTCATTATCCACAAATGTTAACCTTGGTGTCCGAATATATAATAGGTCACCACTCTAAAACTCCTATTGATTGGTTCACCAATATAGGGTTCATTTATCTAGTCTAAATCACCATTGATTCATTTAATTTTTTTTGTATCATATACAAGAAATTAAATAAAATTGGCATTCAAGTGAAATGACACCATTTACAACAAACCACTAAACAGTGAAACAAAATATTTACTAGAAAAAATAAATGTATCAAATTAAAATTAAGAAACTAGTTATCAACAACTCTACATTAAAAATATTGATTTCTAACGTAGAAGAAAATTCTTACTGGTTGTTCATCATTCTCTTTATCAGTTTGAGGAGCAAAAAAAGGTAAAAAATCATTATCCTATGATATTACCCAAATGACTTCTCAACAAGATATCTACACCAATACACAATAAATAATTATATGAAATCCAAAAAATAAATCATATAAAATAAAAAAAGACGTATTATACTTACATGTGGGGGAGCCCTCACTTTCAGATATAGGCTTATTCGAACTCAACAACTATTTTTTAACGCGTTCTACGCATATCTCTAACATTGAGAGATCATGCGCATGAATGTGGATAAAAAAATTCAAATAATTCGACTTAAGTTAACAATTACGAACAACAGCCCATATCCTCTCAGTCTTCTACTATTTAGTCAACCAGAATTCTTCTTTCTTTGAACAGGCAGTAAAGATAAATCCAAACTAAATCACTTGAATCAAATGGTCAAGTTGGATGATTTCGCCAGGACCACCTCATCAAGTTCTACAAAATTCTTACCAAAAAAAAAAAAAGTCTCTTTAAACATTCCTTAAACCTTCATATAATAAGCGATTTTTAAAGTTTTCATTCCGCAACTTCGTATAAGGATTTTTATATATCTAGTGCCTGTCTTTCAAAAATTCTAACATTTTTTTAGGCTTATCACCCATGGTACCAATGACAAAAAGCGAATGCTCGTCGTTTGTTTTTGGGACAGAAAAAGTGCTCTCTTTTGTTTTTAAAGGTTTGGACGTTTAGACCGATTACCTTTTATTATTTCAATATTTATTAGAACAAGACTGAACCGGATGATTAGATTGGTGCAACCGAAAATTGAAAATCAGGCAGTTCAAAACGACAGTTGAAACTTATCCCGCGTGTTTTGAAATTGCAGGTTGTTTAGTTGTCAAACTTGGCATTTTAAACTTTCACATTACTACAAGCCCAAAATGACATTATTGAGTAGACAAAACTAACTCGTGGCACGGCCTAGGCATAAGTGACGTATGGCAACTTATCTCCGGAATCACGAGTTTGGAGTAGGAGCATTTCTTCACTCCAGGGATACATTAAGATGTCAAACTTGGCGTTTTGAACTTTTACGCGCCAAAAACCAAAGGTCCGACAGTTCAAAATGACACTTGAATTGTTCTAGTAACTATTGATATAACAAAATTGTGGGTAATGGGTCTAAGCGCCCAAGCCCTTACAAACAAAAGAGAGCGCTTTTTGTGTCCCAAAAACAAACGACGTGCATTCACTTCCTATTCTTGGTACCATGGGTGATAAGCCTAAAAAAAGGTTAATATTTGAAAGAGAGGCATTGGATGTACAAAAAGCTTGTAAGAAGTTGTGAAATGAAAACTCTAAAAAGCGCTTATTCTATAAAGGTTTAAGAGCTGTATATAGAGAATTTTTTGAAGGATTTTGAAAAACTTGATAAGTTACTCCTCATAAAATCATCCAACTCGAACATTTGATTCAAGTGATCTACTTTGGGTTTGTCTTTACAGTTCATTCAAAGAAAAAGGAATTCTAGGTGACTAAATAGTAGAATAACGAGAGGATGCAGGCTCTCATCCATAACTGTTAACTTAAGCCGAATTATTTAAATTTGTTATCCACATTCGTGCGCATGATCTCTCAATGTTAGAGATTTGCGTAGAACATGTTAAAAAATGATTGTCGAGTTCGAATAAGCCTATATCTAGGAGTGAGGGCTCCCACACATGTAAGAATGATACATCTTTTTATTTTATATAATTTACTTTTTGAATTCCATACAATTATTTATTGTGCATTGGTGTAGATGCCTTATGGAGAAGTCATCTAGAAAATATCATGGGATAACGATTTTTAAGCTCCTTTGCTCCTCAAACTAATGAAGAGAATGATAAGTAGTAATAAAAACTTTCTTCTACTTTAGAAATTAATATTTTCAATATAGAGTTGCTAATAACTAATTTTTTAATTTTAATTAATACATTTGTTTCCCTTGATAAATATTTTGTAAGACTGTTTCATGAATTGTTGTAAATGGTGTCATTTCACTTGAACGCCAACCTTATTTAATTTCTTGTATTTGATACAAAAAGATTGAATAGATCAATGGTGATTTACATTTGACTAGATAAATAAATCCTATATTGGTGATACAATCAAAAGGTGCTCTAGAGTGATGACCTATTATATATTCTGGCATCAAGATTAACATTGGTGGATGAGTTAAAATTAGTGGTGGTTGATGACTTAAATGATAGATAATTGATTTATTCATGAAATCCTCACCATGAAAAAATTTCATGTATATAACTTGTAATTGAAGTTTACACACCATAGTTACCAGGAAATTTCATTTCCAATATCGGTACTAAACATGTTTGGAAATTTTAGGAAAACATTCAGGAAAAGCAGGGAAAACATTTCGGCACCGGTTAGAAAATGTTTGGGAAATACTTGGGATACTTAATAAAAACTCTTGAAAAACTTAGGAGAATCGCTTCAAAAACTTGAAATATTAATTTTATACATTTTTCCCTCTTAAGTTCTAAGTATCTATAAAATTATTCATGTAAGTTTTCACTAATTTTATCGAAGGTCTCCATTAAGTTTCTTAAAGGTCTTATTTGAGTTTCATAAAAGTTTTCCAATAACATTCCTATTAAGTTTTCCAGTCATTTTCCATTTCCCGTTTCTTCCTATATTTTTTGGCCGCATTTTCCGCTTCCGCTTCCCGTTTTGATAACTATATTACACACGTTCGTGAAACCCTATCCATTGAAAAGTTTCATGCATATAACACATCTTTAAGTTAGGTAACTCAGTGTCTACTATTCATCAATCATTCATAGCAAACATGTGATAGCATTTGTCAATTGATGGTCTGAAAATGGTTCTATGAAGAATTAAACTATAAAAAAACACATGTAGTATTTTTTCATATGGCTCAGATTCCAACCCAATAGATAAGTGGGGTCCTTATGGTCTTTAGGATTCTCTATTATATGAAGATTACCGGATTTTTATAAGCGTTCTCTAAGTTGATCGAAGTGGTTCCAGGAAAGGGAGAGAATTTGTCTTTCTATATTACTAGATAAGAAAAGCCAAAATCTAGAAGGAAAAAGACAACCAAATATTACTAATTCTATGTGTGTAACATGGGGTAGTACTAATTGCTTGAAACAATATCACTAATTCTACATATGCTTTGCCTAGATATATCACAATATCTTGAAACAATCAAAGAATAGTACTACTTTGTACAAAGAGGCATTTACAAACAATACAGACTTATAGGTAAATACCCTATGAGTAATAGAGAGGCACATAGATAGAGAGAGTACAACTATTGGTGCAGAGCTTACATATTTTACAATTATAGAGGCTACGAAATAGGTGCAAGCTTTGCTAACTCAAGAAAGAGCACATCTAGGTATACATAATTCTTAATATCCAAGATCCAAACTTTAGAAAAGGTAGAGAGAAAATGTGCTACATTAGATGTTTTGGTTAGTGGAAACTAGAGAAATTTGAAATAGTTTGTATGAACAAAAAATATATATGTATCATAACAAAAAAAAAAAAAAAAAAAAGCTAAGAATGATCAATGTGGAGTGCACTCTCGAATTGTATGAAATAGAGTTGAAAATCCAAAAAAGCCAGATGAAGTTATCAATGAGTTAAAAAGTGTCGTATTAAAAAAAAAAATAGCTTCAAAACCTCACATAGCACACACATAATCTGCCCTCAAGTAAAATTTCAAGTTCCCTTCACTGTAGTCAAAAAGAGTCTCCATTTACTCTGCCATCACACAACATTATGGGCTTTTCTTGCGTAATAAAAAACAACATATTATTTATTTAATGTAGATAATTTTATTACTACAAGTGTTACCTGAAAGATTTTAATACAAGGTTGTCAAAGCATCAACCGCAAGCTGCATGTTTTTCTCCCTATAATTCAACAGAAAAGATCGTGGGTCACTATTTTTGAACCATTACCACAAGGTAACATCAAATTACTGCTGCAGGTGGAAAAAGTCTGGGTTAGGTTTATGGCCAAATTGAGGCTGACCCACATTGACAAGGCTGTCAATGCCCAAACCAACAAAACCTCAATCTCAAAGTGGTGAGTGTATGTATATAACTGTCAGGCTATGTCCAACACATCCTCAAACTCAAAGTGGTGATGTTGGTGTGAATACCTATTAGGCTATGCGCATTTGGAGCCCCTCAACCAACAAAACAAAATATTTGTATATTTTCCCCAAATTGGGGGCTTGAGGGGGTACAACAAAACAAAAATTAGAACAAGAACATGTTCCAAGAAAGAACAACAACATCCTAAGAGGATCTAGTTATCAGATAAAAATAATAACAATAAAACAACAGCAATCATAATTGAAAAGTTTAAAGACTTTGCCTTGTTCCTTTAGGTACTTAAGTTTGAAGTTTTCAATAAACTAAAACCCAATAAATAATTTTTTTTCTCTAAAAATTCAAGCTGTTTGTTTCCTGCCTAACTCTGCCAAATAAAATGAAGACCATGTTTACACCTCTGATATTGAACTCAAATGTTATTCGATAAAGAAATTGATGCTTTTGCGCATAAGGGTGCACACTGCACAAGTTTTTCTTCTGAGACAAATCAACAAACTAATCATACCAGCACAAACCATAATGCAAAAAATGATATAACCAAACCCAGATTACTCCTCTTACAAAATAAATATATATAAATTCAAAATTTTAAAATTAGTACCTCATATATTTCTGCGGCATTTCAAGTCCCCTTCACTGTATTCCAAAATGAATCTCCATTTTTACTCTGCCATTAAAAAAAAAATTGTTTTTTTTCTTTTCTCACATAATCAAAATGAACAAATATTTATCTAATGTAGAGAAGCTAATCATTATTAGTGCCTCCAAAGGATTTAACACAAGACTGTCATAGCATATCAACATACTGTTTTTCTCCCTATAATTCAACACGAAGATTGTAATCAATATTTTTGAAGCATTACCACAAGGTTCTCTAAAAACTCTGGCAGTTTTTTTCCTGCCTAACCCATCCAATAACTTGTCTATTTGGACAAAAATAACCTTTAGTAATTTTTTTTGGAATGACAACATTGACAAGGCCTTATATATATATATATATATACACGCAATTCCCTTATATCTTCTACCACCACTTGTAACCAAATGCAAACCCAATTAATGTTTCTGGCACATATACAAAAACATTTTTTTTTATTCCGTTTTCTCTTTGAGTCATGCAATTCAGTAGCTCACGAGGCAAGTCGTAGTATCCTAGAGTAGTCAGAAAAATATCTCCATAAATTAAGCTGTCAAAGATCCTGTTAATGGTTATATTGCTCCTTGGCTTGTACAGTGCTCTAACCAAGACCTCAGGCTAGAACCAAGCACGCAATGTAATGAAAAACCAACTTCACGATTCTACAATCATCTTCCCAAGTTTACGTAAATACATTCTCTGTAAGGAAAATGAAACTCTCTGTAAGTAGAGCTATTAACAGTAAAAAGTGTCAGCATACCTCTCAAAATCATTTTTACTTTATTTTTTTTCTTTTCAGTTACTTGGTTATTTTTCCTCGGAAGTGGGTGAGGAGAACAAAAGTACTGTGTGATACAATCATTTTTTTGATGAAGTATGATACAAGCATGGTTATATAGAAAACATAAAAAGTAGCAAAATCCCCAAAGATAAACGGAATCCATACCAAAAGCAGAGCTGCCCAAATTGGGAATCAAGGGGGGCATCGAGACAGCGATTTGTCGATGTTGGGGTGCCCTACCTCCAACAGTCAAGGGAACATACAACCTCAAAAAGCCACAGATCCATGAGGAAATTGCAGACATGGACGTTCCTAGGAAATCTATCCTCTTCCTCTACGAATTCACCACCCGTAGCATTTTTAGGGTTTACACAGTGATCTGGCGTATTGTATGGTTCTTCAAGCAGCAAGCACAAAATGGGAATTTCTTCAAACCCATGCCGGTTCTTCCTCCTGCTGCGGTTCTTCTTTCTCCCCGATCCCACACCGTTCTGCGCTTCTCTATCATCTCTCTTGTCAACGAAGTGACGAACTGTTCTCTCCATTCTCTCTCTCCCTACTCTCTATAGTTGTTAATCCCATTTCGTACTGGCTGGTACGGCCCTGAATGTACCGTTCTGGCAAGATAACATTAAGCTTTAGTTTCGTCCCGGTTAAAATACCGGCTATTCCGGTGTGTTCCGGCCTATCTTGGCAATCTCAGAGTTTTCCGGCGCAACCGTTTAGTTACCGGCTTCGTCTCTTTTACTTGGTTAATCAAGCTAACAAAAAACAGAGAAGATTTCACCAACCGCTGATAAACTTGGCTGAGGAGTACCTTTGCCGACGAGTGGAATGCAGCGATACACCATTCTCAAAGTGAAAGCGGGAGAAGCAAGCTATAGCTTAACAACCCTTGGGCCCTACTAACAGTCCAACCTACTCATCAAAATGTCAAACTTTTAGCTCACGTACCGGTCAAAATATCAAACCAGTAAGCTGGTCTTTTCACCTTTTGTACGAAAAAAAAAAAAAAAAATTCATGCATATCTTTTGATTTTTTATTTTTTTAAAATTTTTTATGCTCTAACGTTGGCGCATGTGCGTTCCACATGTTTTGAACATTTATTGAATATGTTTATCGTGGTGAGTTTGGATGCAGGATAGGATGGATTGAGTTGACATTTACAGTGTCTAAAAGGCCTATTTGTGTGCTGACCACAGATCCATACGTAAATCCACACTTGGATTGTGCAATTAAATAGGTTTGGTGTAATATAGATACACCAACACAATTTTTTTTTCAACTTTTAAACCCCTAAAAATTGTTGAACTTTGTGCTAAGGTCCTGATTGTGATCCTCTTGTGGTCCTTAAACATACAAGGATTGTAATAATTATATTGACAACGAAGGATCTGTGCTCTTGTTGGTTAAGCCACATCTACAATTTGATATATCTTCTTGGAATAATAAAGAGTAAACGAAAATATGAAACAAATGAGCCCATTAATCCCATACACAAGACACAGAGAATGAAAAGCAAATGAAGTCCAAATCTGTAAACAAATTTGCAAATTTTAAAAAGTGAAATTAGTTTCTATACATTCATCATCTAAAAATACAAAGAAAACAATTAACCAGATGCTAATGCTTTGTCCATGTAATTGCAATTCCCCTTTCACATTCATACAACCCCTGCACTCACCAGCATTATCGAAACTGTGTGAGAACAAAACGTCATCTCATAGTAGTGGATTTACGACAATACAGAAAATGTTTGGATTAAAAAACATTACCATGTTAAGTTCTATTACAGGCCATTTTGCCTACTTCCACCATGTGTAAGAGGTCACCCAACATTACAAAGCTTTCCTAGAATAGACCAACTTTAGAGTTGACAAAAATGGCAGGACACACAATTGAATACTACATTTAGACATGTAATTTTACCTTAGTAGTTTTCTAACTGAGGTTCCAATTTCTATAAGAAAAAATAATTGATGATAACTTTGGTTCTACAATATTTTTAAAATATATTAAAAAAAGGAAAAGAGAAAAACTAAACACAAGCACAAAAGGAGGAGAAAAGGCTTAAGCTCCTGGTAAAATATTGGGCAGCATTTGTCTTAAAATTATACCTAATTATAGCACATCAAGCTAAAACAACACACACATCATGACTGCATATTTTCAATTAGCTATGAAAAATATCTTATGTGTCATACAAAAACTCAAAATCATATAGTTGTGGAATAGCACTGCAAGAAATACCTTCGATGACAGATGACCAATAACTGTGATATTATTTAGTTGATCCAAGCTACATTACAAGTGCAGTCTTAATTTTGTCTCATGTTCATGTTAGCAGTTAGACGTGAGAGTTGTGAGACTAAATGAAAGTTGTATGGAGATTTAATTGGTGTTAGAAATAGAGTCTCAAAACTTATTTGATGGATAGGACCACGCTGGACCAGTTTTTCGTAGTGAGTGGAATATAGCATGTCCATTATGTAGGATTTAGTTTGCGCAAAGAACAATAATTAGATTAAAACGGGATCAAAATCACAAATTGTAGATACGCCTAGCAACTCTATCAGCATAGTTTGTATTATCTAATAGTTGAAATTAATATATTCCTCTGAAACATTCCAAAATATTTTCTTTATAACTTACAAAATAGGAAGAATAAAGAAATTAAAGCACTTCTCATGACTTAAAACAAGCCTATCAAAACAAAGCCACAAGACTCTGGGAATCATGAACAAAATGATGCACAACTGCTTGTTGTACAATTAATAAATAAAGATAAGCCTTTAATATGGAGTATTAACGTGATAAGAAACTTCAGGATATATCAACCACAAAAATTTTTTGTAGGGAAAAAAGGTGTTTCTTTGTAATATAATAATCTTAACCCAAAGAAAAGCATTCCAATTATACCCACCTTCTTCGACACAAAATAATATATAAAAAAAATTACCTTTCCATTAAAATTCCTACAGAAGTTTCCTCCAAAGACTATTCTTCTCAATCCAGAACTTCAATAACTACTCACCCAATATCTGTTGCACTGATAAACTTGAGCAAATGTTGAAAACTTCATTGCCTTGGTACAAACAAACTCCTTCCAATTGTCCAGCCAGTCCCATACTCCTAAATAAACATTACAAATTGTCTGAGGCAACATATCAAAAAGTTTAATTTTTTATATTATGATAACTGAATATATCAAAATGATTAATGTTTTATATTATAATTGAACACATCTAAACCATTGAGAAAGCATTAATGAATTCAAAGCCTGAGGAAATATATGACACATTTATCATATTGAACTTTATAAAGTCAATATTCAGCACCTGAGAAGGACCTTTGTGGAAAATTTGAAAATTAAGAGGAATGGGAAATCGTTCACAATGTTTAACCAAATAACAAAACAAAAAATACTAATCCTAATGAGCCTTGTTTGTTTCTTGAAATTTTGAAGTAGCACTATCCAGGTTTTTTTTTCTTACCTGGGCGTCCAAAATCAACCCAATTAGTCAGTGAAAAATAAAAAAACAAAGATAAAAAAAGGTATAGCTCAGACATTGAATAAGACTGCCTACAGATATACCAAATGATAAACTCATCAGACATTGAATATAGTTTAACCGAATGGTAACCACCATAGCATCATTATCAACTTCCAATATTCTATAACAATCTTATATATATCATCACCGGAATCACAATTTCTAACATGTTATACGAATGTCTCAAGCATACATATATAAACACAAACACATTGACATGTATAAATACATAGAGAGAGAGAGAGAGAGAGAGAGAGAGAGAGAGTAGGTCATGTTTAGATGGAAAGCTGCAATGAATAAACCCTACTTTGCTCGAAAGACTATGAAAATGAGTAAGAAATATACCTTGGGTTTGGAGAGAATCAAAGGCGAAACTGTGAGAACACATTGATGAAAGATGAAAGACAAAAAGGGATAAGATATTTGGGAAGTGGGATGCCTTGAAGGGTTTGTTTTTTTTTTGGGGGGGGGTCACTGGGGGTGGGACACAATGGTTAATGGAGAGACGCTTCAGAACAGAGAGGAAGGCAATGCAGAGGAAAAAATCAGCAGTGAGGTTGGGATGGTGTTTCGCCTGTGTTAGGCCATGTATAAAGCAAATTACAAGCACAGGTTGAATGGAATTAATGAAAAATGTACCATAAATATTAGTCACTTATATTTACTTAGCAATTATTTGAGATGGAGTATGTTGACCTTCCACAAAGCAAGTTAGCATTATGCATAAATACCTTTTCAGTTTGTCAACTCAGTGTACTCCAGTACCCACTTTTAATTTGTTTGAATCAATTGCCCTGATCTGTTTTTAAACTCCCTGTCCCTAAAAATTTTAATGTTCACTTCTGAATAATCCTTCCAAGTTTAAACATGTTATATACATGTAAAAGATAAATCAACCCCTTTAAAATAGATTAACGACAATTTACCGCAAACAGCAACGAAAAAATGAAAACAAAAACCCACGTCCAAAATAAACACGCAACTGAAATGGGTTTTCCAATTCAATGCCCATTTTGTGAAGTGCAAATGGGTTTTTGAAACATGATGATGATATTCTAATTGTCAATTATTGAGTTACCCATATCCACCCATGTACAGCAATAGAGATATATCTACTGTAGCGAAAAATGACATTGATCACATTCAATGCAAAGACTGGGAAGATACAAATGATTCATAAACTGAATGAACCCAATTAACCGCAGCCAACAACCAAAAACAAAAACAAAAACAAAAAACAAAACGCTTAATTGAAATGGTTTTTCCAAATCAATGCCGAGAAGTGGATTTGGGTTTTTGAAAGCCAAGGGCGTTTGGTGGCATTTTTTCGGAAAACTAAGGCAATGGAGGGGGTCATGGAAAGATGAACTCAAGACTTACAGTTTTTTGAAGATTGCCCAATGGATTTGCAACATTAGAAGGTTTATTGCAGAATGGTCAAGGGATCTGCAACATTAGAAGATCAAAGGGAGCGATAGATGACAGAGTACATGGGGTACGTTACTGATCTAGGCAGAGCGATCTCGGCGATCTCGGGAAATTGTGTAACTGGTTTCAGCGGCCTTTGATTTTTCGGTTCGTTTTGATGAAAAGCCGAGAAGGCGTTTTGACGAAACGGCGCTTTATGTGTTTAGGAGTCATTTAGATTTGTAATTTCTTATTTTTTCTAAGGGCATTTGAGGGAAGGAAAGAGTAAAAAACAATTTAAGTCCGTCAGTCTTTTAAAATAGAGACAGAGATAAAACTAACGTGTATGTTTTTTATAAGGGACATAAAGTTAATAAATATAACCATAAATATTATATATATATTCAGTCATCGATCAAAGTAATTATAAACCATTGATAATTTAATATAATATATATAATATTTATAATGATAAATTTAGTATGGTATATCAAAAAAGACAATACATAACTCGCGTAACTCGAATGATACCAATATATACAGTAAAAACAATACATTAAGTGATATTAAATTAACAACTATGCTACTTTCTGGGTAGATAAGGCAACGAATTGTCCTTGGAGTTGCATTCTTTGTTGCCCATAACATATACAAAAATTGTGAAGCGTCACACAACTCGCATGACAAATACGAACTTGAGAGGCTGAGATTTTTTCTTTTGACTAGATTTTTTTTCTTTGGTTTTTAGGTGGAAAAGGAAAAAGAATGTCGGGAAAAAAAAAAAAAAAAGACACTTCTGCTTTTTCTTCAGTTTCTTTTCTTCTCTTTTTTTTCTTTTTAACATGCCAATATTTTTTAGATGGCAGGAGGAAGAATCAAATTAGGAGTGAATATTGGTTGGGTTGAGTGGAACTGAGCTTAAAAAAAAAATAATTCAAATCCATCCATTAATATAATCTAACCTAAAAAATATCTTAAATCTTATAAATGATGAGCGGGCTTGGATGGAACTAACAGGCTATCCAGTCCATGATCATCCCTAAATCAAAACCCATTACCATAAAGTTATTTTACTATTTTCTTTTAATAGTATTCATATTATTTTCTTTTCTGTTCTCTTTGAATTTTAAAAAATGTAAATTTATTCTTTCATTTCTTTACAAAACTAAATAAAAAAATAATCACTTTTGACTATTTCTCTATAACATAAAACCCCTTGTACCCCTTTTACCAAATGACATTTAAAAAAATTAATATCCAACCCTCCCTGTTCCGTCTTTGTGGCTAATAATTGATATCCCCTCTTCTAATATACATATTGCCAATCCCTAAAGTAATTCATCCCTACGATGTCTCATCATTAGTAATTATATAAACATCATCCTACTGGCTAACCACCACTCTCTTTTACAACTTCAAATTCTTCGGTAGTCTTAAAAAGCCTACTTCCTCCATATGTATTCAACCTTCCACTCTCTGAGATGGCTTCTTTTTCTTCTTTTGCTTTTCTTTATTTTGTCTATGTTTTGTGAGCAAATAAATAATCGTTCTAGTACTTTATATGGTATTAATATTGACATATTAGTCCTTTATAATATGTGTGTAATAAGACCAACTAGCAAACTGATTCAAAAAAGGGTAGTTTAGTGGAAACATCCATATTCTTAACAAAGGATCGAAGAAGAAACATCGATCCAACACAACGTTTCCACATCAAAGTGAAATATAGTACTGAGTTCTTTTTTCTTTTATCATGATCAATCTATAATCACTCGTGATTGTCAACTTCATGTTATCCTTAATTATATATCTATCCACACATACTCTCAGAAAGTTGCAGAATTAAAAGAGTTGGCATTGAACGAAGTCATATGTACTAAGCCCATAGGAATCTGATATCACCTGCAGTTGTTAAGCATGTATCAAATTTCATGTGGAATAATGAACATTCATTATTATAATAAGATGAAAAAAGAGAACTTAAATGAAGATATTTTGAGGCTGGGAGACATTTCTTTCTTCATAGTCATATAAGAACATTGATGATCATTTGAACAATTCACAAAAAAACTACTTTCTCTAAGCTATTACCTCTAGGAAGTTTCATCCTTTATTCATTAATCTATCAATTCTACTACTAAAAATGGTTCCATTATTTTATAGAACGTTGTTGACAATAAAGAAAAGTATTGAAAAATTAATAAAAGAAAATTTCCAATGCATCAAGAGATCAGGTAGTTTCGACTGATAGAAACCAAATAGAACTAACTTCACCTAGATTAAGTTTTCGAATCATTATGCAAATAGACTTGTGATTTCGTGAGATACATAAGGCATTGGTTCCTCTCCAATATTGTTTTATTAATTAATTGTGAGGCAGTCATTTACATTTGACATCATAATAAGATTGCACTCATATGAAGCAAACTTAATCACTCTAAATCGCATAATCTAGGTAGAGGAGAAGAAAAATAAAGCTGTATAAAAGGGACAGTTTAAGAGCTATTCAATAAGAATCGTGGAAGTAAGTGATTGGAAATTAAACATGAGATTATGTAGGGCATGATAAATATAAATCAAGAATGAAAAAAATAGTATACATAAACTTATTGTCCCTCATCTTCCACTTCAATGAAATCAAATCCAGACTTGGTGTAAATAATGGCAAATTGAACAGATGTACAAGTAGAGTCGATGTACAAGCACAAACAAATAATGCTGCCAAGCAAATTCAATAACTAGAGTCGATGTTTCTTTTTTCTTTTAATATTTTACCGGTTAACTCCTTAATGTTACATGTGACCCGTACAAAATGGGCCAAGTAGCATAGAAATAAAGCAAATGATTCACTCTCAGTTTGACTCAAGTTCTGCTTCCTACCAGGGGCCTGTTGCAAGACAAGAAAATAAAAGAGGAAAAAAAGAGTTAAAAAGAACTCTTATATTCTAATATTGTATATACAATTGAGCCCGTCTATGAATTATAGGGTAGAAGAATTTTTTTTAGGCCCGATTAATTTAATAGGTAGACTTGAGAATTATCTTTGAAGCTCCACTCGGCCAGAAATATATATAAAATAATATATTTTTCTATTTTAATGTTATATATGTATATATAATTAAATTTTATGTTATTCAACATTATTTATAGAGAAGAGAATTATACATTAACCAAATTTTATGTTAAATGGATGGGCTAATTTTTTTAATTGGGTGGGCTTAAGATTTAATTTTGGGCCCGATGAAAAAAATTTTTGTTTAGACCCGGCCTAGCCAATGTCCAACGCTAGAGAAAACTGAATAATTTGAAGGTCAAGATTTAATTTAAGTGCAACTGTGGATGGCTTTGGGAAATTTCTAAATACATGAAAAGATAAAAATAAATAACCAGAGCCCCAATTTTTTTTTTTTAATTTAGTTTATCTAAGGGTGAGCAAAGAATTTCCGTTTACCCATGAAATAGGGTCAACTGAATGGGATGCTTATTTGTAATTGATAATTCAAGTTACAACTTTAGGCACTGGTAATTTACTTTAGAAGAAAGTAAAATAAAGAAACTAGAAATATGTGATGTTATAGGGAGTTTAGTGAAGATTATGAAATATAAAGATTCAAATTTAAGTATTTTGTTTCTTCCTCTCTTCCATCCTTGTTAGGGCTCAAGTAAAGTCCCATAGCTCATTGACTTGTTTCTTCCTAAATCAACATTTTGGCCTTGATCCATATTCTTGATCACATATGTTGTTGATATGGGTATCAATTGCATTCTCTCATATGAACGCAGAAGCCTACCATAATCAAATCTAAAATCATGGTGAGAAGCATGGATTGAAGTGTTGTGAAATGAGCATGGTGAAAGCTCCCATGAGTAGAAAGACATGGTGGATGCTATCTTACAAATGCTATGCTATCTAGATAATGTATATGTTCATCATGAAAACCTCAAACTAATGTTGAAGACATAATGGTCAATTTTGACAACAATGATAAGGTACTTGAGAGAGGATTACTAGGAACCAATAGTGCTAACCCATAAATTGAGGATGTCAATACAATGAATATGAATCTGAGCAACTTTCATGTCAAGAACAAAGAGAAATTTGATTTATGTTTATGTGGCACTTCTCACATCTCTTTCCTGCTAAATGCCAAGTTGAAACCACCTTAAGGGAAGATCCAAGCAGGATTCCCAAGCATGAGAATGGAAGAGATCACAACTTGCACCAAGAAAGTTATCTATTCAGACTTAATCCCCACATCAAGCCTGACAGCATCTTAAAGTATAACAAAATAAATTGCAGTATAGCTGCTCATAGTCCCAAAACTCCTCGTTTTACCTTGCTTAAATGTAAACCTAGAAAGCTACCCCTTCAATACATTTAATTTTTTCGGAACTTGGTTTTCATTTTATGTCCCTATTTGAGAAGTACATTTCAAGCATACAGTTTGTACGTGTACTTTTTATCTTAATGAAAATCTCTAAAGGAAAAATATAAATAAACCATAAAACAAACTATTCCTCATCAATGGTTTACTAAGCAAACCCTTAAAGTGCTCTATATCTTTTCGATATTCACCACTACCGAAGATTTCTTCAATAACTTTGAGCAGTTTAGTAAAGTCATCATTAAATGATGCAGATTCACTGCATACCAATTTAAAGACATTTCACATCCAAGTCTTCACTAAGCAAAATGTGCTAAGTAGTCAATTCGCCACAGACATGAAACTGGTCATGTAACATTTTCAAGTTCTTTAAAATACCCTGCATCAAGAATTATACAAAATTAATTTCACAAATTTGAATGATGTTAACTATTCATGAAGAAAAAAAGAAGGGAAAAAAAAAAAAAAGGAAAGAAGAGGATATGAACACTAACCCAATAATTGCTGTTACTTTGCCAGATGCACACAATTCAGTGGTGGTAGTAATACCATCATCTAGCACTGCCTTCTCCAGTCACGTACAATTTATCTAATTCAATTCTATTTTCATTCATTTCATCATCCTTCAAATTGAATGCCGTAATTTTTTACAAGAATTCCCATATATTCGATAAGAATTCCCCTACATTTGATACCCCTCTCTTTGAAGGCTTATCACCCATGGCTATCAACTAGAACGGAAACAAAATGCTTGTTTTGGGGGAAAAAGCCATTTTTTTAAAAAAGATTAATCTATTCCAGTTTGTAGGTCTTGAAAGTAAGACCTATGATAACAATTTGACATGAAAAAAAAAAAGTGTGGCATGCGTGCGCCCACCCAAAAAAAGAGTTTGGGGCTTTAATAAATGAGTTAGACGTGGGTCATGATGATGAAAGAATAAAACTTGAAGCGGAGCGCGCTAGGATTTAGGTGTCATCCATATCCGATCTGATTATGTATCAAAATGACTAGCATACACTTGTTATGCTATAATAATACATAAATACAGCCTAATATAAAAAGTATTAATTTGTCTCTTATTAGGTAGACTAATAGTTATTATTTATTTTTTTAAAAGGAAAAGAAAGAGGTAGGCACAAGAGTTGAGTGGAAGTGGGATTACAATTTCGGATATTAATAGCTTGCAGACAAATTGTCACCCCTTTATATAAGTTATCACTTCTACAATGAATGGTTTAGATTCTTAGATGTGGCAATAATCTAATCTTTCAAACCTAATATCTACAATATCTGTCGTTTTCTTCTAAAGTATTCTAAACTTCAGAAATTTGTAGAGTTATCTTTCATTTTCTTTTAAAGTATTCTAAACTTCAGAAATTTGTAGAGTTATTTTTCATTTTCTTCTGAAGTATTCTAAACTTTAGGAATTTCTAGAGTTCTCCATAATCTTTTTCTATGGTGGAGAAAAAGGAGGCTTATAATAAATCAAATTATGAACACAAACTTTTTAAAAAGGCTGTGTCAACCATAGTGTCGAATTGTGGGCCTTGTGACCTCTCAATTTGACCACATAATAGGAAACAAAAGTGAACAGCGTTTAGTAGTAACTAATTCAATTTGTTATATTTTGGTTAACTAGTGCTTCTATTAAATATTAATGAGATGAGTTTTCATAAAATTCATGTTATTTTTTTAATATCTAAAATGAAAGTTAAAATCTACTTAGATTAAAACTATGTAATAAAATTATTCCATTTATAGTGACATTGTTTACAAACTCATAGTTGTCAATGATACAAGAAGGTTTCCAAAAACTTAATAAGGTGATGCTATTTTAAGAGCAAACAACGCTACTTAAGTAAATAAATCACTCCCCCCACCACCCCCCCAGCTAAAAAAAAAAAGAAAAGAAAATATGTAAAAAAATTCCTTTAAAGGGTTTTTTGTACTATGAAGAAGTAATTGTGGCAAAGGGCCGATTTTAAATCAAAATTTAAATAAGATGGGCCGATTTTCTTACATGAAATCCACATTTCAAAATATGTCAATTTGTAAGTACGTGAATTTATATTCATATAAGCATTAACAAAATAGGCTTTTGATATCCTACTATAAGGTTAGTAATCCTATAATTCAAACTAAATAACGAAATTTAGTCCAAATTTAGTCCTTCATGAAGAAAATAATACCATAGATTTTTTAGTCATCTCAATTTTTACAGTAGAAGCACGTCTATCGTCTACCTTGTGAATATGTTAATTTTAAAGTGATCCAATTCAAAATTTAAGGACAATTAAATGAGCTCTTGCTGTTAAGAAATAAATAATTAAGCCAGTCTTCTCTCTAACAGTTTAAATTTTTATACGAGTTTGTGATCAACAATTCAATACTTACTAATTGAATGAATTAGATCAAATAATTGTAATCAGTAAAACGATACAACTATTTGTTTCTCTTCTTTTGTTTTTTTTTTTTTTTGTGTGTGTGTTGTTGGTATGGGCTATGCTAAGCAAGAGAAAAACAAAAAAGAACGTCATGAAATTCACCTATCCCTATGCGTGGATAGTCCTACCCCAAAATGCCATATGACCATCACACAGTGTGACTTCTACTTTGGTTTTATTCAGTATTCAAGGCTAGCCCCACATGAGTATACAAATACTTAAATTACAATGGAAGTTATATATGTGACCATCACATGAATGTGCAACATTTCTTTTTTTATTTATTATTATTATTTCCGCAGGTAGGAGCTCCATTAGCTTTCCTGGGGCTGAACACTAATTCAATCTTTTCAAAGGACATCTCACAGCTATAGAAATCTCTTTGCAAAGCCCCTCAATCTGCCAAGGGCATGTCCGAGAAGAGTTGGTAAATCCATCATCCATCTGAGGAGAGTCAGATTCTAAATTAGGATTAGTAATGCTTACATATTGTACACCCAAAAAAAAAAAAAAAAAAACGTGCTTACAGATTGAGCCATTTAATAGGCCAATCCTTCTAGCCACAAGCATAATAGCTGATGGTTTCAAGTTGCAGTTTATGAAGATAAAGCTACGTTCTTTTTTTCGAAGTCTCAAAAACCAAGTCACCTTCGAATTTCTTTTTGGAAAGCTCTCTCTTGTTATCTTTGAAATTAGTTAGCTGTCAACAGTGAGCTACCAGAGGAAACTTCATTCAGCATGCACATTTAGTTAAGCCTTTCCCAACAGAGAAAGAAGCTTTACTCGCAAATAAGATATTTCATGGCCATTTATTTGTGACAAAATGAAAGCAAACATATGATCCAGTATACAAATTTTATTCAACCCCTGTTTTCTTATAAGTTTTTCATTTATGTTTAAATTCCCTTGGTGACTGGATATGTGTTGGTGCTTCTTATATCGTACAGATTACTCAATGACAAAATACTTTTGTTTAAAAAAACAGAAAAAAGAAACGAAAAATTGAAATTCAAGTGGATCAATGATTGACAAGGGTGTTTCTTCTGGCTAGATATGATGTATTACTTTTGACATAACTACTCCACTGTAAGACACTGTTTACTGGGTGTATTGGTCTGGGATACACTGGGTGAAGAAAAAAACAATGAAAGAACAATGACAAATTAGCCTATCCTATGAAAAATTAATGATAATGCTCTCAATGGTGAATCGATTTTTGACTTCTAAGAAGGCCTACATGAGTATACAAATAATCAAATCACAGTAAAAGTCACATGAATGTGACCATCACATAAATATGGAACAATGGTTTCTGCACAATACAGTAAAATTTCAACGCTGTCCCACCAAGCATTTCTTTTCCTCTTAACTCTAATCACAATGCCAGAAGAGCCAAAGTTCTGAGGCGAATGGAAAGAGCAGTCAATGTTAATTTTGATAAGAAGAGGGTGGTGGACTTCCTCGTTAAGTCTGAGTGGTCGAGTGAATTTATGAACGAGTTATAGACAGAACTTGGTGGAGCCTTTGGAACTCGTATCCATAACCGTGAAGTTCAGTAAACATATCAGAGAAGGATTGTTATAGTTGGACATGGTACATTGTCCGTCAGTTACACATGACACACACAACAAGTTGGAAAAACTAATTTATAATCCAATTGCGGAATAAAGTAATGTGATTTTATAGGTAATTTGATGTTTTTACTATAGAATACATTATTTTTAATTTTAATTAGTGTTATTATGCATTTTTTTTTATTTTCTTGGAGTAAAATATTTCAACATTTGACATATAAAATTACACATATAATATATAATTTTGTCAAGTTCTTACCATATCGTGACTTGCATTTTTTGAAAATTGTCGTGTCGGTACGTTGGTGTTGTGTCCCTTTCCAGTAATTCCTAAAACTGAATTGAAAAAAACCTGAAGTTGGGGACTGCAAAGGTGACAGTTCTTAAGCAACTCAAGATATCTGTCTTCTGATTGGTTTACAACTCACAATGACTTTCTGCCCTTGCCATGTCAATTTTCTCTGATAATTATGAGGACACCGTGGCAATCACACCGGGAGTTTGCAATTTGGGCAGTTGATGATATTATAATCTGACAGAAATGGCAATAGCACCAATTGTTTCTAATTTGGGCTATTCCTGCAGATGCAACGTTTGCAGATATTGCAATGCATTCCCTGGTAATATGCCCTATTCAGAGAGTCTCCAATTTATCTTAAGGTTTTCTGCGCTGGGATGAAGGAAAAAACGTTTTTACAAGCATGGGATAACAGTCCCGGGTCAAATATCTAAGTTTATAAAGCTCTCAGGTTGCAGGTTTTCACCGTGTATACTCTTTAAGTTCACCAACATTTGAAATCCACAAAGTATGCAAACCTTCAGCCAATTCAATAGTTTCCTCTAATGTCTGCAATTTTGGACCTATGTTACTTGGAAGACAAATCGTTCAAATGGGAAGAATCATAACGGGAACATAGTATGCCATATGCTCTAAAATATGATATGTTGGGAGTAAACTTCTATAAATTACACAATTAAAATTAAAATAATTTTAGAACAACTTTCTTTAACAATTAGATATTCAAAAAATATTATCTACTTTTTCAAAGTAATCATCTAAAAATACATTTCTAAAAGTATTTGCGACTCATTTTTTGCATATTGTTATACCAAAACTCTATTCTCTCTAGATTTTCATTCATTATATTTGATTTTTTTTTCCTCATTAGGTGACCTTTAAAGAAATAAATAAGAAAAAAATGTTTGAAATCATATTAGATCACTAAATTCAATATTTTGAAACATAAGTATACCATATTTTGAAACAGCATTTCAAAAACGTAATTCGTTAGGATATTGAAGTATTATGATAATTGGACACTCCCAGATTTTGTAGTTGGTGGTGATGGCAATGCACATCCAATTGATTTTCAGTTCAGGTAATTCCCACGGGCGTAATATGTCTAAATTTAGCAATTCAGGCTCTTGTGATGTTTTTTCAAACAGACTCCAATGATGTGTCACCAAATGTAATATGGGGAACTTGGAGGCATTTTGGCAGCTGGGATGAAGACGAAACCGTTGAAACCTTTGGACAACAATATAGATAGAGACACCTAAGGTTTTGGAAGACTCAAATTTCAGGTTCCCACTATTATATATTCTTGAGATCAATAGCATTGGAAACTGTTAAAAACTCTAAAGTATTCTCGAGACTGGCGATCACTTCTACCACTCTACATGAAAAATACTCTTCAATGTGAATCTTTCAAATGTGTTAGCAATGAAGAAAAATGTAATCAAAATACTAAGAACCTCATCAATACCCTTGTGGGAATGGCTGGATCCACAGATCTCCAGCGATTATATAAAAACATAAGACACTTTTATTTTGCTCCTCAATGGACTGAATAGAGAAATAGGGTTTTAGAAAATTGTCCCCCACAATGAGTGATTTTTTTCCCAGAAGTTGATGAAATTGGGTATTACTTACTAGTGTAGAAGGTCTCTTATTGTCCCCAACTATTTCAGCCAAAATACTTGAGATGCCCAGTCATACCAATTCAATTCTTCTCACTGGCGCTTTATCTTTCTCCTTTCAGCTCCTTGAATATTTTTCATATTTGGCAGATTAAGGTGCTCAAGCTGGCTCAATTCTGAGATCCCATAGGAAAGTTCTGTAACGGTGACCCCAAACACATCTAGCATTTCTAGTTGCAGAAACTCCTCTAAGCCTGAAAAATCTCTAAGCACTAGCTGGCGGAGGTAGCTAATTCAGTTCTTAACGGATGGCAGATAAGAGACTGCCATTCCAGAACCCAGACAGATCCAGGACCTTAAGCTTTGTCAATGCTTCCAGTACGGCCCTATTCTTATCCACAAACAACCTCGTAGATAAAGCTTATGAAGGTTTATCTACGCATGTCTTCCATTACATCCTCGCATGTCTTCCATTTCACCTTCATAAGCTTTCTCAACTAACCTTCTTGTTGGGAGAATGTGATACTAATAAGAGAACGTAATACTAAGAGACAAGTTCGCTAACACCAGCTAACTTGGTGGTGAAATGGAAGACATGAGAGACACAAAATCTCATGCTAAAGTGCATAAAGGTTCGAGTACACTTCAAGGCATAATATCAAGAATACTCAATGAATAAGCAATTCAATTCAATAAGGGAGCTAAAATCAAATCTTTATATCGACACTGATTCAATCCCAACTCTTGGAATTGGAATAAATTAGGCAAGCAATCAGAAGTTCTTGGTGATCGTATCTATCTAATGAAACATGGAAACAACATTCCTAATTCAAGCTATAAAGCAACCTCTCTTCTCCCTCAAATATACTTTTCTCTCTCTCCACAACGAACCCAAGATTTCTCTTTGGGACAGCCAAGAACAACATGGGGGAGCAGGCTACAATGCTACTATATTCCTATTACTGTTAAGGGGAAAAAAGTCAATAGTCAAGTAGTACGAGGTTCTTCAATACTCATATATATTAGATTTTTCATATGTTATCTACTACATTAAAACCTCTTCATTAATTACACATTCATGTTGATGGTGTCATAAAACACTTATGTTTCAATCTAATAGGAATGAATACTTAGCAATTAGTATTACGTGATCATTAGACTTTTTTTTCCTTGCTAAGGGGTTTCTTTTTAAAGATCACTTCCTGGCTGGGGGGGAGAGTTTTAAGATCACTGGTGGCCGATCAGGCTACCGCGCCCCCCCCCCCCTCTCTTCCCTTCTGCCCCCGCCCACATTCACGCTCCACAAGTATCACATCAACACGTGCAAGTCATGTACAAAACTTCCTCGTCTACATTGCTTTTGCGGTTAATTAGCATATTTTAAGTTATAGAATTGCATATCATGGTAATAACAACCATTAGCATTTCTTAAATAAGAATTTGTAATGGTTTTAATAGGTCAAATTTGGGTTATTGTGATTTGACTTTGCGGTTTAAGAATGCCCGACACAATACTTTATGAACAACCAAGTTCGAGTCGAGCTCAATGTTGAGAACCCATAAACAATAGCTATTTATTTTTCCTACTCTAAGTTTGTTTTGTTATATAACAGTACATAATGGTTTCTCCTGATCATTAGTAATTAGAAATATTTGATTGCCTAGGTTGGGATTGGATTCTTGCAATTTTTTAGTTTCTCCATATTCTTCCTTAATACCTGTCTGCCTGAGAACTGTGTCAAAACTTCATACCTAGAAACCCCAAAATTTGAGACACAATCAAACCAAATATTGATTCCAACAGTAGGCTCATAAGAGTAATTTAAGCTTAAGTATAACTGTACATCAGATGAGCATGTCTTTTCACATTATTTTTCAAAAGAGAAGTAAAGAAGCAATAGCATCGATGAGCAATTTTAGCAAAACTCATAGCTTTCGCATTAACTAAAAACAATACAAGCTCCTCGTTGATTGCACGTATGCATTTAATTCATGTATTTTATAAGAGTAAATTTTAACCCAACTCATACATGTTCGTTGGTTTCTTAAGGGAATACAAAAAATGCTTCAGATCCCATAGGAAATTGTCATAAGTAGGTTGGATGCCACCAATAATTTCTATGATTACATCTTTTAAGTTCACAAACTCAATTTTAGCCTCTTCACTCCGAAGATTTATTTCAACATTTCTTCCTTAGTGTAACTTCCAAATCTTGGCTTACAAGTATGTTCTCCGTGCTTAAGTGACCATAGGTACAATGATGCTGGTGCAGGTTTTTTGCTTTCTTCAAGATACCTCTGCGTTAAAAATTTGGCCAAACTAATTCATAATTGTGAAAATTTAAGAATTAATTAAAAAGAAAATTTAAGAAAACATAAAAAGAAGCAGCAAAAGCTAAACAGAGAACAAAATAAATGCCAACCGAATTATAAGCCTTTCATTATCAGACAAACGATACCGTGAATTATAAGCCTTTGCTTTCTCCAATACTACATTTTTGTTTTCATCAGTCCATTGCTTAAGAGTCCATAGATAATGACCCTTACAAATTATTACTTGGTTAATATAAAATCCACACTTCAATCTTCAACCTTTCTTTTGGGTGCTGGTACATGTCTAAAGTCAGATTCATCTAATTCTTATATCCAACGACACAGCTTTCATATTTCTTAAACCTTTCTTTTGGTTTTAAAGGTGAAATGGTGCTTACAACTAAAATATAACATTTCATGCACAAAATTAAGGTTTTATGTGTAGTTCTATAGTAAACTTAATAACTTATGCATCTTTGTTGAATGCTTCTCCAACTTACCATATCGAACACATATTTCATACCCTTACTCGAGTGTCAAGTGTCCAAGATGGGTATTTCTCAAGTTTAAACAAGTCCGGTAACATAGAATTTGACAACCAAGCTATTCAATGGCCTATAAGCAGTAAATCAAATAAAAGAAGCAGAAAGGCACAACTAAACTGCTTCCCCCTGCTCTCCTAACCAAAAAAATCCAACTACATGCTTAGAATTCACACAAAAACGAACCTTGAATTATCTAGCACTCACAAAATTTAAATAAAAGATCAATGCAATATCTTTAAAACAAGAATTGGATAGTTATTATGACTTTAGTATGCACCACAATTAGGCTAGGAGACTAAAAAGATGAAAAATGACATGGATGCTGCAACAGAGGTGTTGATGGGGGTCTAAGAAGAGAGTGAATAAAACTAAAGAAACCTCAATATTGTTAAAAAAAAATGCCTAATCACCATTCTATCTTTTAGGTTGAATGGACTAACTAATGCCTTAGTATAGTTATTTAGGTACTTAAAAATTTCCTCTAATATCAAGTAAAACATAAAGATAAACTAAACATACATTAAAGTATTTCACTCATAGACAAAAATGAGAATATGCTAGATTTAAATAAACTAAACAATATTGGACTAGAAGTGTGGTTATCTTGAAAGCACTGGAGTGTGCCATTCCACATTGGTCTTACAAACATCACAAAGTGTATTCCATTACAAACCAAGCCCTCAAAATGAAAAATATCATCAGCGATCCAAACGTAAATATCTTTTTTTCTAAGATCGTTGAGTTAGTTCCTAGTAGAAAAGACGGTACAGCCCTACACTTCTTAAATAGAGGAGGCCTTAAATTCCCATAGTGTAAAGAAGAGAGTTATTTGTAGGTAGTTTTCCCAGCCGAGTGTCATCCAATAGTACGATCCGTCAAGGCCAAAATCCATGTCTCCAATAGAAATAATTTTTTTTTTATAGTATCATTATCAGTAAAATCAAACTGTAAAGCCAATATCTAAGGAGGCTCTTCAAGGTAAACATAAAATACTTATGATAAAACCCAAAAGATGCAGTGCAGGCAGTAAAACATAAAAATGCTTGTGATAACAGAGCTTTTGCCTAAAAAATAATGCAGTGCATGCAAGAAAACATGGTTGTGGAAAAAGGAAGAACCATAGTACTAATCCCATGTATCTTTCCTAAAAAAAATGTGATTCAAAGAGAACCTTATCAAATATCAAACAATGACAGAAGTCAGATAGTCCTCACACAATAAACTTCTTGAGCAGTGGTGATTTGCCTTATTAGTTGGTACCCAAGAATAAAAATAAATTTCACTTTTGCATATGAAATTACTTTTTTTTTTTTTTTGGATAAGTAAACATATGAAATTACTTACAATCAACTACCACTAATATTGGTCCTTTATCCCATGAATCACGTCAACAATTGCAAGTGTCTCTCCTACACATCAATTTCATCACTGCACTCCTTTTTGTATCAGAACTGTTAGTGCAAAAATCTGTAAAAGGAAGAAGAAGATGAATAATTACGTCCCAGGTACGATTAATATCGCTTTCCTCAAGACGATATTCGCCCCCACCAATTCTTCAGAATCTGGTGTACACCGGGTTAATGGCGAATCACCTCCAGGATACAATGGAGCCCAGAAAATCTGTAATTCTAACTGTGTGTTGCACACACGAAATCAGACCCAAATACCCTCTGATTATCAAGTCTGCCAAGAATCTGAATGTCTATTTCTGCAAAAACAGACTTCAAATATGATGAACAATAAAAACTAGAAAGAATCAAGAATTTTAATGCCTTTTAATATAGAAAGAAGTTACAAGAAAAATATATATCCTCATTTTCTGCGAATTTGCCATGTTTTTATAGACATTTTGGTGTCTTTTTAGACCAGACATGACTGTTAGAATTCAAATAATAACTGATTTCTAACAGTCACTTGCAGGTTTAAACACAGCCGTTGGATCGCCCATTTTCTAATCTAACGGTGTAGATCGCACCTATTCATTGTTTGATCAGATCATTCATCACACCTTTATGATCAGGTATGATTCTCACCATACGATCCTTTTTGCTTATGTATTAGCCATCCGATCGTTGATTATCATGATTGACAAAAATAAATGGTCTTGATCACACGCCACACGCGCACGTGCCACGTGCGCCACTAAAGTGCCACATTGCGCCACGCGACTCGCACGCGAGACGTGCGTGTGGCCACATGTGGCTTGGTACACATTCTCACACTTGAGTGCTACACCCAATCATTGCTCTAAAGCAATACATAGAAAGTTGTTGGCATTTATAAATGCCTTACCAAACTTCTCACTTTCCAATATGGGATTCATTTAATAAGACAATAAAGACTTTTTTCAAAGCTAGTCAAAACCATTTTGAAAAACTCCAAAACTACTATATATATTATATATTTTGAAAATATTTTTAACAAAGAACTGGTGTAGGCCATTCATACCTTAGCAGAATACGATGATCCCAACACAACAACAACACTATTCCATCCTTACAATACTCCAGCTTGTTCAAACTTGTAAAACTAAACTCACAACCAAATAAGAATTATTTATTGCTCAATGAACCTTTAATCACTTCATACCTATTGAAACAAAATCGTTGCATGAAATTTTTTTTAAAGTTTAAATAGACAGTGATATTGTGATTTAGGAGCATGAATGCAGAAATTACCAATGATTGCTGAGAAAATTGTAAACCCTTCGTGCTCAAATTTTATATATGATTTCAAAGTTCAATCATAAGGGAATATGAAGATTATCCAAGCCCTTCACAAGTGAGAGACTCATAAGGTGGTAGTTCAAGTTCTTCGTATGGTCATTCCCACCGTTCAAATATAGAAGAACTATCAAATACATATTCCTCTGAAGGGTAGTTGGTGACGCAAGAATAACGTGAACAAGTGTAATATTTTCAGAACAAAACACAAGAAGACAAAGCGAGAAATAATTCTCTTGAACAAACGTTCTATGAATTCATCAAAAACTACTTAGGCCAAAGCCCTTACAAAATATTTATAGGAAAAACAAACCCTAACCCTAATGGAATTCGGAAATAACATAAATTAAGGAAAATACGAAAAATTACCTAAAACGACAAAATTGAGTTAAGCCCAAATTTGACAACTAGACTCATAAATAAACATCTCTTAAAAAACCTAGACCAAAACAGGTTCATATCGGCCAAGATATTGAATGATCAAATATTTTCAAAAAACGAAAAAATCCCTTATTTGAAGCCCTAAACGATGAAATTTGCCGAAATTTCAGCATTCTCGTCACGTTAAGTTATTCCTAGAATCGCGTTCTCCATCAACTTGCCAAATTTTGTGCAATTCCGAGGTTCCTCCATTAGATGCCTAATTTGCCCTTGGATAGATCCATGGTCTTTAGGTACTGTAATGTAGTGCTCTATCCAAGATCAATTTAGTCTTCCTGCGTACACACTAGCCTCTCAGTTGCCGGGATAATTGTTACCTTGAGGAATAGCCTTTTCCTCTCTCCCTGGCAGTCCAACACAAAAAAATGTTGCATTTTTCTTTTCCCTCTACTCTGCTTATTGGCTTATCCTCCAAGTAAGAGGTGAGGGCTGCAGGACAACCCCAGCTAAGTCATCTCTCTGCGTCTCTCTACTTTTCATTGCTGCAAAGGATTTTGGTGGCAACCCCTGCCAGCAACCTTCAAGCAATATATTTGAGTCTCTCCTACCAAATTATTTGTAAGTTTTTCCTCTAGTACATTTGAGATACCCTGTATAAAGTTGAATTTATCCTCACTGCTCCAACAACTACAGCCACTTGCTCCTATTCATCACTAAAACCTGACTAAGAAGCACATAAACGCAACACAGACGCAATGATATTTAAATAATACAAGACACAACACAATAGGGACATAACAAAAATAATATTTTATATGTCATATATATTTTTTGTACTAAAAAATAATGAAAATTTGCAAGTTAACACTAAAAAATTAAGAACGTGTATTGAATAGTTTACAAGTCAAATATAAATCCAAATTATTGATATTCTACAATTGGATCCCAAATTAATTTCTTCAAACTAGTAACACTTCTCATGCATGTTTAAAACTGTTTGAAGCATGTCCAATTCCAAAAAAAAATAGGACGTTTGCACATGTAACCAACATGTGTTAGGGGAGTGTATGTCGATGTCTTACAAGTGTCCATACTTCTTAGCCTAACATCAATACTTTGCCCTTTTGACCATTGACTAACATAGTCCACAATCTAGTAGACACCACCATCATCAAAATTCCCCACATTAAAATTTCCCATTACCTAGAACCAATCACACAATCCTACTTCATCCATTAAACAAAACAAATGGTCCTCTTCTATCATCTATACATAATTCTTAACCCAGCCACCATATGAACATTGAAATCTCTCCAAATATAAATAAATTAAGAGTCTTCTTTAAGGAATACCTTAGCCAAATTCTGTACGTACCCATTATGTATATGGGTGTGAAATTGAGAATAACACAGAGAAGCCTTTTGAGGGGCCATGCGAGACAGCATCTTGTGAGGGGTAGTGCCTATAGTCCATCATCAACAATCAAGGACTTGATAACAGAGACTTTTGCTCAAATACAACGCATCAGACGCAGCCAAAAACGGTTGTGCAAAAGGGCTGAACCATGGAAGTAATCCATATATCTTTCCTAAAAACATTTGGGTTTAATGAAATACTTTTCAAATATTAAACAATGAGGGAAATCAGATAGTCCTCGGTCCTCATGCAATAAACTTCTGGGAAGCATGCGTTGATGGTCATATCAACCAAATTGTTTATAACTAACCTTCAATTATTTCACAACCATTGAAAGACTATTTACAAGTTGCATGCGAAAATTTTGAATGTTTAAATAAACAGTGGTATTTTGATTAGGAGCATGAACACAGCAACTATTAAAGATGGCTGAGAAAATTGCAAAGCCATTGAAAATTCAATCATAATGGAATATGAAGCCTAACCCTTAGAAAGTGAAACACTAAGAAGGTGATAGTATAGTTCTTTGCATGGTCATTCTCAGCAATCAAATTTAGCAGAACTGCCAAATACATATTGATCTTTAGCTACTGTAATGTAGAGCTCTGTGCAAGACCAATTTAGTATTCCTGCAAAAACACTACGCTTTTTGTTGCAGGAGTAATTGTTTTCTTGTGGCCTAGCTGTCTTCTCTCTTCCATTCATCTATCATGTCGAAAATTTTTTGAACTTCTTTTTATCACTCTCTCTTCATTTGGTCCTTTTGCCTGTTTATACCCTCGTTTAATTTACTCTAATGAAATGTGCAATTCTCAGTACTGCTTCCTTTTCTCCTTGTTCAGTTCTTATTTTCTTCGTAGTTTGCTATGACAAGATAAATATATCAATCATTGAAAATGACAAAGGAAGAAGGGCATAAGAACTCGAAAGAGAAACAAAGAGAAAGCCAAACTACCAATTATTCACCGATTTATTCTCTCTTCCATCCTTTTTATCAACCAGATGTGGAAACCCATTGCAGTTCATGACATTAACAGAGTTTGATAATGGGCCTTTATTTTTTCAGAATGCAACACATATACATGAAGGCTTTTATAAAATGAATAATTAAATTTACGTAATTTCTCAGATTTATGCATATAATACAATGCATTAACCATCATAATTTTGTTGTTCCAGGGTTCCTACTAATTGCTACAGCCAGGATAACGATTTATGGATTAAATCAAGTGCTATAAACATTGAACTCTTCAATCTTTCAGTCACAAAGATGAAAGAATCACATGTAGATCAGTCAAGTGAATAAAATCCACCCAGAATCAGCCAAACAAAATGGCTTGCATACAAACTAAACATAGAAACTCATATAATGTGAAGCGTATTGTCAGCATATCTTGTCACTAAAGCTAAAGTTCTCAAACTTAATTACAACAAGAAGTGACATTAAGATGAGTAGAAAATATACTTAGAAGAAACGACATTATTACTTATTCTCCATCCCACTTAATCAAGGATGCTGGGAGGGATAAGACTGGATAAGCATGCTAGCATTTGCATTACCTCTGCAAAGTGGCTACCCTTTTACTCCTGATTCTCGCACTTTACAACCCAAGGTTTTTACCATTGCATTGAGCAATGAACATTGGTAGCAATACAAGCATATGTTCAGTGACATTATGATCTTAAGGCATTAAAATAGAGTACAGCCTAGTATCTTAATGGCAGAAATCTCAAATTGTGCCAAAAAACTATTAGATCTATAGCCAACAGAGATTAGTGCACAAATAACCGGGAAAATAATTTGGTCGACAGAAAAATAAACAAGGACGCATTGCCCACATAAAAGGACCCAGAATGACTAGTAAATAACGAAAACCATTTATCATTAAATATATTAAGATTGAAACTGACTTCCTCATAATCCTCCATTTTAGCTGTGTATGTATTATCTAATTCCATAAGGACAGTAGGACAGAGTATGAAATATTTTCTCCCTCTCGGTTGTGTCTTTCTTCTCTTCCTCTATTTCTCTCTGTTCTACACCATATACTGCTTCAATGACATCAATGTATCCAATTGATACCTCCTTTCTTCTCTAAAATTCTCCACACTATGTCCTCAAGGATCCTATCATATGCTTGTCCTTGGTCAATAAATACCATATAGGAACCTTTTGTCTTATCTCTATTAAGTAGAAAAATAGCTTCCATGGTAGATCTATTAGGCAAAAGTCCAAACTGATTTCTCTATACTTTCTTTTCATTTTTTAATCTTTACTCAATCACTCTCTCCTCACTTTTTTCTTTTCTTTTTTGTTTCGTTGGGGAGGGTGGGGAGGAGGCTTGAAATTACAATAGTACACATGAAATTCCATCTATGGGTCTTTACTAGGATTAAATGGGAAAGGAAATGCTAGCTTCATGTACCAAAGGTTTCTAATCTACCTTTGTGTGGTTCCAATTGAAGCATAGACTCAGAAGGTGGGTTCCCTCTTAAAGGTTCAGACAACACCGAAAACCATCAGTTCAGATCCGAGGCCTTAGATCCGGTCTGACATTAAGTAGGTATCAGACCTGTTTACCTGGCCCAGACCTTTTTTTGGAGTGGGGGTTGGTCGTGGTGGTGGTGGTGGTGGTGGTGGTGGGTGGGGGACCTAAGATGAATACATGGGTCACTTTGTTTTGTGCTTGCAATGCCACTTTGTTTTATTGTGTATGACATCCACGGAATCCAAAAGTTGGATTGTTTGTTCATCCGATTGCAGACTTATGGTTTGTTCAACTGTCTTAACAGTTTTTACACCTTTAAGGTCAAAAGTACCTATCTTATAGATAGAAGAAGGTTGAACAGAGGGTATAACCCATTAATTGAGATCTTCAAGTTGATCTGGGTATTCATTTACTTCAGCAGCTTTAATCATCTTCTTAGAAGAAGATCTCCCATGAAAAGGATTTAACATTACAAAGAGAGTATGCAATTCCTTGTATAAAATATAAATATACGAAAGATATGAAATACCATTAGTGTTTCCAAGCTACCATCCATTGATCAAACAAGCACAGTTGTCAACGACTTAAAGGCACATCCCAATACCAACCCATTGCGAGGGTATAAGACAAGGGATAACAAAACCAGGCGCGACTTGGGTACTGTACCACTTGTTTGAGCAATGGAGAAGGAGGAAAACAATAACAATAATTCATATAAATCGTATATACATACTTTATACGCAGAATTACATACAACTATTTAAGCTAGCATGGATCTGATACCAATTATGATACTATAAACACAAGATAATCAGATGTAGAACAGAAATATAACAGATACAAAACAAAAGAATAACAGAATTAAACAAACTGTCAAGGAAAGACAAATATAACCTACCAAAGGAAGTAAAAAGAAAAGCAAAGATTTTTGAAGTGAGAAATTTATTAACAAGAGAGAGAGACTGGAGAATGGATGCCTTCAACAAAGGGTGAAGGGTCCCTTTTATAAACAAAAGAAAATACTATTACGGATTCCAAAATTTTAATTACAAGTTCGTAAAGTAAACTTTATACAAGAAACAAAAATGCTTTAGTAAGCAATGATGCAAAATGGAGGGGGCGCCCAGATGAGTTGGCGTCGGTTGGCCATTTGCGTCAAAGGCAAGATGCCTTTTTGTCGTGTAGTGCGACAGTCTGGAATGTGAAGAGATTTCTTCACATGGGACGGCTACTTTTTGTCGTCCTTATCCTTATCTGAAGAGGCAGATGAACGAGCTTTTCTTGTCTTTTTCTTTGCCATAATTGATTACTCTTAGAAATAGTAATCTTTTGACTTAAATTGTTAGTTGATTAGTTGAATTTAGTGTTAATTTAGTATTCTAACTCCTAAAACGCGTTAAAACTATTTTTGTACACTTCTTGCAGGAATTAGAGCTTAAATTACGGCAAATGGGCAAATGTGGGGGTGACCAATCGATCGCCCGATCGAACGGTCCACGGAACTTTCGATCGGCCGATCGATCGGTGATCCTCTGTTCGACTTTCTGCAACAAACTTCAGAGAGGGCATTTTTCCGATCATTCGATCGGTGACGTCGAAATTTCCTCAACAGACTACATAGAAGCAAACTTCAGAGGGGTCGGTTTTGCGATCGATCGGGCGTTCGATCGCCTGGACTGTTCGATCGGGCGATCGATCGGTGTGTACAGACTCTGTTTTTCTGCAGAGTATAAAAGCTGTGTGTTCGAGACAAAAAGGATTAGGTGATTTTCTGCAGAATCTGGACGGGAAAGAAGCTCCAAAAAGTGGATTTTTGTTATCTTGTAAGGTTTTTAGTTAGATCTACTCTTAATGCTTTGTATTTAATATCATTTATTGCTTTTGGATCATTGTAAATGAATGCTTGATATATATATGTATGAAGTGAATGATTTTCTCTCATTTTCTTGCCACTTTCCCTCATTTTCTTAGTAACCAAACACTAGTTATATATAGTTTAATGGTAGATTTGTCTTATTTTATGCTCTTTGACATGGATTCTAGTAGCTAAATACCTCTTGGATGTGGTTGTGAAGATCCACCAAGGTTCTTCAAAGGGTTGAAAATGGGTTGTAGGAACTTTAAAGTCATATCCTCAAAATTATATGGTTTCATTTGATTTAGCATGAGATTCATTAGAAAAACTTAGATTCATAACCCTTTGGCAATATTTATACACAAATCAATATTTGGTATAGGTATTGCACATGTTTAAGGTTTGATTCTAGGGTACCAATTATAAATTCCCTCTTTATGCTCAATCAAACAAAACCCACATTTTTATAGTCGATATTTTCCGAATCAAGAATCTAAGGTGTGATTCTTGATTTGAGTTATAAACCTCTCATTGGAAACCCTTGTTGTGAATTGGTGGATCAAAACAACCATGTCCAAGCTTTTCTCCTTAATTACATAAAACTAGCTTTTGTTATCTTTATTAGTCACTAAATTATTGCATGAAGTAAAGAACCACCATCATCTCAAAACCAATATATTTTCGGTCTCTTTTATGTTAAGAAAAGATAAGAATTTTCATTTGCAATCCATTAAGATAAGTACCCATGCTAGTTGAGCTTTGTTGCTATATTTGCCGAATTCCCTTGGGAGAAAACGACACCAGATCCTCCGGTTTTACTACAAGCGCGACCTCCGTACCCTTGCGGAGTGACTCCAGTTTAAGCACATCTGGAGGCGTGTCAATAATATCAAACATGGCATCAAAAAGATCTTCAGTTGTAGGAATAGGATCCGAATCCTTCTCATATGGATCTTGGGATTCTCCTGCTAAACGGGTGTGCTGAGATGATTGAGATTGCATCTCTTCATCTGAGTCAGAATCAGATTTGAATGTGGCCAGAAATTCTCCTTTTAATTGGCGGAGGCATTCATACATTAATTCTTTATCCTTCATAAGAGGATTTTGCATTTTTAATGCATTTTTCATGATGTCCAATTTGGATGTAGAGGGATAGGATTGAGATCTTTGGAATTCAGATTCCTGTTGATAATCCTTAACTATAGTAACTATTTCTACCACAGTTTTATCCAATTCCTTGTCCAATTTATTCCACCATCCAACATGGAATTGTCTGTAAAGACAAAGCAGATTATCTGGGTCTTTTTAGACAATAGGAGTCCCGGCCCAAATCCAGGGTAATCCAAATTCACAGAAAAAATGGAGAAGATTGGATCCATCCATATAATAGGCTGGGTCCATTTTATTAATTTGGGGTGAATATGCAGCCCAAAGGCCCAATTGTTCTTGGACAACATCAGGTAAAATGGTGTGAAGAGGCCCAAATTTTTTCCACCAAATATAAAACCATTGGGGCCAGCCTTTTTTTATAAATTTGGGGATTGAGTTTAATCCACCAAGTATGTTTGCGTTTTGGATTTTCATAGAAAAAGGTCCAAGTAAAGGCTTGAACATAATCCCAATAATTACAGGTATGGGGATGATCATGTAAAATAAATTGTTTTTCATTATGAGGAAGAAGTCCCCATTCATGTGGAAAAATAATTTTCTTAATATAACATTTTAAAAAATTGATAGGGCCAGTTTTACTGGTCATAGTGGAATAAAAATTTGTAAAATCACAGGAGTTTGTAATTTCCAAAATTGTTTGCGTGGCCATTCGAAATTTTTGACTTCCAAAAGGATAAGTAAAATTATGAAAATATTTTTCCATGAGATACCATGGATTATTTTTCCATTGTCGATCAATAGGTTCCAAATACAGAATATGATCTGTATAAGGAAGCTGAATAGGGGTTAAAGAGTGTGGTGGTGTGTCTACCATCTAAGCATATGATGCTTCAAGGTTAGAGGTACCTTGTTGAGAGCCACTAGTTTGGCCTTCTTGTGTAATCAATTGTTGCAACTTGGCATAGATAGGATCATTCACAGATATGACTGTGACTTTGTCTTTATCTGGTTTCATTCCAGATGATGAGGCCTGGGTAGAACCACGACCTTTTGAGGGGGTATTTACCCTGCCACGATCTCGGTTGGGACCTCGGTTGGGACTATATCCCCACCCTTTTCCTTGATCATAGGGATTCATTGCTGTAAAAATTCACGAGTAAAGAAATCAGGAAGAGAATTATCCTTCCCTTTGATATACATAATATCAAAGTCAAACACAGATAGCTGTGCCTGCCATCTAGCAATGATATGCTTAGCTGCATCATGTTTAACATCATTACTGAAGATATATTTTGCAGCTTGACAATCTGTTTTTAACAGAAATTTTTGATTTAATAAATCATCTTGAAATGTAGATATACATTTAACAATAGAAAGAAGTTCTTTCTTTATAGCAGCATATTTAGATTGAACAGGATTCCATTTTCCTAAAGCATATCTTATCAAAATTTGTTTTTTAGTATCAGGTATAACCTGAGTAAGAACACCACCATAACCAATATTACTAGCATCAGTTTGTACAATTTTAAACCATGCAGGGTTAGCAAGAGTCAAGCATGGAAGATTTTTAACTTTAGCTTTAATTGTTTGAACTGCCAAAGTATGATTTGACGTCCATGGAGAAGGAGTTTTTTTTAATCTATCATATAAAATAGCAGAATCTTTTGCAAGATTTTTATAATAAGGATTAATATAATTAAGGCTTCCTAAAAATCTCTGTAATTGAGTTTTGTCTAATATTTCATCAGGAATTTTAGAAGCAAACTCAATACTCCTTGTGATAGGAACAATTTGTCCTCGATGGATATTATGACCCAAAAATCTAACAGTTGTTTGAAAAAGTTTCATTTTAGGAGCAGATATAACTAATTCGTTATTTAATATAATTTTGCGGAAAATGTCTAGATGTTTAAAATGATGATCTAGATTTTGAGAAAATATCAAAATATCATCAATATATACCAGAATAAAATCAGAATATGGAATGAAAATATCATTCATAACATTCTGAAATTCAGAAGGAGCATTTTTCAAGCCAAAAGGCATAACATTCCATTCATAATGCCCTATGGGAACAGTAAAAGCAATTTTATATCGATCAGATTCAGCAACTTGAATTTGCCAATATCCTGATTTTAAATCGAATTTAGAGAATATTAAGGCCTTATGAAGGCGATCAAGTAAATCCTTTTTATTAGGTATAGGATACCTAATCCATTTTAATACTTTATTGAGAGGTTTATAATTAATAACTAATCGAGGAACTCCCCGCTCAATTTCAGCATTTTTATTGACATAAAATCCAATACAGCTCCAAGGAGAATATGATTTCCTAATGAGTTTTTTCTCAAGTAAAGAAGCAATTTCTTTTTTACGTAATTCAAGATATTCTTAATTCATTTGACAAGGTTGAGCCCTTGTCGGTATTTGTCTATCAGAAAAATCATTTTCATATGGAAGGGAAACAATATGTCTTTTCCTATCCCAAAAGGCATTAGGGTGATCATTACAAATTTCACTAAGAAATTGTTTTTCAATTAATTTGATTTTTTCTTGAACTTTAGATTTTACTAAAGCTTCAGAAATAGTCCATATCGAAATTTCTTGTTTAAGAAAATTAATTTGATTTTCTTTAGCTAACTAAATATTTTTAACTTCATTTAAATATCTAGTTTGAGGATCAGTTATAAACTGAAAAACTAACTGTTGATTATTTAATCGAGTATAAATACCTGTTGAGTCAATTTTCTCAATAGGCATAATACTATGTAAAAAAGGGGTTTCAAGTATAACACGGTGTTGTAAATTTTTAACAAGTAGAAAAGTAGATGGGATGCAGACATCTTGATTACAAATATGAGTATCCGTAATTTTATACTGTATTTCTAGCTTATTTCCACTAGCAGAAGTTAACGAATGTTTTGTTTTTTCAAAATATTCGGTTGGAATTAACCCTTCTTGAACACAGTTCAGATCTGCACCGCTATCAACTAAAGCAGTAAGATTTTCAATCAATAATTCATTGTGAACGAATAAAGTGGTTTTAATGTACAACTTTTATGAAGTAACTTGATCTAGAATAGCCAAATATTGAGGAAGAGAAGACTAAGATGACTCTGGAGAAGTAGTCAGCTGTCTGCCTAGTTCTAAAGTATTAACCCTAGAGGTTAAACTTAGATTGTCATTTTTGAGGGATTTAATCTCTATTTTTAATTGATTGATTTCAGTCTTTAAATCCTGTAAAGTAACAGGTTTGTCTTGTTGATGTTGAAGTTTTTTCATGACTTCTATCATGCTATAAGCATGTGAAATTTTTGGAATATTATCCTGTTACTTAACCTGCTTCAGATAATTTTTAATCATCTGAGCTTTCATCGTTGTATCAGGAATCTGATCTAAAATTTGTATAATTATTTCCTGATCCTGAGTAAGCATATTGATACTTAAACCATGCATATCAACTATGGCTTTATAATAATTACAATTACCTGAACAAGACTCTTGTTTATCTATATCAATATCACTAAAAGACGAAATATCATCCTCCTGAACCTGATCTAACTCAGGTGACTCAGACGCAGTTGATCCAAATGTAGAATTATTATTTGGTTCACTGTCACTATTCAAAAATACTTTAGCTAAAGTATCTCTGAGTTGTTCATCAATTTGAAGTTCATGTAACTTCTTTTTTGTAAGACATTTATTGGCATAGTGACCGAATTTGCCACATTTCCAACATTTAATTTCTTTTTTAGGAGTAGAGGTTTTCTTCTTATGAGAAGATTTTTTCGCATACTTTTTAGAGGGTTGACTCGTGGAAGCATCTTGAGTATGCTTCTTTTTCCTATAAGGAGGTTTAGATTTAAATTTCTTTTTGCTCTTAGATCGTGTAGAATGATCTGGAGGTGGTTTTGGCATATCCATACCAAAATTATCACAAAAATCTCCAAGTTGAGATTTTTCAGTAAGCCTTTGCTTTTTAAGCTGGCTTTTGAGCTTAATGTCATTACATAAAGCTAATCCTTCTTGTATACAGGTGTCTATAAGACTGCCAAAAGAATGATTAGAATAGGGAATAGAAATCCCATCATTTCTGTCCCTAAGAGCTTTTCGAACTCGCTCAGCAAAGAGAAAGGGAAGACCATCAATAAATTTAGACTTCCAATGATCACTATTAGCATCTGGAAGTTGCATAACACGACTAAGGAATACATCTTTATACCATCTAAAATGGGTAAGAGTAGGACATCTGAGATTTTGAAGAAGTGTCCTAATATTTTCATTATTACTAGAATAGCGCCCAGTAAAGTGTTCACAGATGGCTAAAATCAGTGTATAAATTGATTGTTCGGTAATAGTAACATGATTAGGATCATTAGGGATAGGAGTAGGTTCCTGTTTAATGGCATCTAAAATTTCAGATTTAGCAATTGGGGTTAGATAATTATCCCACCAGCCTTTGATGATGCCAGTGAATCTACTAATTATCATTTGAGCTATGGCTCTATCAGTATTACCATGCTGTTTACAAATAGTACTATACATACAGATATGATGACACATGTCAAAGATCTGTTTATCAGCCAGACCATCAAGATTTCATTCATAAATGGAATTGCCTTGATAATTATTTTGGATAAAATTATCATTTTCTTCAAATAAAACATCTTGTGGGGTAGGTCATTTATAATAGAAATGTTCTAAACACCTTGGTTCAGCCACAATTTTATTGATTTCATCGTGACAGAAATATCTTGCTCTTTAGAACTAGGTTCTGATTTAACAGAAAGAGTAGAAATCTGAAAAGAATTTAATTTCTTTTCTAAGACATAAACAAATTCATCTGTAGATTCTAATTTGAATCCTTTAATATCTAAAGGAGGTTGTAACGTTGCTTTAGCCTCTTTAGAAGGTTTATCTTCTTGAAGTTTCATTTGAGAAAGTTTTGTATGTAATTGATCTAGCTTATGATCTAGATATAATAATTGTTGACCAATTGTTTGTAAGTATAAATTTGTATAATTACTTTGTTTGAAAGCCTGATTTAAATCTTTCATAGTGATAGATACTATTTCAACCAAAGATGGTTTGACATAAGCATTGGCTTCTAGAACTTGTGAGGTGGAAGAACTAGTTATTTTTAAGGGTTCTGTAGGAGGGAAAACAGAATGAATAACAGATCTAAAATCTATTGTCCAAGTTTTTTCTTCAAGTACATGTATGGAGAAATTATCCACATAAAAGTGAAGAAACCATGGTACGAAATGTTCTAATTGTTGAGTATGATTCAAATATTCAAAATATTGATTTTTATAATTTTCTAATTCAGTAGGACTGAAACTAGAAAAATACCAATTACAAAAAGTTTTATAATATGGTTGAAATAATTCCTTATTAAGGATTGCTCTAATTGGACTTCCTGGGCTTAAATCCATTAAATACGAAAATCCATTTCAGAAGCAGTAGGTATATCTACTAGAGGTTTAGGAATTCCAGGAGGAATTTGTTGATCAGAAATTCTAACAGATTCGATAGTTTCAGAGAGTCTAGGAGTAGAAGCCCTAGAAGTTTCTGGTAGAGAAATTTTATAGGGAGGTAGTGATCTCATAGAAGAAGATCTGGAAAGAGATCGTGATCTCGATCCTTGTGAAGAACCAGAAGTAAATCTTACCTCTATATCACCTTCAGGAGTTTGTATAATTTGATCCACTTCTTCCTAGATCAAGGGAACAGGTGTAACAGCTTGTTGCAGCTGCCAAGTTTCGGGGAATTGAACTTCATCCCAAGTAATTTGACAATTTGTAGCTATATTAGAGCTAAAAAGATTAGATTCAATTATAACAGTACTGCCAGAAGGACTAAACCGCTTACAATTAGGAGCAAGTGTATGAAGAGCCTTAAAATAAATTCTATAACTGAGACAGAGGGGCTCAGACCCTGGTTTAAAGTTATAACCATGGAGTTTAGTGTTCAAACTTACAGCATCTAAAAGATTAGCATCTGTAAGAGATAATTGTAGATTAGGATAAACATTAAAATAAACTGAACCATGGGCTACACTAGATTGCATAATTCCCATAAGGGAAGACTTCCAATCTAGACATCTAGCACCTCTAAGAACAGTTAGAAAACTAGCTGGTAAACCACTTAAGGTAAGAGGTTTAAAGGCTACTTGTATAAGTCCTATATGTAAAAAATAATATTTATGTTGATATCTTAGAATATCCACGGAATCCAGAAGTTGGATTGTCTGTTCATCCGATTGCAAACTTATGGTTTGTTCAACTGTCTTAACAGTTTTTACACCTTTAAGGTCAAACAGAGGGTATAACCCATTATTGAGATCTTCAAGTTGATCTGGGTATTCATTTACTTCAGCAGCTTTAATCATCTTCGTAGAAGAAGATGTCCTATGAAAAGGATTTAACATTACAAAGAGAGTATGCAATTCCTTGTATAAAATATAAATATACGAAAGATATGAAATACCATTAGTGTTTCCAAGCTACCATCTATTGATCAAACAAGCACAGTTGTCAACGACTTAAAGGTACATCCCATTACCAACCCATTACGAGGGTATAAGACAAGGGATAACAAAACCAAGCGCGACTTAGGTACTGTACCAATTGTTTGACCAATGGAGAAGGAGGAAAACAGTAACAATAATTCATATAAATCGTATATACATACTTTATACACAGAATTACATACCACTATTTAAGCTAGCATGGCTCTGATACCAATTATGATACTATAAACACAAGATAAACACAAGATAATCAGATGTAGAACAGAAATATAACAGATGCAAAACAGAAGAATAACAGAATTAAACAAACTGTCAAGGAAAGACAAATAGCCTATTATTGTTACAAGTTCTCACTATTTAAATTCTTTTTGTGTGCTTGTATTTAGAGAAAAGAATTTCATGTATTTATTTTTGTTTAGTTTGTCAAGTAATTGAAATTTGAAAAATAAATGATTTTGTTGGCCATGATATCCTTAGGTCTGGTAGTAAACGTATAGAAAGAAGTGTTCCTTTGTCCCAACTTCTCTTCCATTCATCTTCGCCTATTTCTTCTCTCCTATATGTCCGATTCACAAAGCAGCAACGCCTGATTTACGAGGTCGAATCTTGAAAGACGATGAACCCCTAGATAGCTCCGGCATGGTAATCGATTCTCACCCACATACATGCATATATATGTATGAATATGTAGCGACATATTTCTATTGAAGTTTTTTTTCTCTGTTTTTTTTCCTTTTCTAGTTCGTGTTTTGGTTTACTTACTTAATGCAGCCAAAAAAAATAAATAAATAAACTTCAGCCAATTAAAGCACCTAGATATCTAATGTAGGAGAAATTATTCAGTGCTCTTAGAATGCCAGGTGTTCTTACTCCTCCACTCATATGAGGGTGAGTTCTTCACCTGCTAGGTAGGATATTTGACCCTACCTAACAAGGGTATCTTACCACTATGTGAGTGATAAAACAAGAATGATGTGGTGCTCCATGAACACTAGATAATTTCTCCTAATGTAAGGTAAAAGTGACTCTCTATGTTGTGCGTGCTGCCGGATACCCGGTGAGCAAATAAAAAAAAAGAAAGCTAAATCTCTAACAACATCTAGGGATGATAAATGAACTACAACTATTTACAAATGTTTAAAGAATATAAAACCGACTTTTTCTGACTAGGTACCTATACTAAATAAGTGCCCTTTCATCTTAATGATGGCAGTTACTACTGTTAGCATCTATATAGTTAAAATTTATATTTTAAAATAAAAAATTAAATTTAGTTACTTATATTGTCCATGTCACATCTTGAATTTTTCACGCCCAAAAATTTTCATGTGGCGCGACGTAGATCACTCACTAACTACTCAATAATTGCATTGACACCCCCAACAAGGGACCAACAGGTGGTTGAAATGGTACAATCTAAATAATCCAAATTTAAGTCTCTAAAATAACTCCAACTGCATTATAAAATTCATATATTATCATAATATCTTGTTACAACCATTCGGTGTCTGCGCACCACCTAAACCAAATGAAAATGGTTCTGAAACCCCTACTGAACTAAAAAGAATACTACTAGACATAAATGAAAACTTGATCGTAGAGGTTTCACTTGCTGCTTTTCTCGGCATCTAACTTAGGTCCCAAAAATCCTACCATTGTTCCTAATGTTAGAAATTTATACTAAAAGATATACTTTGTGTAATAGAGTTAGTATTTATTAATAAATTAGTTATTCTATTTTAATGAGTATCGGTGTGAGCAATATTTGCATTACATGTATGGTGAATATTAATTGTTAATGGAATCCACGTCTTGGTATAGGGATTGATGATACTCCCTTGAAGAAACTTATAAGTTTTGATTATGTCAAACCCTGCAAGTGGATTATGAATCTGACATATGAAATACGTTAAATGAAAGGTCTCAAGGAATTAAATAAATATGTTAAATTTAATTGTCAGTAATTTAATTTAATAAACGGATATCTGTAATCTTAACGTGGGGAGATAAAAAAGTATTTAATAATATAGAGCTCGAAATATAATTTCTAGTATAACAAGGAGTGCAATTATAATTCATTAGTAGTATAAATTATAATTTACGTAAATAGGGATTAATCTTGGTTGAATTAGGAATCCTTTTTTGCGTAGGAAGCCCTAATTATACTAATCCTATGGTCCCTGGTGTAACCTCTATATATGCGTACTCTAAGAACCGCTAAAGTTATACTTGTTCATAATTGAGAAAAACAAGTTTTTGTGAGGAAAAGAAACCCTAGCAGCGATGAGCCTACTCTCTCTGGAGTAAAGCGTGTACGACGGATACAACAGAAGTTCAAAAGTTGTGTTCAAGCAGTTGACTCTTGCTTGTTACTGTTACTTGTTATTCGGGATCAAACCAGAGAGATCTCGAATGTATGATTCTAATCACGTAGATTAGGCTATGCTAATCAGATCAAAATTTTTAGTATTATGCATATGCACTATAGCAGGTCGTGAAAAATTTCGCATTCTCCAGCATCTAACGCATTCACTGCTTTACCATATGAAATGTTACCTATAAAAGGAAATGAGCTATAAAGCCCAATAGTGTTGTATTATCTAATAAACAATAAGTTTAAGTTTTCAACTAATTTTTTTTAAAGATAGCAGAGAAAGCATTCATTTCAAAATCAGGATAAATGCTACAATATTCAGTAAGATAGAAAATTATATGGTACGTTCAAATTTTTAGCACATGTCATGTAAAACTCATAAAAACATGATATTTCGATGAACAATTATTCATTATTATTTATGTGCTCATGGCACCAAGCTATCTCCCGCTTTTACATTCCAATTCTTAAACCGGTTGACATGGCTCTTTAATCCCTTTTAAGGTCCGAACCAAGGCCAAACCCGCATCGGTCTGGACTTAGGACTATCAACTCCCAATTAACTTTCATATTTCAATATTTCAATATTAGCATCATGTATGTGAAAATAAATAAATTGATAGTACGAAAAACAAGACAAAACATGCTTGAGTTCATAGAGTAATTTTAGTTCAAATTACATATATTAATGAAAATAATCATATTGAGATTACTAGATTAGTACCCCTACCTGATAGTCTGAGTTGACTTAGGTATTCTTCTTGGAATCATCTCGTTTTACGTGCAAATCTACCAAATACAACTAATTATTAACATTGGTCTAAGTATCTCATTGTTTAGTGTAAGACTCTCTAAGGCCATAGATTGACTCCTCATATGAGTAAAACGACCCAAAATGCCCCTTAAGGCCGTTGAATTTAACAATTATGATTCCTCCTGCACTTCGACTTTGAAAAATTCTAAAATATTTGAAAAACTATTAAAATTATTAAAATATTATAATCATGGAATTTTGGTATCTCAAAATTATTAAAAAAATTTTGAGTAATTTTCTTAATATTAAAAAATAATTTATTTTTCTTTATCAACTTCAAAATTATCTTAAAAATACAAATAATTTTATAACAATTTATAAAATAATTTACCGGTTGCATGCATAAAATGATAAGTTTTTATTTGGATTTAATGTAAAGAACGTATGGGAAAGCTAGTATAAGATGTTTAGAAGCCATGCATGTCCCTTAGGGAGGTCCAAAAATGGAAAAAAATGAAAACACGTCAAAGCCATGCATGTCCTCCTCTCACATATACATTTATATATAGACACATAATCCTAACCTTTACATATCTATACATAATCTGCATATTTATACACATATATACATAGACCTATGTATAGCCATGTGACTTGTATAAATAATAAAAAGGAATTATATTCTAGCTATATTTAACTAATCCCCATCTATGAACATGGTTATATATATATATATATATATATTCTACAATATCCCTATATTTAAACATTAAACTAGTCTACTCTTAGTAGTTTAACAAAGATCAATCCTAGAGGATTTGTGTGTGACTACTGTCATAAAAGAATTACGGAAAATTTTAAGGTTTTTACAATCCATACGTGCCACATGCCTCTATTAAAGCCTCATATTGTGCCATGCAACTCACACGTGAGATAAGTGCACATATGTGACACACACTATAATCCAAAATATTTATATTTCAAAACCCTTATAGGAATTGAATTTAAAGATGAAATAGAAAAGAAAAGGATTTCTAAAAAAATTCCTTTTATGTATTTATAATTAAAAGGAAAGAATTCTTTTTTCTTTTTCTTTTTCGTTTTATTTTTTTATGTTTACTTTGACGAGAAATGTTGTTTGTGCTACTTATGGCCACCGCTGGGAGTCGACTTTCTATGCTATTCGTGATTGTGAGCTTCCCAAATTGGTTTGGCAAGGTTTAGTCAAATCGAAAGCATGGCACTATTTCTTTTCCTTAGATTTAAGTAATTGGATGGACACAAAATCTTGCCAATCCGGAATGACATTCTGGTACTTGGGCTAATTGGAGCATTCTATTCCTAGATGCAGTGGCTTATATTTGGTTCTCACCTAATGAAGCCCCCCAATCTTTGCAGCCCTGTTTGGAACTTGGGGGAGGTGAAGGAAGGGAAAAGAAGGGAAGGCATAATACTATTTACTTTCCCTTCCTTGTTTGGTTTTTCAAAGAAAATGAAGGGAAAGTAGAGAGAGAAAGAGAGATTAATTTAAAAAATTTCCCTCCGTTTTTCCTTTCATTCCCTCTCTTGGTAGAATCAAAGAGAGGAAAAGAAAAATTAATAATGATTTTTCCTTCCCTTTCCTTCCCTCTGCTATCCTTGCTATGTGCAATATCAGTGTTCCTATAATTAGAAAATAAGAATGCAAACTTATAAAAAATAAGCAAACTTACAGAATGTTGAAAATGCATAATTGTAGAATGATCAAGGCTAGCATTTCACATTATATCCTTAAGACAATTACGCCCCCATAGTGGTGTTAACGGTTGGATGGGTTTTTGTCTCCCAAGATACAATGATCTCTCACGTATAGAAGCAACACTGCAATCTGTATGCCTGGCAAACTGAAATTGTGAAGAACTCTTTCTCTGACTCAAAAAATTGACTCTATGAATATGCACCAAAGAATGACAAAAACGAGTATTTAGAATGCAACAATATACAAGGTATTTATAGACACATACATAGGTATTTTTTCAAATAGCCACGAGTCAAACAGTGTCTTTGAAAAGTCACAACCTTTCAAATAAGATTGTATTTGGACTCACTAGCTAATTACTCATTCACCAAGGATTTAAGTGAGTCCCACAATTATTGTGGCTCAAAAAGACTAAAGTCACAAATTTTCGAACGATCCCCACATGAATGAGTTTGGTTGATAAATCGTCCGGATATTGCTTACTTAGTAAATTGAATAGATATACGAGTAACCTAGAGTTATATCACTGGAAGACAATAGTTAGGGTACTCAGATATATGAGATACACCTTGAACTATGGGTTGCACTATACAAGATATCAACACGGATACTAATTGTATATCTGACACTAAAGACTCCTAATCTACAAGTGGATATGTCTTTACCATTGGAGGTGCAGCTAATTCATAGAAATCCTCTAAACAAATGTGTATAGTAAGATCCACAATGGAATCTAAATTTAATTTTAGCAAATAAAGAAGCTGAGTGGCTTCGTAATTTCTTAGAGGACATTTCTTGTGGCCATAACGTGTGTTAGCTATTTACGTATATTGTAATAGTCAATCAGTAATAGGAAGGGCAAAGAACAATATCTATAATGGCAAGTCACGACATATAAATTGTAGACACAATACTATAAAGCAATTACTTACAGATAATATCTATTGATATATCAAGTCAAAGGATAATATTACAGATTCTTTTGCTAAAGGTCTAGTAAGAGATCAAGTAGATAATTCATCGAGGTAATGAACTTTTAAAGCCTATGACGCAAAAGTCACCATAATAATAACCCAACCTAGCTGACTGGAGATCTCAAGATCTAGGTTTAACGGGACAACCGAATTGTGTGTGACTTAATAAAATTACTAAGGAACTTGTTCCATTACCCATTCCTATAATGAAATAGTGATAACCTGCAGTGAATATTAGGATAAACTATACTTTTAATGATTCTTATATCTTGGAAATTCAGGTGTAGCAAGATGCTCTTAATAAGAAATTACCTATATGAGTATAATGTGGCCACTTCTATGAGCATTTCAAGGCTAAATTTTCTAAATTACTCATGAAAATACGAGGTGTTGTTCGAGGCTAAAATGAACACAATCATGAGAACCAAATTGTGACCGAAAAAAAACTGTGTAAATACTATTGTATTGATTTATACAAACGGCTTAACAGTTCAAGATATCATGTTCACTAGTTAGCCTAATAAATCTGATAGTACTGATTCTCTCTCAATGCTCACGGTGGAGGCGTTTATAGTTTAAATGGAGGCATCCCCATTATCATGTTCGCTTATGGGATCTGTACAAATCTAGCAATAGTAACAAGTACAATTTAAGAATTATTCAAATTAAAATTACAAGACAAGGATGGATTTGAATAAATGAGAATTACAATTAAACCAAAAATCTCTTTAGGGATTTGTGGATTAGTTTTGTACTATCAACTAAGTAATTAATAGAAAACAACAATTAAATTACTAAATTGAACAATTAAAAATCTAACTAAAGCAATTCAATAGACTTGTGAATTCTACGGAAAACTAAAGCAATTAAGACTAAATTAGTTTAAGCCAATGGAGAGTCAGGCAAAATAAGTAAGGGTTTAAAATGGAATAAAAGGGGTTTTGGGGGCAATTGATCAAATCTACCAATTTTGGCCTAAAATTTAGAGGGGGGAGTTTAGGTTAACTCAAATCAAAGATCTTCGAATGGATCCTTAATTCGGAATGTTTAGCTTCAAAATCTAGGGTTCTCTTTTCATTGGAATTAGATTTAATTATCTTTGTGAGATTCTTAGAAATTGACCACAAGTTCATCAAACCATGACTATAGGCCTAAGTTTTGTACAACGATCAATTCCAATAAAAGAAAATAAATGCACTCAAAATATTCAATGAGATTTAGAAGCTCTCCTTTTTCATCCCATGCCTCCTTTGGTAGATCTTCACATTTGCACCCAAACAATAGGTTTGCCTAAAAAAATCCATAGAAGAAAGTTTACAAGAATGAATAACTAACATCAAAAGCTATAAATCTAAAGATTATTGAACAAAAACTCTTGTTTAGATTACAAAAAAATGATGAGGAAGATAACAAAGAATGAGATAAAAATCTAGCAAGATTTTATCCCAAACATTCTTCTAAAAATTCTAACTACAAAATCCGAAACAAATACAACCAAAATCAAACATTCTTCTTAGATTTCTCCCTCAGCCACTGTAACTCTTGCCAAAAATCCCATTCTCTTTTCTTTTCGACAGCTGCTAAGTTTATGGTTGAATTCTGCACATACCGTCCGAAGTGTGTCCAGTGCGCATCCGATGTGCGTCCGAACGGTGATTTAACCATCCGGACGATTAGCCATACTGTCCAAACGGTCTTCGGACATAAAAACACAACTTTGGAATGGCTTTAAAAGCAAAAATTTGACTCTGGAGGTCCCCCGTCTGACGTAGCATTCAGACAGTATCTCGTTCCATCCAAAGTGCGTCTAAATGGTGAATTGACTGTCTAGACGGTGCGTCCAGATGGTAAATCCACTGTCCGGACCGTAGTACCACCGTCCGAATGGTTTTCCTGCACTTTTGGCCCATTTTTGCCTTCTTAGCCCGAAAAACCTACAATGGACAAAGAAAATCCATTTAGAGCAATTTATTACTAAAAACTTATTCTAGGAAGCATATTAGGGCTAACAAACCACTAATTAGGAGATTAAGATTACACTTTTGAGGTGCAATCAATACCCCTCAACTTAACTTTTGCTAGTCCCTAGCAGAAAATATATAAAAGAAAAGATATGTACAAAAAGTAAAGTCCTCTTTCGGGGGGGATCCCGGGTGCATTGTGCATATGCACCGAGCCTTTAAACCCATATGTTACCGTTAGTGGACGAATGGTGTCTTGTGAGAGTTTCCAGTAATGATACCCACAAACATCTCTTTGTGAACTGTAATTCAAGATAAGGTTAAGGGAAATGTGCACTACTCACTCAAGATATCGATGGAAACACTCCAAACTTCAAAACTTACAATAATATGCAACAAGTCATGCAAAACAGAGGTTTATGTGTGTGGGTGAAGAATCATACTAAACAACACCAATGAAACTCACTTATACAAATCCAAACCTTTAAAGCTTTGATTCAATCCCCATCAGACATACACTCGTAATTAAAGACCGACATGGTTGTCACAATGATATGCTCAACAAAAGAATAATTGTATTAGTTAATGCAACATGAAATATCCAATACAAAAATCGAAAAAAAATGTAAGTGTATCGAACTTAGCATAACTTCAAGAAGGGACATTCATAAATGAGTAATGACTTAAAGAATTGACAAGATATGACTTTCACTCTGATGGAATTTACAATCAAGCATCATTGAATCAATTGAGTGATTTAACAGTGAAGAAAAAGGTTTGGAAGAGGTATAATGTAGGGATGAAGAGAAGTAAGTAAAAGTCAAATCATGTGTGTATGAGATGATGAATGAATATCAGCGCCAACTCCTCCCTTTGCAAACAATCAAGTTTTCATGTATATAAATATTTTCAACTTTCACAATTCTTTCTTTCATTTCTTTTGTTGCCAATCCACTTAGGGATTCCTTTTCACTTTAATATTTTTAACTCCGCTATAAACTCAGTTTCCTACTGAATTTCCCAACCAATCTCCTTCTTTATTATAATTAATATTATTTTTTTATAACACCCAATTTGTGTTCCCACATAAGTAGGAGAATACTACCTATCAAAAACGAAATTGGTGACAAAAGAAGTAATACATGGTCGTATAGGTCATATAAAAAGGGAGTTGATGGCTATCAAGCAAAATACGATCCTAAAATCATATCTAAGGTACTAAATCGTAACATTTCATAGAGTATAAGTGTCAATGCCAAGATCAAAACTCATCTTGTGAACCAATTACAAGTATAAGAAGTTACTCAAGAAAATTGAGGGTAAAAGATTTATCCATGAGTAAATATAAGCGCTCGAAAAGGCGGTCAATACTCTAAAGCTCACAAGCTAGTAATCTCCACCAAGTAAGGATGAAAATGTCAAAAGTAGTAACAAATGATGTCACAAAGCATAAGTTATGCTTAAAGTGTACAACTCTCTACCAATGCATGAATTAAGCACTCCTCACGTAATTAGAAGTAAGAATCGAGTCCATCTAAACTTAAGTTATACTGTCACAACTAGTGGTATGGTGCATCGAAAATGCAAGGGTCAACACATCCATCGCAATTAGCTAAAAAAGCATATATAAGGAAAGACAGGGATAAATGTGTGAACATAATGAAAAACTGATATTAATACCATACAATACCAGAATCTCCATTAGAACGGTACAAGTGAATGATATATATCAATATCTGAGCATCCCTATAGCTAAACAATCAAAAAATACAGGATAGAAATAGAGGTTATACGGAAAAGGATGTACAACAAAAAACTAAAAAAAATGATCCACTATATCAAAACAGGGTTTTAGATACAACAAGTACGGTAATGATATGCCATGTATGTACAAGATGTATCTAAACCCTAGACTAGTGTAGATCATCACCATCATCATAAGGATGTGGTGCTGCAGCTGTCCTCAGAGCCCGAACCTCTACAAATAGCTCCTCAATAACCCTAGATTGGCCCTGGACTTGACCCTCAAGTGTAATAATGTGATCGATTTGAACTCGGATTTGTCCCTCAAGTGTAGCAATGTGAACGACATGCGCAGCCTAAACAGCAGTAAAGTCTCAATATTGAGTCACTCCCAAAGCCATGGAACTCTCCAGCCTTGACATATCAACAGACTGTTATGCCAATGTTGCAACTAAGGCGTTTAGTGTCTATTGCATCTGCTTAAGCATCAGTAGTGACTGGTTTGACATTTGTGGCTGGAAATGCTGCTGTCCCGACTGGTCCTGTGGTTGTTCAAACTGAATATGCAGATCGTACTGGTCTGGATCCACTAGATCTGGTTGCTTCTGTGTAGGCACTTGTGGCTGTTGCTGCTACTAGGGCTACTGCTGGGGTTGGTCCTAAACAGGCATATATGGCTATTGCTGCTGTTGAAGTTGTCTTTATGACCTAAGCCCTCACTAAATGGTGGACCTATCATGCTGGAGTCAAGGCAAACCTAGAACTGTGCCCCTAAGCACGGCCTCGATAACCCCGGTCAAAATAACCCCAAATTGGATGGACCCCTGAGCATACGGTTGCAAACACTCCTTTGTGAGCACTCTAAATATAAATAATGGGAGATCTATGATCCGCCCCATCCTTATGGCCTACAAAAGACTCGCCATATCCCTCTTAATGTCATAATGTCTAGCAATGGGGAATATGGAATAACAACAAAAATTAAAGAAGGCAGAGTATATTGGGAACAACACTCTAGCCGGCAGCTGCTGACGACCAATCCACTGAGTGCTTGGGAAACAGACCTCAGTGGACACAACCTCGAAATCCTCAGGTGCTCCCCTAGACGGGAAACTATACTAAGAATCTGTCACTCTAGTTAGTTCTATTACGGTAGCAAAAGTAACGGGGGTGATCTCAATGTCATGCTTCCTAACCTTGGATATGATCCGTTCTTGCCCCATAGTGATGCAACAAATGAAAACATTCACCATAAACTCGGCGAGCAAAATAAAAACAACCCCCCCCCCCGTGAGAGTGGTGAGAGGGACCCAATCCCGGCCCTAAAAAATATCTGCCCATAAAAACCCAGGGCCTCTAAACTGAGCTACATCCATCCTACGCTCTAAAACACAACCCCTCCTAAGCCAAGTCTGGGTAAATGACTCGAAAGAGTCATCTGATACAAAACGATGCGGGTCATATGCTAAGGGTGGTTGGGCACCAGCTGGGCCAGCTGGAAGGGCAACTGGCGCCCCTCTGCTTGCCATGCTATACTCAAAACAAAACTAAATATATACTCTAGGAAAGCGAGAGAAATAACTACAATGAAACGTCGTAGGAATACCTAGAGGAGCATGCACAATAGGCAGAGGAGTCAAGGGCTTGTGCTCATGGTTTAGCAGGGCCTAGCTAGCGTCTAAAGTTCTCAAAACTTTCAAAATCCTCTCCGTATAGCATCTGTAGTGAGTTTAGACTCACTTCAAACGCATATTTATAGGCCCTGGGAGACCATCCGATGCATGTTTGAAGTGTATCCGAACGGTCATTAAATGCGTCTAAATGGTATTTTGCATTCGGACGGTGGTTCTACGTCCGAACAGTGTGCTTGACGTGCGTTTAAACACCGTTCGGATGCCATTAATGGTCGTCTTCAGCTTTGAAGATGACGTCACTTTGCTGACGTCATCCGTTTGATCGATCTTCGTATCGTTCGAACCATGCGTCCAAATGGTAAATCACAAAATTTCAAAAAAATTAAAGAAAAACCCAGAAAAATAAAAAAAATTATAAAATTTACAAAATAAAAACTACAAATTTACAAAAAGAACAAGTTTAAATCTAGCTCGCCACCCCCCCACTTAAGAGTTTGCATTGTCCTTAAGGCATAAAGCATGAATTAGAGCAAAGACGAAACAGGGGGGACAAATCCTTAGTCGAACCAAAATCAAACCAAGATTGGTGGATCAATGAGATCCACACAATCTACCTCACTGATTACACCCTAAAAGTGTAATCATAGGCTCTTAATCCGCACTTTGTTAGATTTATATTAGTGTTAATTTCCTTATTTTAGTTAGATATTTGTTTGATTATATTTTGTGTGTGCTTTGTAGGTTATGTAAGCTAATAAAGGCAAAAAGAAAGCAAGAACAATCAAAGCGGGTTCAAGGCGAATAATTTGTTCATCAAAATTCAGACATGTCTCGGTATTTGGGCCATATCTTTTTACTCCAATGTCCGATTGAGCTGATTTTTATGCCATTGGAAAGAAGACTTCAAGAGCTACAATTTGTCCTCTAATGTGTATCGGCTGAATCGGCCTCTAAAGTGGTCAAAATCAAGTTTCAAGGTGGAGGGATAAATAGTAACCGATCGATTGGCTTGGCAAATTTCAGAGAGAGTGATTTACCGATTGATCGGTGAACAGTAACCCGATCGATCGTGAACAGTGACCGATCGATCAGCCGATCGATCGGTGAATAGTACCCGATCGATCGGTGAACAGTGCCCGTGAAAAGTAAAAACAGTTTTTTTACTGATCGAACGCTCCAATTGTCGTTCGATCGGCCGATCAATCGGTGAACAGTGCCGATCGATCGGTCGATCGGCCGATCGATCGGTCGATCGGCCGATCGATCGGTCGATACAGATCTGGAGCTTAAAAGCTATGTTGTTCAAAAAAATGGAGGGGAGAAAGATTTTTTGGGTTTGTAGCAGCCAAGGGGGCGGCATGAAAAGCTCCTCCAAGGTTGGTTTTTATGTCTTTATGTATTTTAGCTTAGATTTATGTTTGTAATGTTAATGTAGGAGTAGAAATTGTAACTTTCTTACATTTTAATATATTTTCCTTCACTTTTTTACCATTTTCTCTCAATTTCTTAGCAACCAAACACTAGTTTTACTTAATTTAATGTTAGATTTACCTTCATTTATGCTCTTTATTATGAATTCTAGTAGCTAAACATCTCTTGGGTGTGATTGTGAAGATCCACCAAGGATTTTCAAGTATTTCAATGGGAATTCATGAACTTCAAAGTTTTATTCATAGATTTGTACAGTTCTATTTGGTTGGGTATTGGATTTGTTCGAAAACTTAGATTCATAACTCATTTGGTAATATTTATGCACAATTCAACAATGGGTATAAATCTTGTACATTTATAAGGTTTGCTTCTAGGGTTCTATTAATTGGTTTAATTTCTACACTCAACTAAATATGAACTCAAGGTTTTATGGTCAAAATATTCCGAATCAAGAATCCACGGTGTGATTCTTGATTTGAGTTATAAAAATCCTCTATTGAAATTCTTGTTGTGAATTGGTAGATTGAATCAATCATATCCAAGCTTTCCATTTTAATTGTTTTACATTTAAATCAATTGCCTAGTTAATTGCTTTAATTTTCATTGCACTAGTTTAGTAAATCAAAACCCCATTAAAAACCTAAAGATTTTCGGTCCTTTTCTTTTTCTTTTTATTTTAGATTCAATTCCCCACATAATTGCAATTCGATCCTAGGCTAGATTAATGTAAGTTGAGTGCTAGAGCCTATATTTGGTTAGGTCCCTTGGGAGAGAACGATACCGGATTACCGGTTTATACTTCATTGCGACCCCCGTACTCTTGCGGGGTACTAACTCCATTTTGTAGTTTTCGGAGCGAGTCACTCACCACAGAAAGCCTCAAAATAGGGTTTTAACCTTTGCCCATGGGCCTTGAAAAGTGTGTCATTCTTAAGATTTTACACCTTAATAGCTCCATAGGAAAAAATTTTCCTGATTTGATAAGGATTGGACCACTTACTTCTCAACTTTTTTGGAAAGAAATGTAACGTGGAATTGTAGAGAAGTATCTTTTGACCAACACGAAAAGTTTTTTGTTAAATGTGTTGGTCATGACGGACTTTCATCTTAGCCTTTGAAATTTTTGCATTCTTGTACTCATCATTTCTTATTTCATCACGTTCATTCAATTGTAGCGTGCGATTGGTACCGCTTTCACCAAATCCCTCATTATATTGTTGAATTGGCCAATATGACTTGTGTTCTACCTCAACCGAGAGGTGACACATTTTTCCATACATAAGACGGTACGAAGAGGCACCGAGAATGGTTTCGTATGTCGTTCGATAGGCCCACAATGCATCAATTAAGCTCAAAGACCAATCCTGATGGATTAACCGTATTTTTTAAGATGGTCTTAATTTCTCGATTAGCTAATTTAACTTGCCCATGAGTTTGAAGGTGGTATGGTAAGCCAACCTTGTGAACAATGCTGTATTTTTCATGAGTACTCCTATTGGCTTATTATAAAAGTGAGAGCTACCATCACTTATGATGGCTTGAGGCATACCGGAGCGGGAAAATATATATTCTTTTAAAAATTTGACCGCCACGCGATGGTCATTGGTCTGTGCTGCTATAGCCTCTACCCACTTTGAAACATAGTCAATGGCCACTAGAATGTAGAGATACCCAAAAAAAAATTAGGAATTGGACCCATAAAATCAATGCCCTAATAATAAAAAACTTCCAAAATAAGGATAAGGTGAAAGGGCATCATGTATTTCTTAGTAAGGCTACTAAGCCTTTGGCATCTATCACAAGCCACACAAAAAGAATGAACATCTTTAAACATTGTAGGCTAATAAAGTCCATTTTGTAAAATTTTGGCCATGGTTTTCTTAGATGAGAAGTGGCCCCCACAAGCATAAGAATGACAAAATCCCAGTACACTTTAGAATTCATCATCTGGCACACATCACCTCACAACTTGATCCGAGCAATACTTAAACAAGTAAGGCTCGTCCCAAAAGAATTGCCTTACCAGCTGAAAAAATCGTCTCTTATCCAATGCGGACCAATGAGAAAGAATTGCTTTTGTGGCCAAATAGTTGGCCACATCGGCATATCACGGAGTCAGTGCATGATTCACAGCATTGCAAGACATAAGTTATTCAACGGGAAAAGTCTCATAAATAGGAGAGTCATCTTTTGTTGGGTGCTCAAAAGGGAGTCGAGATAGATGATCTACAACAACATTTTGTACTCCTTTTTTGCCCCTAATTTCAAGATTAAATTCTTGAAGAAGGAGAATCTAACTATTAATCGTGGTTTGGTGTCTTGTTTGGATAAAAATTACTTAAAATCAGCATGGTTAGTGAACACTATCACTCTAAACCCCACTAAGTACGATCGAAACTTGTCTAAAGCAAACATGATGGCCAACAATTCTTTTTCGGTGGTGGTATAATTCACTTGGGCCTTATTCAATGTTTTGCTCGCATAATGGAGCACATGAGGTTTTTTTATATTTCTTTGGCCTAGAATGGCCCCTACGGCGAAATCACTAGCATTACATATGAGTTCAAAAGATAGGCTCCAATTTAGGGTTTGGATTATGGGAGCCGTAGTCAAGTGGTCTTTCAATTTATCAAGAAGAACTTCTTTTGCCAATAGGGTGCACCCCTAGAAATGGCACTAAATGATTGAATGAAACGTTGGTAAAAACTAGTATGCCCAAGAAATGACCGCACATCTTTCATGTTCTTAGGGGCAGGTAGCTTTTGAATAAGCTCAACCTTAGCGGGATCTACCTCAATGCCCCTCCCGAAAATGATGTGGCCAAGAACTATCCCATGTGTCACCATGAAGTGACACTTTTTTGAATTTAACATAAGATTGCTCTCTTCACATCTCTTCAGTACATACTCAAGATTTGCAAAACATTGGTCATAGGTGTCCCCATACACCAAAAAATCATCCATAAAGACCTCCAAAATTCACTTCACCATATCATTAAATATGCTAATCATGTATTTTTGAAATTTGGCGGGAGCATTACACAACCTAAAGGGCATTCGCTTATAGGCAAATGTGTCGAATGGGCATGTGAACGTGGTCTTGTCTTGGTCTTCCATGGTTATCTCCAATTGGTTATAGCTAGAGTAACCATCTAAGAAGCAATAATAGGCTCGTCCTGCTACCCTCTGTAAGACTTGGTCAAGAAAAGGAAGGGAAAAATGATCTTTGGTGGTTACGGTATTAAGGCGATGGTAGTTAATACACATTTGCCGCCCAGTTTGTATTCGGGTACATATCAATTCATTGTTCTCATTTCTCACTATTGTTACCACGGACTTTTTGGGGACAACTTGGGTGGGACTCACCCATTTAGAATTAGTAATTGGGTATATAATACCCGCATCAAGGAGCTTTTGGACTTCACCCCTCATAACTTTTGTCATTGTTGGGTTCAATTGCCGTTGCATTTGGCGCACTGGCTTAGTCCCTTCCTCAAAATAAATGCGATGAGTGCATACAAGAGGGCTAATGTTATGCAAATTGGCGATTGTCCAACCTATGGCATTACAGTGCTTCTTGAGCACCTCCAACAAACTCATCTCATGAGCTTCCGTTAGTGATGAAGATATCACTATGGGATAAGATTCACCCTCACCCAAAAATACATACTCGAGGGTAAAAGGTAAAGGTTTCTTATCGGGTGTAGGAGTCTTAAGTTCTGATAGCTAGGGCTTAGGATTAGGAGCCAAAAGCTCAAAAGTGGGAGTCCATTGACCCACTACCATTATAGGACTAACCTCTAGAACACTATCCTCACTAACAATGTCTCCATTTTCCTCACCTTCCAAGCAATCAAGACCCTCACTAAACATCAATATTCTAGCCAATGGGTCTTTTACACTATACTTCTCAAAGTGCTCTTGCACAATAGAGTCGATAAGGTTCACATTTGTAACATCCTTTAAATCCCCTGGTTGCGCCCCCCCCCCCTGTGGCGGTACTAAACATGTTAAGCTCGATAAACATATTTCCAAAGGACAGCTTCAAGAGACCCCCTCACACATGGATGATAGCATCACATGTAGCTAGGAAAGGTCTACCCAAAATGACAGGAATATGGTTTGAGCATTAGGGTCTACTACTGGTTAGGTATCTAGAACCACAAAATCAGCCAGGTAATAAAACTTATCAACTTGCATTAAGAAGTCCTCCACTATCCCCCTAAGGGCCTTGATAGAGTGATCCACTAGTTGGAGTAAGATCCTAGTAGGTTTAACCTCACTTAGTCCCAATTGCTTATACACCAAGTATGGTAATAAATTCACACTTGACCCTAAGTCTAAAAGGCAATCCTTTATCCTATGGTCTCCTATGATGCAAGTTACGGTGGTACAACCCAAATCTTTATATTTAGGAAGGGTCTTGACTTGGACTACAGAATGGACATCCTTAGCAAGAAAGACATTTTCTCTCACATTTAACCTCCTCTTAATAGTGCATAAATCTTTAAGAAATTTAGCATAAAAGGGCACTTGTTTTATAGCTTTCAAGAGAGGTAGATTTATTTTGACTTGCTTGAAAGTCTTATAAATCTTAGAACTTAAATGGTTCTTTGATTTGGCTAGATGATGAGGAAATGGGGCGTGAGCAAAAATCTCACGTTCCTCCCTTAAGGCTTCCTCACCCTTGGGCATGGACTCATTTTTTTCTTTCCTCTCACTAGTCCTTTCCTTACTCCTCTTCTCCTCCTCATTCGACACTCCCGCACCTTCACTCTTTTCATTAGGCTTTCCCTCTCCCTCTCTATCAATTGCACCCTCAACTACCTTAGACACCTTTTCCTACCCTTAGGATCACAAGGAAGGATGGTCTTGTCAATAGTCTTACCACTTCTCAAGGTGATGATGGCTTGAACTTGCACATGGCTAGAGGATGGTTGGTTCAAAGTCTCAGTGGAATGCATATGCCTAGATGGATTTGGTTAAGGTTGTGCAGGTAATTTACCCTTCTCGTTAAGGGTCAAGGTTTGTGTAAGAAGAGTCAATTCACTCTTAATGACATCCAATGTTTTATCAACCCACGAATTTACCCATCCTTGAGTTTGAATAAATTATTGGAGGGTATCCTTCGACAGCCTTCTATGTGGGGGTTAATATGTGTTGGACGAAGCTTGATGTGGAGATTGGAATGACTTTGATTGGGTTGGGAACAATGTAACCGTTGAAGGTTGATATTATTGTGGTTGTGATGGTGGATGAGGTGCTTGATAAGATTGAGAGCTGTGAAACCCTCCTTGATAAGCTTGGAGATTGGAAGTCCCCTCATTTCACTAGCCAAAATTAGGATAATCCCTCCATCCCGAGTTATAGGTGTTGGAATAGGAGTTTCCCCCTCCTCGATTATAGTGGCCAATAGCATTGACCTGGCCATGCAAGCCCTCTTTAATACCCAGAATGACCAGGCATGACATGGTGTCATGCTCTTTGGTCTCACACGCAACACAACATACTTCTTTAAGCTCTTCACTTCCAACTGAATTAACCTTCCTAAACTCCAAAGCTTCTAATTTTCTTGCTATAGTAGCAAGCCTAGCATTCACATCATCAGCTTCTTTCAACTGGTATTTTACTCCTGGTGCGTTGGGCCTACCCTCGAGATTTTGGGTCCCAATGGTTGTCCAATCGCCAGCCAAATTTGCGAGGTAGTTAAATAGGAATGAGCATCGTAAGGCTGCTTATCTATAAAAGTTTCCGTGCACATGGTCTCAACAAATTGTTTTAGTTGGGGTGTAAGAGAAGCGTAGAAGATGTTGATGATGTGCTATTTGGCAAAACCATGATGTGGACAAGAAGCTAGAAGCTCTTTAAAATGCTCCTAACATTGAAAAAATAATTCCCCCAACATAAGAGAAAATTATGAGATTTGGCATCGAAATGCCACCGTTCTATTTTCTGGGAAAAACTTTTTCAAAAACTCTCCTTGAAGAGTTTGCCAAGAGTGGATGGAAAGTGGTCTCAAAGAATTGAACCACGTCTTAGCTGTGTCTTTTAAACAAAAAGGAAAAAGTTTGAGAAAAAAGATTTTCCTTAGACAAGAGTTGTCCATCATTAACGAACATGCATCCTCAAATTCCTTAATAAAAGCATAAGGCCTTTCTGAATCTAACCCATAGAACTGAGGAAGCAACTACATCATACCCGGCCGTATGTTAAGGTGGCGTAATGAGATGGAAAAACAATACATGAACGCGATGCTTGTTGTGGTGGGTTCATAAAATCTCTCAAAGTGCAAAATTGAGAAGCCCCCATGTCTCCATAAATGCTCCCATCTTCCATATTATCACCCTTTAAGCCATGTATGAGATTTAAAGGAGGATTGGGTGGCAATCCACCCATCGGTGGAATAGGCAATACATTTGGATTTTGTAACGCAAGGTTGGGTGGAATAAGATTAGGGAGCCTACCCTCTTCAATTATGTCTTTGATAGGAATCGATCCTTGGCCGACTACTAAAAAGATTTTAGGAGAATGAGGATTAACTAGTGATGGTAGGTTGACTCGCAACAAGCATCTATTGTCAATTCATTCCCAATAGAACATGCAAATGCAATGCGAAAGCAAGATGCCTTAATCATAATCAACACATCATACACAAGCAATATCAATGCTGGACAACGGCTTTTTCTCAATGTACAAGACAACAACTTTTCAACTCCAAATTCCTACTCCATGTGCTTAATAATACCACCGATTAGCAAGTAAGGTGTACACTATCCTATCTCCTTTAATAATCCTAGTAGGATGAAATGAAAACTAATTAATCAAACAAAAGAAACTATAAAAAAGAAAGAACTAAAAATCCTAACGTGATTTTCACAATGAAGTTGAAGAAATTACCCCGACCCGAAGCCGTAGACACTTCCCTCGGAGGTGGGTGAACAATTCTCACCTTGTTTTTGCAATTTTAATTTCAATTTTTTCACAATTCGCTCGTTCTTTCAAATCCTCGGCAACGGCGCCAAAACTTTATTCGCTCTCAATACACACGGTGGAGGTGTTTATAGTTTAAATGGAGGCATCCCCATTATCGTGTTCTCCTGTGGAATTTGTGCAAATCTAGCAATAGAAACAAGCACAATTTAAGAATTATTCAAATTAAAATTACAAGTCACGGATGGATTTGAATCTATGAGAATTACAATTAAACCAAAAATCTCTTTAGGGGTTTGTGGATTTGTTTTGTACTATCAACTGAGTAATTAATTGGAAACAACAATTAAATCAATAAATTGAACAATTGAAAATCTAACTAAAGCAATTCAATAGACTTGTGAATTCTATCGTAAACTAAAGCAATTAAGACTAAATTTGTTAAGCCAATGGAGAGTCAAGCAAAATGAGTAAGGGTCTAAAATGGAATAAAAGGGGTTTGGGTGCAACTAATCCAACCTACCGATTTCGGCATGGAATTTATAAGGGGGGGTTTTGGTTAACTCAAATCAAGGATCTTCCAATGGATCCTTGATTCAAAATGTTTAGCTTTAAAACCTAGGGTTCTCTTTAATTGGAATTAGATTTAATTATATTTGTGAAATTCTTAGAAATAAACCACAAGTTCATCAAACTATGATTATAGGCTTAAGTTTTTTACAACAATCAATTCCAATAAAAGAAAATAAATACACTCAAAATATTCAATGAGATTTAGAAGCTCTCCTTTTTCATCCCATGCCTCCTTTGGTAGATCTTCACGTTTGCACCCAAATAATGGGTTTAGCTAGAGAAATCCATAGGAGAAAGTTTACAAGAATGAATAACTAATATTTAAAGCTATAAATCTAAAGGTTATTGAACAAAAACTCTTATTTAGATTACAAGGAAATGATAGGGAAGATAATAAAGAATGAGACCAAAATCTAGTAAGATTTTATTCCAAACATTATTTTGAAAATCTTGACTACAAAATTCAAAACAAATATAACCAAAACTAAACATTCTTCTAGGATTTCTCCCTCAGCCGCTGCAACTCTTGCCAAAAATCCCATTCTCCCTTCTTTTCGATGGTTGCTAGGCTTATAATCGAATTTTGCGCATACCATCTAAAATGCATCTGGTACGCATCCGATATGTGTCCGAACGGTGATTTGATCATCCATATGGTTAGCCATACCGTTCGAACGGTCTTTGGATGCAAAAACACTACTCTGGAATGGCTTCGAACATAAAAGCTCAACTCTGGTGGTCCCCCGTCTAACGTAGCGTCCAAATAGCATCTCGTTCCATCCAAAGTGCATCCGAACAGTGAATTGACCGTTCGATTGTACCACCGTCTGAATGGTTTTCTTGCACTTTTGGCCCATTTTCGGCCTTTTAGCCCAAAAAACCTACACTAGAGAAAGAGAATCCTTTTAGAGCAATTTATTACTAAAAACTTATTCTAAGAAATATATTAGCGCTAACAAACTATTTATTAGGGGATTAAGATTACACTTTTGAGATGCAATCAAGTATTTCACTAAGGAAGGTTCAAAGTCAAAATGTAATATCCCGAACTTCTATTATCTGAATTAATGTGAATTTTTCTAAATTTTATATTATTCTGATGTGCCTTTTGGTCAAATAAACAATGGTAATGCATGATGTAATATATGCTTCTAGTGTGAGACACATGGGATTAATTCCCATGTGTATCTCCTAATTACACACACACCCGTAACAAACACACACACACACACACACACCCACTCTCTCTATTTTTTGGGGAAGAGGAGAAAGAAAGAAGGAAGAGAAGAGAGAAGATCAAGAGGAGAGAAGAGGTTAAAGAGCTCAACACAAGCTTGGAAGCCATTGTTGGAGCTTAAAAAGCTTGAGAAAGAAAGGTATGAACTCCAAACCTTGTGTATGCTCATGCGTATGTGTTGTAGTTGTATTTGGTGACTCCTTTGAGTCCCAATTAGTTGGATTTTGAGAGTTTGTAAGCTTTTATAGATTGATTGGAAGTTGGGATTGAAAAACTCCTAAATTTGTGCATGTTGGGTTTGGAGATTCAAACCCTAGATTCCTTTAATTTACTTGTTGATTTAGTTTCATTTTGAGATATTATAGTATTCTTAGGTCAATCTTTGAACCTTAGAAGCATAAGTTGAGTTTGGTAGAGTTTGGGAGAGGCTTGATTGAATTTGGGGTAAGAAGGTAGCAAGACTTGGGCGAAGGCTACTGGATTCTGGGGATTTAATTCTCGCTGGAGCGAGAAGGTGGCGAGACTTGGGCGAACTTTGCTGCCTTAACCATTTCATAGCTCCGATTCTCTTTAGTAGAATAGGCATAACTTCCTCTAAAAAACTCGGATTGATGCATCGTCTGAAACTTTCAAAAGTAGACTCATAATCCTTTCTATCCATATAAAGTTTATACTCTAATTCCTTATAGATTGTGAGATATTGAATTTTAAAGTTGACCGAAAATTTCTGCTAGCAACATTGTTTTTCAGAATTTAGTCCATTTTTCATAGTACATAACTTCTTCATCCGAAATGTATTTTTGACCCATGACATTAAATTAAAGGTCTTTAAGCCTATTTTCAAGTAAGATTGACCTAGAATATAGTCTTATTTTTTCTAATGACAATGAGATGCATTGAATAAACCGGTGTTGAGGAATCAATGTTTTAAACTTCAACTTTTATATTCTTACTTTACATTGGGGTCTTGTATTTGATTCTCTATGTACTCTATATGTAGGAACACCTTTGTTTAGCACCAATCTTCAAGGATAGAAGTGAGTAACGATATGCCATGAGTAAAACCCTATTACTTTCCAAATGTTTTAAGTTCAACTCTATATCATGCAATGTTTTCTATATATTTTTAATACATCAATGTTTATATTCAATTATAAATGTCATACTTTTAAATGCATGCAAGTTATACTTATGTTATGAATTGAAACCCATGGACTAGAATGCTTATATAAAAGAGATGTAAGATTTTCCTAATATATGGTGCCAACTCGAGGTCTTTCGTGGCAAGACCTTAAACTAGTAATGATGTTCCTACAGTAGAGGATGTGAAATAAACTATCGTCATGTTCAGAAGACATCCCACGGCCTAAAGAGTCCTATGTGTAACCTTTAAGATTATTAACGTGAAGCCTAACTCTGATGTCGGGTTGTAGCACACTTATATTTTAAAACAAGAACTATGATATGTTTGAATGCTTTATGACAAGAATAATGCCATACCAAGAATAATATTACGTTGCATCTCTCCTTACAATATCATGGTAATGTTATTGTTATACATTAGATATAGATGCTAGTGTATGGTATTTTCATGCTCGTGCATCATTGTTATTCACTAAGCATTAGCTTACGTTTTCTTAAATGTTTTTAGGTAACTAATTCGGGAGGCCCTAGGAGGAAGGCATATGCGAACTTTGAGCTATGGCCCATGAGCCTATGTTATATTATGTGTATTTGGGCTGCACCCTAATGTTTGTATTATTATAAATGATATAACTGTGGCAGCCTGTAATAGGCCTATATGTACATTTATGTTTTGGACTAGGCACAGCTCTGCTATGTATGACACAAGTTATGTTTTAAGTTATAAAAGTCCTATTTTCGCATTTATGTATCATTTTAAATAATTATGCATAGGTATTCAACATGTTTATATAATGCGGCATTGGGTAACCTTGCTACTAACTGGTCATGTACCCTAAATTCGCATAGGCCGGGTTACGGGGCATGACACAAAAGCCACCCTTGATACGGTATTTTTTTTTCAAAAGTACTTTCTTTCTCGTGTCATCATTATTATCATTTGCATTTTATCAGTCAATTTCATTCATGTGGGAATTGTTAGAAAATTTGTGACTTTAGTCACTTTGAGCCATAATAATTGTGGGACTCACTTGAATTCTTGGCAAATTAGTAATTGGATAGTAAGTCCAAACGCAATCTTGTTTGAAATGTCGTGACTTTTCAAAGACACTGTTTGACTTGTGGCTATTCGAAAAGACAATACCTTGCATATTGTTGCATTCTAAATACTTATTTTTCCATTCTTTGGTCCATATTCATGGAGTCAATTTTTTGAGTTAGAGAAAGAGTTTTTCATAATTTTGGTTCAATAGGCATACAGATTGTAGTGCTGCTTCTATATTTGGGAGATCATTGTATATTGGGAGACAAACACCCATCCAACCATTAGCACCACTGTGGGGGCGAAATTATCTTAAGAACATAGTGTAAAACACTAGTCTTGATCATTCTACAATTCTGCATTTTCAACATTCTATAAGTTGGTTATTTGCTATAAGTTTGCATTCTTATTTTCTGATTGCAAGAACACCGATATAACGTTTAGGAATCCCATTTTTTTATGGTGAATAAGGTAATTTGGTGAATAATACCATGCACGAAACATAGCTAAACTAATGATGTTTTATATTCACAACCTCCATCACTTCTCAACACCTTAATTTTTTTTGCTAAGTTAGTTCTCAACCTCAGTTTTGAAGTGTATAAACATTTATAATACTTCATCTTTGCTTTTTAGCAAATACACATAACGATATCAAGTGCTATCATCAATGAAATAATTAAAATACTTTATACCTCCACTAGTTTGAATATATTTCAAAACTCACACACTTAGTTCTAAAAGGTTCAAACTACTTTTAATTGAATAAAATGGAGTTGCAGTCAATTTTGACTATACACATGTTTGATATTTATGATTGACAACAATATTAAATTTAGGCAATACTCTCAAGTTAATCAATCTACACAAAATATCATACTTAACTTGTTATAAATTATCATGCCATAAATTTAAAAACTTAAGCATAAACGCAGAAGATATGTATTTATTAAAAGTAGAAACAAAAGTGCTTTTTTAAATGTAGGAACCAAACAATACCAAACCACTTTATATTGACATCTGTACAATACTCTAGAGCATTGCATAGAAGCCGCCACACCACCAAACAAGCCTTCGAACCTTGTATCCCACATAATTTGCTCTCAATGAAATGCTAATTTGATCGAACTTTCCAATGATGGTTTTGAAGGTATATTGTTACATAATATGATGATTTGATAAACTAGAATTGGTTATTTTCAAGTAATTGATTTGAGTGCGACAGATAACTACATTTGATTCTTCGTTTCAGCTATCTTTGGAAAAAAAAAATGCAAATTGTTCATATTGAAGAAAAAAAGTCTAATGATTGCCTTTCAGGGCTGGGAATTTGTATAAAAAAAAGAAAAAAGAAGACACATAATAGAAAGGAGAAAAAACTTGGGATGAACTCTATCATGGATGTTGTGTCTATTCCTTTTCCTTTTTAGGTGATTTTTGATAAATTTTGCAACTCTACATGACTTTCAACTTTCAACTCTCCTACAGGTGCAAAATTCCAAGCATGGGGCTTCAGATCCATTTTCGGAGACCGCGTGAGTACAGAATTATTTTTTCTAACTATAACTATATGGTATTATATGGTTATATTTCTTGTTAGCTTATGTTATTGTTGGCCCTCCACTCACAGAATTTCAACATGAAGGAAAATCAAATTCCTATCGAGATGATGTAGCTGGTAAATTGGTTCGAAAAAAGAAACGGTTTGATGATCAAGTGCGAGAAATGAATACCAGTCCACTGACATAGCAGGTAGGGGAAATACAACATTTTTCGCACGCACACACTCACACACACGCGAGGGGGGGAGGGGTTTTATATGCCTGTTATTTCATTTCATTGTCTGTGAGGCCATGCCAAGTATATGATGTTACATAAAGAAGATGATATTAGGGTATATCAGGTGTTTTCTTTTGTGAGCTTTTGTTAATGATGGCTTTTCATTCACAAAGTTACAACATCTAAGAGTCTCAAATTTATATGAAGAAGATGTAGCAAGTAAAATGGTTCAAAGGGAAGAAACTATTGTCCCAGATGTCAAGGCAGGTATGGGTTTTCTGCCAGATGTCAAGGCAGGTATTGCATCTCCAGAGAGAAGAGGAGGAGGGGGGGGTGGGGCGGCCTTCGCGGGAGTACTTTCACTAGTGCATAGCTGTAAGTTGTGGTAAACTTCATTTCCGATAATAAAAATATAAAAAAAAAAAACTCTTTTTCTGATATGCAATTATTTCTTACGATGTATGGTGACTGTGGAAATTGGTCTTCAAGTTCAGTTGTAATGTAGCTTTTTAAGGAAGTATTTTCTTGGTCTAGTAACTTACCTGAATTCTAAGTTGGTGTTTGTTATGAAATTGTCAATATGAACATGCCTATTGAAACTTAATAGTTGTATTGTATTTCCCCATTGGTCTATAACATTATTCTTCTAATAGCTTGTCCTCCACATACATTGAAAAAAGTGAAAGAAGGAAAGATTTGGTGAACATACGATTAGGTTATTCCTCAATCTGGGTTTCTGGTTTTTGTGGTTCGGCCGTATGTTTTCTCGATTATACCATCAAAAACTTTCCTCATATCTAAATATCAAAGTTGTACTCGTAGCTATCAGCTATTGCCTGAGCATATAAGATTTTTGTTTCTGTTTCTTCTGCTTTTGTTTGTTTGGGTATCAATAATTTTGGTCTTGGTTGCAAATTCGTGCTCGATAAATTTTGGTCTTGATTGCAAATTTGTGCTCGACATGATACAGAATATAATACCTTCAGCACATCGGAGATCAGAGTTTGGTGCCCAAGTGTTAAATTTTATATTTATAATTTCGGGCAGTGAGGATTACACTTTAAACACGTTTGCAGAAAATAGAATGAAGAAAGCTTGTTTAGATGTGAAGCTTATAGGTAAAAAAGCAGCCTTTCAAATATTTCTTTGGAAGCCTATTTAACGTGCAACATTTGGTTACAGAGAAAAATGAGAAAAGAAAATAACTAACTTTATCGGAGTATACCATCTTTAATGTAAGAAGATTAATACCCAAAGCAGAACCCTGATCGTGCGGCTGGTTGTTTCTGTTGGGACTATGGCTAGAATAGGAATAGTAGCGCTTTGAAATGTATCAGGCGACACTCTTTTTTAGAGTGGCATTCGGCCCCCTTAAGTGTTACAAGGGGACTGCTTCCAAGATACAGCAAAGGTGCAAGGTAAAACAATGGACATCAATTTCTGAAATCTTCATTAGTAGAGTGAGAAAAGCTTTATAAATTGAAGAAAAGATTTCTGAACTTTTTACGTAGGACAAGGCTTTACCATATAAACCCACTGAAATGGTTAACTCGTAACCTATATATACATTGGCATATAACAGTTTCGACACAATAAGATCATCAATAGAATACATAAACATGTATTGTGTGCAAACTATAGATGTCTGTGTGTGGTTGTCTATCTACGTGAGTACATCTACACAAAGAGGAGAGAGAGAGAGAGAGAGAGATCAGCAGGAGGGAAGATCATCATGAAGCATACACCTTTGAACTGTAATTGTCACCTAAGAAGACATCTTGATCACTGGTGCTCTGTGTCACGGGCTTGAATCTTGAACGCCTTGACCCGTGCGGCCTTAAACACCTTTGGCTACAAAAGATACTAAGCCTTAGAACACCGAAAGAACAAGACTAAGAATAAGAGAGCAACAAGAGAACAAAGAGAGCTTTGAATGAACTTGGAGAATACTTTGTATTGCTTGAAACTTGAATGGTTACAAATGAGGGGCTACCCCCTATTTATACTTGTCCACCTCCTCAATGGACGGTGGGGATCGTTTTGATCCAACGGTTGGGATTCCCTCTCTAGAATCATCTATACAAAATATCTAGATATTTATGTTACAAAGCTTCTCAAGGAAGCCTCTCCTATGTTCTAGAATTTCCCACACACTTCTAATTAGTATCTACACTTGTGTAGAAAGATCTAGAATGTTTACAAAAATTGCCCCATATGTTGGAATGCCCAAGAATTGCCTAGAAGGGTCTAGACTTGGTGGGCTCTTTAGCATCCTCATGGGCCTATTTTTGGGTCATCTTGGTAGGCTTGTGACACTTGTCTCTGTCTTTTTGAAGTCTCTTGATTCAGTCACACTCCAAACATTTCGTTACAAAAACATAGTTAACAAGCCCATAGATGATATTAGAAATGAGATAATTACACTTTATCTTATTATGATTTGGACAAAAATCACATGATCTCATGTGGTTTATGTGGTTTTTAGTTAACTGTAAAATAGATGAACATCGTTAAAATATCGGCAATTCTGTCACAAGGGTATTTTTGTGATTTCATCTTTCCAAAATATTGAAAAATATTATTTTCCCTTTTTATGTCAAAATAAAGGGTTGTCTTTCACAGGAACACTTTTGTTTTACCAAATCTGTTAAAGTTCTATTTATTTTGTAGATAAGTCCAAATCACAAGAGGTTATGTGTTCACTTTGAACCACAAAGGGAACACAAGAGAGTAAAATGTAATTATCTTAATAATTAAATAGCTTAAAAGAGATTAGAGAGTATGAAATTTGTAAAAAGAAAAATAGGTAATTTGTATAAGTGTTGTAGAATAGATTTAAGTAATTTCAATTCAATTGAAATTTCGCTATTTTGGAATGGATTTCAAAATGGTTTATTTTTCTTTTTAAATGAATTTTCATTTTAAATTTTTTTAATTGGATTTCAAAATGGGAAAGAAAAGAAAAAGATTTTTGAAAAGATTCTTTTTTTTTTTGCGTTTGAAATTAAAAAGAAAGAATTTTATTTATATATTTTTGTTTAATTTGAAACATAGTTACTGAAAAACTCATTTGAAAAGGGGAAGCGCATTTTTCCAAAAAACGTGTTCTCAATACTAGTACGGGGAATCGTGTTTTCTCAAAAAAACGTGTTTTCAATATAAGTACGAAACTCGTTTCAAATTTTTGCAAAACGTTCCAAAAACGTGGAAGAAACTTTTGAAAAATTCCTGAAAAATGTTTAAGAAACTCTTGGGATACTTGACAGAAACTCTTAAGAAACTTAGGAAAAATGCTTAGGAAACTTAAAATATTAATTTTATATATGACTAGGTATCTATAAAATTATTCATGTAAGTTTCCACTAAGCTTTTTAAAAGTCTCCCTTTAAGTTTTTTTCAAGGTCTCTACTAAGTTTCTTAAAAAAGTTACCATCGAGTTTTGTGAAAGCCTTTTAATAAAATTTCTATTAAGTTTTCCCATTGTTTCCTCCGTCACGTATACCTTTATTTTTTGGCTGCGTTTTCTACTTCCATTTTACTGAACATTTTCTACTTCTACTTCTCATTTTGATAACTATGGTTTGAAAACATTTAAAATTTAAAAGATAAGTAATTTTGTTGACAACGAAATCGTTGGGTTAGGCAGTAAGAAACGTATAAAAAGAAGTAAAGTCCCATGTCCCAACTCCTATTCCATTCTCCTATCAAAAAAGAAAAACTCATCCTCCATACATCTTCGTTTTTTCAGTATTTCTTCTCTCGTATATCTCTTATTTGCTGAGCAGCAGCGCCTGATTTACGAGGTCAAATCTTGAAGGACGACCAAACCCTAGATAACTACTGTATGTTAATCGATTTTCGCCCACATTAAGTATATATATACAACTGTATATATGAATATGTTTCTACAGAGAACTTAAGTAAGTCCCGGTATGTGTTTTGTAATAATTTGTTCATTATTGATTTTCAACTTGACTATATTTTTGCATACGTTTGCATGAGGGAATGCGAAACCCCGATTTTCTTCCTCTTATGTTTCGTCTTAGGACCCGCTTGGTATATCTTATTTTTAGTTTTTTTTATTTTTTTTTTAATTTATAAGTAAAAAAAATTAATTTTTTTTTATCTTATTGTCTATTTGGTACGGCTTATTTTAAGTTGTTTTGGCTTAACTTTTTTACTTATAAACAAAAAAGTCACTTTTTTTAGTTTTTTGGTGGCATTTCTCCTAGTCTTAGCTTATACAAAACTAAAAAAAACTAAAAAAATTTGACTTTTTTGACTTATAAACCAAAAAAGCTAAAAATTTGTTGTACCAAACGGCTGGCTAGGAGAAAAGCAAAAAAAATAATAAAGTAAAAAAGTTAGGAGAAAGTGGCTTTTTTACTTAAAAGTCATATCAAATGGGCCCGACTAAGAGAAAAGCAAAAAACAAAATGTATAAAAATTTAGAAAAAATAACTTTTTTACTTATAAGTAAAAAAATCAAGCCAAAAAAACTTAAAATAACCTTACCAAATAGACCTTTAGTCTTAATGCTTGCCAAGACTTCTAGTGTATATTAGACTGAGATATATGGATTTGCAGCCTATTGTGAGAAGTATAACAGCCAGTCGAAGCAGAAGAGGAATGGGAGCGGACAGGGGAGCAGCACTGAGCGGAATGGGAGTATATGCCTGCTATTTCAATCAGAAAAGCAAATCCATGTGTTGGCCATACATACAAGTGGAGAAGGAATTGATATGTACCCGCTAAGCAAACTGCAACATCCTGGTTCAGCTGAAGTTGGATTGGCCGCACTGGAGTCCAAAATTTAGGTGATTGGGGGTGACATTGATCTGTATGGAACAATTCACCCCAAAGACGTATATTTTTGCAATTTCGATTGCAATCCGAGACAATGGAAGAAGGGTCCTGCACTGAAGGGAGGGAAGCCAAACCCGCTGGTTGACTGTGCATCAGAAAATATATGCCCTTGCTGGCTATTCCATGGGGGACATCTTTGTTAACTGAGAAAATAGACATTGTGTTTGAGGTCCTTGATACAAAACTTGGGGATCTTTGGACCCCTCTCCTGAATCCCCCATTCCTTTCCTTATACCCCAAAGACTATCTCCGGGTGGATTTCCGTGGGCACAGTCATTGGCTTCAATATTTATGTGCAGTTAGCTGGACGTTCTGGTTGTAAGACCTTGTATTCATTTATTACATGACACTATAATATGCTACTAGAATAGAGAAGATGCCAGATGTATATGTGCTTAGCGGACTGCAGTTGTAAAGGAACTTCTCTAATTACTGGATGCCCCAATCATTATCTTCTAAGGCATCAAAAGTTAATAATAACATTGTTGTGAAATTCGGAACTCAGTGCCCCAAAATCTAGGCTATAGAAGCTCTAGTAGCACTTATTTCTTCAGTCATGTAGTTTCAAGTATGCACACGTATTCTAAACTTTTTTGTTTGAAGCACACTTCCTTGTGCCTTGTTGAATTGAACTTCAGTTATATACAGCACTTTGTTGTTTCTTGTTGAGCTATGTAATTGCATGTCCTACATGTTGACTTCTCTGAAACAGATGCTACTGTCATTTTTTTCTGTTTCAAGGGAGTAAATGGGAGATCCTTTTTTGTTATCTTTGATGTCAATATGTGGATGCAACTTGGATGGGTTCAATTTATAGGTCCATTCCATCCTTATAAACGTTTATGCTTGTAATTGAAGCTCCTAGATTGGTGGCTTGGCTTGTTTGAACTCCCTAACCTGGCCAATAGTTTGGTTTGCCTTGGATATGGGCAATCCAATTTTGCCCCTTTTGTACTTGTAATGTAAACATGTTTCAGTTTTAATAAGATGTTCAATTTACTTGTAGTGTTACATGACATGATGCTTAGATAATTAGAATTAAATATTTTCACAAATTGGTTTGAATGTGAGAGATATCTACATCTGATTCTTCGTTCTATCTGTCGTTTGAGAGAGAACAAATTGTTCATATTGAAGAACAACATAATAAGGAATGCATTTCAGGGCTGTTCTCCATTCACAGAATTTCAACATGGAGGAAAATCAAATTCCTATCGAGATGATGTAGCTGTTAAAGTGGTTTGAAAAGGAAAGGGGTTAGATGGTCAAGTGTGAGAAGAGAATACCAGTCCACATGCTATAGCAGGTATGAAATATACTGCATTTTCACATATGGATCCTGCAAGGTAAAAAGGTTGAGCAGAACTTCAAGATGATCAGCAACGTTGTGAGTTATGACTGTGAAATAACAGCTTAGGTTGAGTAGAAACAGTTCAAGAAGCTCAAGGGAGTCGAGTCTAAGGAGTATATGCTATGGCCTCCAGTCAGTGAGATAAGAGTTCGATGAGCCACCAACTGGAAAGAATCACTTGAAGAGCCTCGCTGGCATTATAAAAATGTTCCCAGTTGAGCCATTTGCAGCTAGCTAGTGATACAAATCCTTTAGTCCATGGTCCAACAGGCATTAGGAAAGTCCTTTATGGCCATACCAATCCTTCTCTTATATGTCTACTAAACTTCACGGTTATGGATACGAGTTCCAAAGGCTCCACCAAGTTCTGTCTATAACTCGTTCATAAATTCACTCGACCACTCAGACTTAACGAGGAAGCCCCTCTACCCTATTCTTATCAAAATTAACTCTTGACTTCTCTTTTCATGTGCCTCAGTACTTTCGCTCTTCAGGCATTGTGATTAAAGATGAGAACAAAAGAATGCTTGGTGGGACAGCGTCGAAATTTTACTGTGTTGTGGAGAAACCATTGATTCTTAAAGAGGCCTACTGAATGGCTCGCTCGATTGTTGCATATTCAGGTGACTTCTACTGTTATTTGAGTATTTTGTGTACTCATGTGGGGCGTACTTCGAAGTCAAAGATCGATTCACCGTTGAGAGCATTAACCCCACATATAGGGATAGGATAACATGTCATTGTTCTTTCATTGTTTTTCTCTTCGCCCAGTGTATCCCAGACCCCAAAAAAAAGAGAAAAAAATAGCTACATTTTTTTTGCTCATTAGAATTATTTGGTCCAAATTTCATGTAGCTAGTAAGAGCTCATTTGGTTGTCCTAAAAACTTATATTGAATCACTTAAAAATTAACCCATTCACAAAGTAGACAATAGACCCAGTAATATATATCCAAAGTAATACATCATATCTAGCAAGAAGAAACACCCTTGTTAATCATTGATCTACTTGAATTTGAATTTTTTGTTTCCTTTTTCTATTTGTTTAACCAAAGTATTTTTTCATTGATTAATCTGTAGGATAAAAGAAGGCACCAAAACATATCCACTCACCAAAGGTATTTAAGCACACATGAAAAACTTACAAGAAAACAGGGGTCGAATAAACTTTGTATACTGGATCATTTGTTTGCTTTCATTTTGTCACAAATCAATGGCCATGAAATATCATATTTGTGAGCAAACCTTTCTCTGTTGGGACAGGACCTATCCAGTTCATTCAATTAGTAAGTGTTGAATTATTGACCACTAACTTATCTAAAAGTTTAAGCTGTTAGAAAGAAGGTAATTTAGTTATTTATTTCTTAACACCCCTCGTGTGTGGCCAGACTCTTTATAATAAGATATTTATTGGGTAGGTAGTGAGTTTTGAACATTGCATGTTCTATATCATGTTGACTTGTTGACCACCAATTCATTAAAAAGCTTAAGTTATTAGAGAGAGGGGTAACTTAATTATTTATTTCTTAACAGTACAAGCTCATTTAATTGTCCTAAAATTTTGAATTGGATCACTTGAAAATAATACATTCACAAGGTAGACAATAGAGGTGCCCTGACTATAAAAAGGAGATGCCTGAAAAATCTATGGTATTATTTTCTTTATGAAGAACTAAGTTTCATTATTTTGTTTGAATTATAGGATTACTCAACCTTCTACTAAGATATCAAAAGTCTATTTTGTTAATGCTTATAGAATATAAATTCACTTGCAAATTGACATATTTTGAAATGAGGCATTTTATGTAAGAAAATTGGTCCATCTTATTTATATTTTGAGTAATGAACATGTTACTCCAAAAAAGATAGTCCTTTGCCACAATTACTTCTTGGTGGTACAAAAAAAAAAAAAAAAAAACCCCTTTATAGGAATTCTTTAAATATTTTCTTTCTTTTTTTTTTTTTTTTTTTGGGGGGGGGGGGGGGAGGAGGATGGGGGGTGAAGAGGGTAGGATGGTGTGTGGGTGTTGTGATTTAAAGTAGCTAGTATTGTTTGCTCTTACAATAGCATTACCTTATTAAGTTTTTGGAAACCATCTTATATCATTGACAACTATGATTCTATGAACCATTTACATATTTTTAATCTAAACAGATTTTTACTTTTTAAATGGTTCACTTAAGATACAAAAAAATAACATGAATTTTGTGAAAACTCATCTCATTAATATTAAATAGAAATCTTAGTTAACCAAAATGTAACAAATTGAATTAGTTACTACTAAACATTTCTTCACTTTTGTTTCATATTATGTGCTCAAATTGAGAGGTCACAAGGCCCATAATTTATCACTGTGCTTGACATAGTCTTTTAAAAAAGTTTGTGTTCATAATTTGATTTATTATAAACCTCCTTCTTCTACACCATAAAAGAAAAAGATTATGGAGAACTCTACAAATTTCTAAAGTTTTAAATACTTTAGAAGAAATCGGAAGGTACTTTCGATATTATGTTTGAAAGATTAGATTATTGCCACATCTAAGAATCTAAACTGTTCATTGTAGAAGTGATAAGCTTGTATAAAGTGTGACGATTTGTTTGCAAGCTATTAAACTCCGAAATTGTAATTCCACTTCCACTCAACTCTTGTGCCTACCTCTTTAAGAAAAGAAATAATTATTAGTCTACATAATAAGAGACAAACAATTCTTTTAATATTATGCTGTATTATCGGATCGAGTTTGGGTGAAGGTCACCTCAATCGGAACTTATTCTAAACCCACTTCAAATTTTATTCTTTCGCTATCATGACTCACAGCCTATAGCAAGACAAGAAAATAAAAAGGAGAAAAAGAAAATAGAGATAAAGCCGAACTTTTTATTAGTTAAATATTTACTTGATGACAAGATATCCAATGCTCACGTGTTTATGGAGATGTGGGTAAGCATCTCTCATACAAAGTAAAATATCCATGGGTCCATCTTGATCATTATGCATTCATGTTCAGTCATCTTTGAATTTCTAAAAATTTGAATTTTTTGAAATTATTGACATCTAATCCGTGTACATATCAGTTGGCCAATATCCTATAATGTTTTCTATGTTCTCGACCAAAGAACTGCTAGAGCGTAAACCATCCTGAGCAAATATACATTTTTTATGACTATCATGAGTTTGCCAGACACAAGAGTGGTCATATAACATCTTCTGCGCTTGCTTGCAGAAAGAAAAGTAGAAACGAGAATAAGAGCTCTTTTTTTTTTTAAAAAAAAAAAAATGAGCTGATGAATACAAAAGTGAAAGGAAAAGAGGAACAACCAATGGTTAATTGAAATAAGTTTGATTGTGAAATACCACTAAAGCAATTACTAGAATATAGTGCATTTAAACATCTGATTTACATATTACTATGCAAGATAGGAATAAGAATCTACACTTCTGCATCCAAGTCAAGACAGGCGTCTAAACAAGTACATTTAGAGTCCCAGTGGACAGGACCGAGACCATTCTACTGGATTAACTTCGTCATTTTAAGATACTAGTGATTTAGGATCACTTTTTCTAGCACAATGTCATCTAAGTATATTAAGGGCCGTTTGTTTAGGCTTTTTTTGGTTTGACTTTTTTTACTCATAAGCAAAAAGTCAAGATTTTAAAGCTTTTTTTTTTATTTTTTAATTTTTTATTTTGCTTTTCTGCTTATTTTATCTTGTTATAAGCAAAAAAAAACTGAAAAAAATTTAGCTCTTTTGGCTTATGCCAAAAAAGCAAAATAATAAAAAAAACTTGAAAAAAGTTGTACCCGGCCATTATTACCTTCGATATGGTAAATAGAGTAAATATGTGTGGGATTTGGATGTTGGCAAAAGAAGGAAGAAACACAAGAAGAAAAGGAGAAAAAGAAAGAAGAAGAAGACGAGAGAGAGAGAGAGAGAGAGAGAGAGAGAGAGAGAGAGAGAGAGAGAGAGAGAGAGAGAGAGAGAGAGAGAGAGAGAGAGTTTGGTTGTTAGATTAGAAAGAATAAAGGGGAAGAGTGATTTGATGAAGGAAGAAGAAACAGAAGACAAGATAGAGAGGAAATTATGAGAATTTTTAAACATCATAGATGAATTGGAGTTTTGACTCTAACAATAACTCATTTGCATAGAAGAGGAAAGGAAGATAGAAGAATCGAAAGAAAAGGGTAAAAAGCATGTTGGCCAAGTTGATTGTCTTCCTCAGCCGTCTCTTTATCAGTCAGTAAGAAGATGCTGGAGATTCTGTGCTGCACCAGGGCATTGAATAATTTCCTATGTAATGAATTAGTGTTCGTTGTATGTATTTGATTTGGTGTGCACTCCCTCTCTCGACTTCTTATCTTTATCCCCTCATCTCTCTCCAGCTATTCTTCTCTCATTCATTTTGTTCTTATTCTTACCTTCTTAAGTCACTCTGTCCTTTTTATTTCTCTTCTTTCCTTTCTTTACCAAGAGATGTTCGATTTGTAGGCGATAACAGAAGGCTTCGGGTGTTCTCCGAGTACGCCTATGCTTGAAAGGGTATTTATAGATGCATCTAATCCTATGCAATCCTATTTGAACACAATCTCGTGACTGGATTTGTTCAAAGTTCTATTGCGGCACAGAAGTAAAATCAAGTGTCTTCTCCTTTCTTCTAGTTTTTTCTTTTCTTAGTTTTCTTTATTATATTTCTTCCTACTTGAGGAAGAAATGGATTAGCCACAATTCTTTTCTTTTATTTTTTTTTTTGTTTTTTTTTTTTTTTGTTGTTTCCCTTTCTTTATTATTTTTCATGTGTCTTATTGCGCTAACTTTCTTCTTATTGTGTAACTTTTTTTTTTTCTACATGCTTTCCGCCTTTCTTGTTTTCACTATGCAATCTTGTCTGAACATAATCTCGAGATTTGTTCAATGTTTTATTGCAGCACGAAAGAAAACTCCAGCGTTTCTTATTTCTTCCAGTTTCTTCTTTTTGTTATTTTCTTTATAATATTTTCTTCCTAGCTAAGAAAGTAATGGGTTAGCCTCTAGTGTTTCTCCTTTCTTCCAGTGTCTTCTTTTCGTCAGTTTCTTTATTATATTTCTTCTTTTTGTCTTTTTCTTTGGCTGTTTCACTTTCTTTATTATTTTTCATGCGTCTTATTGCATTAACTTTCTTGTTATTGTGTAACTTTTCCTTTCTGTAAGCTTTTCGCCTTCCTTGTTTTCACTATGCATTCTTGTCTTAATATAATCTCGGGATTTGTTCAACGTTTTATTGCAGCACGAAAGAAAACTCCAGTGTTTCTTATTTTTTCCAGTTTCTTCTTTTTGTCATTTTCTTTATTATATTTTCTTCCTAGTTGAGGAAGTAATGGGTTAGCCTCCAGTGTTTCTCCTTTTTTCAGCGTCTTCTTTTCATCAATTTTTAATTATATTTCTTATTTTTGTTTTTTTGGTTGTTTCCCTTTCTTTAATTATTTTTCATGTGTCTTATTGCATTAACTTTCTTCTTATTGTGTAACATTTCCTTTATGTAATCCTTCCGTCTTCCTTGTTTTCACTATACAATCTTGTCTAAACATTATCTCGAGATTTGTTCAACATTTTATTGCAGCACCAAAAAAAACTCTAGTGTTTCTCATTTCTTCTAGTTTCTTCTTTTCGTCATTTTCTTTATTATATTTTCTTCCTAGTTGAGAAAGTAATGAGATAGCCTCCAGTGTTCTCCTTTCTTCCAGTGTCTTCTTTTTGTTAGTTTCTTTATTATATTTCTTCCTAGTTGAGGAAGTAATAGGTTAGCCAGCAGAGGAATTGCGTACTTTTCTTATCTAGAATCGTCGATGGAAATTTATAGAAAGGGCATCTGCGTACTTTTGCCAATAGAGGAAATTGGATGAACTCTCCTTTTTATTATAGTAGATAGATAATCAAGTAAATAACTGATGAAATAGTATCAACTACAAGTTCCTTAAATGTTAAACACACACGATCCACTTAAATTCCTAGAACAAATAGTATTTTTACTATTAAGTATACATCAAATACAATGAATGAAAATTTGGAAAGAACAGAGTTTTGGCATAATAATACGTAACAAATGGGTTATAATACTCCTATAAATGTGTTTTAGCATGATTAGTTAGTACAAAAAATAAACTATATTCTATTGGATATCTAATTCTTGAAAGAAAGTTGTTCTAGAAGAGCCTTAAATTCTAAGAGTGCAATTTGTACAAGATTACATCTATCGTACCACAATTTAGCAAACGTGGTGTAGCCGTTCCACGTATAGAATGATCTGCATTCCACGTAACATTGGGTCAGACTAGGTGTAGATATAACCTCAAGTTTTGTTAGCATGAAGTGGCTTGGATCAGAATTGAAGCCATGATGTCATGTTTGAGAACACAAGTATTTACCATTACAAGCAGCAATGGCTCTCATCCACCTTCAGGTTCGCAAAATATATCTTTATAGTCAATTTGGAGGACGTGTGACCAGAGATGAGAACTATCGATCTGCTAGGGTTGTTTTGATTCACTTTCTGATGACTATAATACATGCTTTAATGCTGTAGTGACAGGCCAAAATAATGGAGAACTAATTCCTTTGGTTTCCTTCTAGGTCAATGGCTCACTTTGGCTGAACTGACTACCATGGAATAGTTCTTCGATGTGCAGCATCATGCTTGCATTGTGAATACCATGGAATGCCATGCATTACGAATAGTTTTTAGGTCAATGGCTCACCATCGTGCTTGCTTTATGGACATCACGGAATGGTTCTTAAATGTACAGCATTTAGAATGCATTTAAAGAATTTCACTTCAGGTGTGAAACTTAAATAGTCTATTAGCCAAGGGTCAAACATCTCCTCAATAGTACTTGAGGAGTGCCACTCCAGAACTAGCTACCACGGCGAAGTCAACTGGAGTTTCTCATGATGAACTAGATTTGCTTCCAGATTCAGGCTATGACAATTCAGATTCGTAGAAATTACAACCCCATTTTTTTTAAGTAAAAACATGCTTTAATTATAAGAAGAACATCAAACCAACCCAAAGGGCCCAAACCCGTCCTATCTTATGATTTCCAGGTTTGATTTGGTTTAGTCACCAAGTTCTCACGATGCAAGTTCAATCGCTAGGAAATAAGAGAAGTGGTAACAGGAAGATGAAGAGAACAAACTGCCATATAGTTGCTAGCTCATAGACCGAAAAAGCCCAACTCTTAATTTGTTTTTTCTTGCTTAAAAGCCTTAAATGTAAACCAAAAGTGTCTTCAAATTCACCCCCAATTCAGTTTTTCAATAGGATTCCAACTGAAGGAAAGGGAGAAATTTCTTACAGATGTAAAAGAAAGTGAAAACATAGATACTCGGATCCAAATCAAAAGGACAAGGATATCACAGATTTAAATGAACTTGCTTCTGTCAAGGTATGATCTATATAGGTGGTGGTTGTTATGCAACAAGATTGAGGATAAAATTTAATTGAGAACTCTACATAAGCAATGACTTATTATCTAGTCTAGTCTATGCTAGCATTATTGACACACGGGACAGTTTGAATTTTCAAAGACTAATGAAACTAATAAGCAAAACAAATAAGTTGAAAGTAATTTTAGTGCAACCAACATGAATGTAGTATATGAAAGGAATCAACATTATGAACCCACAGGAAGTGCTACCTGCAGCTTTGTCCTGATATGAATGGTAATCTCAGGGAAAGAAGAGTAGGAGGAGGAGGAGGGATGGACAGACTGACGGAGTGCTGGTTCTGGAGGCGAGCTGAATCCCGGCGTTGAAGAAGAATTTTATGATTTATTGATGAGTGATGGAGCGATTTGTTGGCTTGTCTCCCAGGTCTTTTTTTTTTGTTTCCCGATTCTCATACTTGCATGCTGGGTTATTTGATAAGGCTAGTGATAATTTGCATTACAATTAGGACTGATAAAAAAAAAATTGGTTGTATGACAATGACGGTGTGGCTGACAGTAACTAGTATTTGTTTGATAAGCAATGAGAATCTCTGAGCCTGAGGTACGTCATTTTCTTTTTCTTCTGTTTTTCTTTTAAAGCTGCTCTTAGATGTCAGCAAATGAATATGTGTCACGGCCGACACTTTTTTTTAGTGTGCAACGCCGTGTGACACTTGTTTTGAGCGGCACCAAGCAAGCCAGTCAAGGGTTATCTCACAAATCAAAACTACACACACCCAAAGAGATACAAGTAAGCAACTTAAAGCAACAAGCTAGCACGTGATTGAAGTAACAAAACTAAACAATGGGGACACAATTTGGAAGCAATAAGATTATTTTTATTGCATTAACAAAGCAATTCTAGACTTCAATTAAGTGGGGAGCCTCTAGAATGCTACAAACTTGAATGCTATACCTCTTGTCGAGAAAAAATCTGAGCGTGCATCCGACACGACGCTTATATATTTACACCCTAGACACTATGTGCATTAGTATATGGGTTGGCATGAGACAAGAAAATGAGGGCGTGAGCCCGGCATGGCTTGGCTCGAGACCCTATGACAGCAACCAAAAAGACTATGAAAATAGACAGTATTGCAATTGTCCTACCGTTAGTTGTTTTGTTGCTTTGCATTTCCCTTAGTTATGTAGAAACTCCTTCCTCCTCAATTCCACTGAAGGCTTTGAATTGTTGTAAATAAGGGAATAAAACATGGGCTTTGGTTTCTTCGTAATAGTAGAAGGTAATTGGGCTTGGGTCTGGCAGGATGAGGTATACCTAGTTTTTTTTGGGGGATCTATGGAGTGCCATTTACGTAAAGGAAAATGTCATTCTTCATAAATTTTTGTAGATAATTCTATACTAGAATAATGTAGTGATGATAGTTTTATAATTAATAAATATCTTGATGGGTTCTTTATTTCAAAGTGATAGGCTCACAATTTAGTCACGTTATTCTGATGAAAAATTTTATATAAATTTTTTAATTATATAACATTATCCTTACGTAAAAGAGCAGGGGAAGTGTGAACCATCTTCTCCCGGGGCTAGAGCTCTTTGTGGTGTGTTTTTGCCTTTTGTAGGTAAATATGGGTTATGACGTGTTTTGTTGGTGATTTGTATGGTTACTGGCACTGGACTTGCTGTATGTGTGTATGCGTGTGTTTTTTTTTTATTTATAGATAATTACACTTTACTCTATTGTAATTTGAACAAAAATAAAATAACCTTTTTATGGTTCAAAGGTGAACACATAACCCTCTTATAATTTAAACTTATTTAAAAAGTGAATAAAATCATAATCGATTTGGTAAAATAACAAAATACTTTTGCGAAGAATAACTCTTTATTTTGACATGAAGGACAAAACTATCATTTTGATATTCTATTTTAGAGAGACAAAATAAAAAAATATTTCTGTGACAAAATCGTCATTAATTCTAACGATTTTTATCCATTTTAAAGTTAATTCCAAAGCACATAAAGGTTATATTTTCAATTTTAAATCATAGAGAGTCATTTGATTTTTGTTCAAATTATAAAAAATTAAGTATAATTACTCCTTGTGTGTGTGTGTGTGTGTGTGTGTGTGAGAGAGAGAGAGAGAGAGAGAGAGAGAGAGAGAGAGTGTTGGGAGGTTACCCTATCGTGTGTAACGTATAGATACGGTACGGAGGGAGAGGAATAGAAGTTCCTTTGAGAGAGTACAGCTTCCTATTCACTGCTTCAAAGGAGTTCGGTCTGTTTTCTTATACTTTTGGCTTAGGGGTTTCTTCTTATGAAACAAGTGTACAAGGTTAGCACTGTTTTTTCTTATAAACCAAGTGTACAAGGCTTGCACCTGTCTTTTTGGTACCTTTATTTTTCAAACAAGATTTTATTTTCCGAGAGAGACAGAGGAAAAAGGGGCCGGGAAATTAACTTTCGTGAATAAATTAAAAACGTGATACTACTTAAAAATTGACTTTTCTTTGGTACCGTGAGGAATTTTCACGGTATCGGCATCTTGCAAAATCATCCATTTTATGGAAAGACAAAAAACATTGATAGAAATTTTGAAAAAATTAAGGAGATTTTGGTAAAAAAAAAAAAAACTATTATCGCAATTGTGAGCCATACTTATCGCAAATATGACCCATAGTTAGTGCAATGTGATCACATTTTTTGAGGACTATTATTACAATAAACTATAATTGTGGTTAGTCTAAATGTTAATTACCTTCATGCTACAAAAATTATGCTTTCACCAAAGCTTTAAAAAGCATTAAATTTACATCTTTACCCTTAACACTATACTTGATTAGTTGACCGGCCTATGATGATTATAGAAAAATCTGAGAATTTTAAATTTAGATTCACCTAACTTAGACGTCACCAAACTTGGATAAACTATTCGATGCTCTGCGAGTGTTACGTGACATTTGCTCTACCTCTTACAAATACAATGAGTTTTTCTTATTAGGCAGGTCCTACAATAGTTCTGGTGGGTGTGTTTGGATCTAACTAGTAGGGAAATGTATTGCATTTATGAGAGGTGAAGCCATCCACCATCATCATTGCCACCCCCATTACATCGCCACACCCAACACCGACCACCATTGCCTTCTACCACCAGCAAACGCCACCACCCTCACAATTACCTCTTTATTCACCGTAGTATCACCACAACTACTACCATTATAGATGCACTTTCGTAACTTCCAATCTCAGTAATTGTATGTTCACCAACATGGCCAGCCGTTGCTTTCTTTCACCAAGATTATCCTACTCAATTGATTCAATTTACTGAGAAACCTTCATAATATGAGATTGATAAAAGTTAATTTACGTTTTGTGACTAACCAAATGAATAAAAAACACTACTCGTACAATGTCACGTCTCATCTAAGTCATTATTTTTCACCTTACCTCCCTCTCTATTTGCTAAACAAAATTAGGAATGATATCATTATCGCCAAAATTTTCCTATAAAACAATTATCAAATGTCAACCATACACCAAAAATAATAAGAACATATTTTTGAGTAAAATGTTTTACATAAAACAATATTTTTAAGTGTAAAATATTACACGTCAAATTAAGTGAAACCTAAAAGATGAATTGCACCATATTTTACGTCAATTTAAATGAAACATAGAAGATGAACAGTAATTTCCACTTTTCCTTTTCTTAACGCTGGCCATTCTTGAAAGTGAAACTTCTGACCTAATCCGTTTTCTAATAAACAAGGATGAGCCATGTACATAGGAAGCACAATCTATTATTGGAGATATTTGGACATGGGCTAGAATTTCTCAATACAGGTTTTCTTGGTGCCATCGTCAAGCAAATGACAGAGCGTATAGGATTGCGTTTGCGGCCAGTAGAGGTGGTTTTGTTATACGGTTATACCCCCTTCTGGTGCCCCACTGCCGTTGAGTCTTCAGTGTATTTTGGCCTCTGATAGGCCTTAATTTCTGGTTTTGGTCTGTTTTTCCTGGGTTTTTTTTTTTTTTTTTTGTTGCAAAAAAGAAAAAAAAATATATTAGTGGCGCACTGACATTACAGCTGCAAGAACACTAACACTACAAAAGAATTGAGCCTCATTTGTGGTAGGAAAATGCGGGGTTTAGCTTCCCTCTAGACCTTAATATCTAAAATCTTCTGGACTCCTTATCTCACTGTGTCACATGTTAGTTACCTAAATCCAATGGATAATATTGTTATCCGATTCAAATCCACATTCTCTTTTTGTTAATTTTTTTAACATTAAATAAAATTGTGGGTTCAAAAAATATAATATCATCTGATAAATCTGGGTGACTAACATGACATAGTGAAATAAAAAGTTTAAAAAATTCTAAATTTTAAGATTTGGAGGGAATTTGATCCCGAAAATGCGGTGGCTAAGCCAGTGTTGGTCAACTTGGCCTATAAGGCTTTTGATTGGTTAATAGAGTGAGGACATGAAAGGGTTAGAGAAATAGACAAAGGGTAAGTAAATATGACAGTAAAATGTATTAGAGAAAAAAGAGATTCGACTCCTTTCAGATTTTAATATCTAAAATTTTTCAGATTTCTTATCTTAGTATGCCACGTGTTATAGTCACTCAGATTCAACGAATAATGTTATTATCTGATTCAAATTCACGTTCTCATTTTGTTAATTTTTTTTAATATTAAGTAAAATCGTGAATTTAAATATAATAATATTATTTATTAGATCTGAACGAGTAATAGGTGATACAGTAAGATAAAAAATATAAAAAACTAAACGTTGTCCTGAATCGATCCCAAAAAAAGGCAACTAAACGGCCGCTTTTGTAATAGAAGATAGATATATCTCAACAATTTGGCAGCATCTTGTGAGGGTGTAAAGAAGGTGAGAGCGGCCTCAAATAAAAAGCAAGACGCTAGATGCCAGTGGCTATGGTGGCATATCGGTAATTGTGAATTGATTATTATGGCCTTTAATTAATGGCACGATGAGAGAGAAGGTCGTGCCGCTGCCGTTGCAAGATTCGAAGGAGGGAACGGTAATTAATGGCATGATCTACTCAAATAAAAAGGAAGATGTTGGATGAAAGTTTTATGCCCGTGGTATTGGTGGCGTATCGGTAATTGTGAATGGATTATAATGGCCTTTAATTAATGGCAAGGTAAGAGAGCGGGGGTCGTGCCACTGCCATTAACAAGAAGGATAGAACGGTAATTAATGGCTTGATCAACTTGCACGTAGCTTCTAAACTACTTGTCCCCTATTCTAGTGATGTATGGCAAGTTGGCAACCACATCATTCAATCAGAAATCTCTAATTTTGGTTCTCACGTGACGGGAAAAGGGAGCATGATGTCATTGGTTGCATTGATAATGACGCAAAATAAATTGAAGCCTTTAATATATTATTTTTAAAAATCTAATGTTTAAGACATAAATAGATTTAAAATAAGAGGAGTGCTATTTACAATCGTAGCTATTAATCACTTTTTATACGATGTGTGATATATCAAGTGAGTCTCACACATTACACACCAGGTGAGGAGTAATTCACAGCCACGACTGTAGGTAGCAAAATTCTTAAAATTAAATTCAGGGTATTTTTTTTTAAATTGCTAATTCAGTTATAGGCTGTCAAATTAGCCCCCGACCTTGTATCACGGGCTGGCAGGCCATGCATTACACGGTAACAGTAATGCGATCCGTCATGATTATACGCAGCCGAAATAACCCGTGAAATCACTATGCACCAAACAATAGTCCTGCCAAACTCAAACACTGAGACATAAGATTATGCGCTCATCCAGAATCCATCTGTAATGCCCTGCACATCATGTTAAACTCTGTCCTTCGATACTCAAGCCATACAGCTTACCCAAGCTACAGGCGATAACAACGTCATTCTTAAATGTACGCACACATGATGCTCCTACTTTCCTCCTACCCCACTACTTCTTGTAAGCCATGAGGCACGTCTTGTACATAATGAGAGTTTTGTAATGATACTTTATCAATGAAATATGTTTTATTACTTCTACCGATTCTTGAGGGAGGTTGCTTGACGATTGATCATTAATACTCGATTCTACCTTCTAAATAAGATGATTCGGGTTTAGCTGACTTGTCAGATGAACTTGATAAATGCTACACCAACCTTACTTATGACTGTCTAGCTCACAAAGTGCCAGCACGTGACGCCTCGCTTTGACTCAAGCCTAATCGGGTCAGGCCAATTGATCAACTCTCAGACTTAGGCGTACCTCGGGAATCTAAAAGAGTATAGGCTTGGGTGGGTCAAGGGGCTAAGCTTCAAGCCGGCTCGTCTAGTTGAGTCTGAACTCACCAACCCTCCAATACCCGCATAGCTAGGATTACCCAAAATAAAACCATCACAACTAATTTTAACATAATTTTTCTTAGAGGGACACTATTACTTGACCATCAAACGATTTAGCTCATGAGGCGTTCATAGTTCCCCAAAGCTGCAGATGTTTTACTCTCCGCCTCGATCACCGTCTCTAGTTTGGGATGTTTCTAAGTAGGGTTTCTCCCATAGTGTTTTTCTTTAGTTTGTTGGCTTCGGCCTCCCTTAGACCAAAAACATAAAAATGTACCAATCGCTTTTTGCAATGGAATTAGGCATATGTTACATAATCTATTACTATATGTGTATTGTACACTTGTAGACTCTTCAACTACTATATACTAAAATAGCTAGTATTACACTCCCAAGAAGTGATTGGAACATTTATGGTCTGCAAGTGAACCAAATTTCCAATAAAACATGTTACTAAGTTTCAATTTCAAGCCTTCCCACGTACAAAACATAATTCTCCCTACCCATGATTGTGTTCAGGGAATCACCTCCCCTTCCCCTTCCCCTTCTCCCTCCCAAGGCTTTCGACCCTCCAATGTAACAAAGAAGGATGGATCAGGGAGGATGCGTATTTTATTGAAGTTTGCTAAAGGGAATGGAGTAAGGAACTTAGTATCAATGGAGAACTTTTTTTGTGCCTTGACAGAAATATTATTGCATTGTACCAATCGCGTTGAGGTTACATGCAGATGGTTGCTTCACCTCTACATATTTGATTGTTGTCTGTTGATTACTTCCACCATCCCAAATAAGTGCATTACTTCTTCACCATGAAAAATTGAAAACAATTATTTTCTTTAGTTTCCTTAATAGCCCTTGATATTTTCATTACAAATTCTGTAAAGGCCAACCAATTTGTAATTTGAATACTAAAGGCAAAAAGAGGAAATTACTTGAATCTGTCGTTATTTCCTTACACTTTCTGCTTTTCAAACGTGACTAATTTTGGAATGGAAGGAATACTATGTCGCTCAAACTAGAGGAAGTGGTAGATCACATCTTAATCGAAATCAGTGTTATCAGAATGCGCTAATACCATAGCGATTCACATTTTGAAATGGTGTTCCGAAATATGGTACATTTACATTTTAAAATAGTGAATTTGGCAATCTAATGTGATCCCAAACTATTTTCCTATTATTTTCCTTAAAGTTACCTATGTAAGAAAAAAATCAAACGCAATGAATTAAAATAAAGAGAGAATGGAGTTTGGCAAGACAATATAGCAAAAAAATGGTCATAATACTCAGAGAAATATGTTTTTAAATGATTAATTTGTAAAAAAAGAATATATTTAATTGGATGTCTAATTTTTAAGCGAAAGTTGCTCTAAAAGTACCTTAAATTTTAAGAGTGTAATTTATACAAGCCTACTCCTATCTTACCACAATTTAGAACGCGTGGCATACCACATTTCCATTGCACAGACCGAAACGATTTGCTTTCAGGTAACATAGAGTGAGACACTCATCAAAGAAAGATAAAAATTCATCAAATACACAAAGATAAAAAAAATTATAACCGAAGTAGTATGAGTGATACCTACCTCTTAAACCTCCCCCCAAAATTGTTTGCTTTTATGCATGTTTGAGAGCTAGCAGTAGGTTTCCCCTTTTTTTTATTTTTTTGGTTGCTAATATCATTGCCTTGTCCCAAACTAGATCTAACATATACATTGGGGTGTTTGAATCCTACTTATTTTTTTTCAGTTTATAGCTTATGTTTGTAACCTTTTGAAATAGCATTTGGCTCACCTCAGCAAGCTGCTTAAAAATGCCACTTTTTATAATTGAGTCATTTTAAAAAAAAAGAGCATAAACACTCAAACACATTTTATAAAAAGTAACTTAAAAGAATACTTTTTAAAAATAGCTTAATCTTTTAACTTGTAACTTTTTCAAGCTGTGATCCAAATGCACTTACATATACAACTATTAAATAAAAATTAAGTGTCAACCCTTGCAATGTATGGAGAGTAAAGCTTACTCAAATCCACAATAGAAATATTATAAGTAATTAATTCAAAATTAATAATTAAGAATACTGTCCTAAAATGACAATTCTTATTTGTCTTATGGTAATAAAATGTTATAAAAAAAAAAAAACTTGTAAAAACTCGATAAGTTAGTTGCTATAGTTTGCATAGCTATCATCTTCATTACTCATGCATGAAAGAAAAAATCAAAACATAAATATTATTATAACAAATAATTTGATAGTTTGTATGTAACAAAAATAGCATAAAATAACGGCCCGTAAGATTTTAATTTTTATTTCTGTAAGGGAATACAACCAAAACCGACACTAGATTAAATGAACTCGAATTACCAGATTAAATGAACTGGATCACCCTTTGTCATGTCAAGACTCCAAACCCAATCATTGTGCCCCCTCCTATAGGCAACATTCATATTACGGCAAAATGATAATAATAATAACAAGGTGAATTACGTCGTCATTCCATATATTTCAGCAACATTCAAGATATTTGGACAAATGTAACTCCAACCGACCAGTTAATCAAAGACACCTTCCTAGAAGAGTAACCGCAACGGCATACCAGTAATCAAACAAATTTTAACACAATTTATGTATATATACATAATAGTACATGCACTTGAATCATACAAATTGCAGTAAAATTTTCGTCAATCATTATCTGAAAACAATTACACATATGCATACACACAAATTTATATGTATACATATATATATAGAGACAAATAGCTAGTGAGACGGATTGGATGACCAAATATGAGTATAATTTAAGGTTTTAAGAGAGCACCTTTAATATTTCGGTTGTTCTCCAATGCTACAATATATATAGTATAGAGAGTTTATATCAATTTATATATATTTACCAAAAACATATATATTACAAAAAAAAGTTTTGACCATTGAAGTTTATTTGGAAAAGATACTTCTTTTGGTGGAAAAGATAGATAGTATATAAATTTATGCCTCTATTCAGTTAAGAAATCTTAAGTAGTTAAATTTTAGTGAACTTGTTTTTATGAATAAAATAATAAAGTAGTTTAGTAAAGCCCAAAAACTTATTTTTTTAATAAAGTAGTTTCTTTATTTTTATTTTAGAATAGACTTTGGAAGAATGTGCCCCTGTTTCACGAGACTAGGTACCTCATTTTTAATTTAAAAAGTACGTAATTTCTTTAATTTGGGCCATTTCATAGGTGAACCATGAAATTGTGGTGAATTTGTTCACGTTGTACAACTATTCAATAGTTGGATTCAGTTCTTATTAGCATTAATGGAAATAGATATCTATACTTATTTTTTGTGTAGCATTCTGATTTATTCACTTAGAAAACTTAATAGATATCTATACGTATAACCCCAAATAGATATTTATAATTATTTTTTTTAAATAGGAATTGTGTAGAAAATATGAAACTAAGGGATAATTAGTAATAAGCGTCTTCATTGCCTCTATAACGTGACATTTTAAAAGTATTAGAGCATTTAAAGTGTCATATAGTATAGAAGAAAAATACAAGGATGAATACAACTTATATGAGAGCTTATCCCCCCCCCCCCCCCGGGGTTTTTTTTTTTTCAGTTTTGTGTTTTTTTTATAATTTTTTTTTTCTTTTTTTAATCAATTTTGTTTATTCTTTTTTTATCAATTTTATTTTTTTTTATCAGTTTTATTTTTCTTTTTGGATAAAAAGTTTTTTTTAATATATGTTTGTAGATTTGGGAGTCATTATTTGTAAAAATTTTAAAAAGTATAAAAATATGGATCAAAATAAAAAGTATATACATGAAAATAACAAAAATACTGACAATTAATAAGCAAACACACTAATAGTTTGCGAATAGACATTTTTTTCAAATGAAAAGTCTCTTACACCATCATTGATTTAACCATGTTCAGAGAAGAGTATATGTAATAATACACAAAAAAGATAAAACAAAAAAAATTGATGAAAAAAATAATAAACAAAGCTGATTAAAAAAATTAAAAAAACTAATTCAAAAAAAGAAACAAAACTAAATAAAAATTAAACAAAGCTGGAAAAAAAAAAAAAAAGAAACGTAGGTGGAATTTAAAGAGAGGGGAAGATTCTGACATATGTCAAAAATTAAATAAAACTAAAAAAATAAAAGAAAATTGATGAAAAAATAATAATAAACAAAACTAAATAAAAATTAAACAAAACTGGAAGACAAAAAAAAAAAAAAAAGCAGGTGGGTTGTTCAGTGGGTTGTAATTTCAAGAGAGGGAGAGGGGTATAAAACTAATTGTTATGGGGGACAAGGGGTGTCACGGGAGGGGGGCGGTGTCACAGGGGGGGGGGGGGGCGCCGAGAGAGAGAGAGAGAGAAGTAACAATGCACGGGATTTGTAAAATTTTTTATCTTGGTAGACATTTAGAGAAAAAAAAAATTTATAATCTAAAGAGTGTAGTTAATTAAAAATCATACTATATTAAAAGCTTAGTTCTTCTTGATAAAAGCAATAACATGTGTTATGCACAGGGGTTTATAACACTTAAAAACAATAGCTTATGTCATGGACACACATATATAATTGGGGCACTAATTATTATTATAAGGTGGCACAGAAAAAAAAGTGCAGATGGATATTATAAGGTGGCATAGAAATTAAATGAATGTATGTTTTAGAGAGGGGTTGACTTTAACATGGAAAGTCATTACATAATTGGCAAGGAAAAGGTTAAATGTAAGAAAAGTTTACATAATTCGAAGGGACAAAACCGGAGAGATTTGAATTTAAGATATATATTTTTTAGAAACTTTGTTCCGTATCACGAAGGATAAGGCAAGTAAAGAGAAGTTTTAAGAGTTGGGATGAGTGTTCCTTAATACATATAGATACAAATTTTCTTAAATTCGACATGCATATGCATAGATACAAATATGTCGTATATATCTTCCAAATGTATCATCTCTACACAAAATGGGTCTTTCACTTAATTTTAAATTTTTAGCTTATCATAATTGGTGGGCAAAACCATGTTAAAATCTGCTTGTAAAAAAGGAATGGCTATCAAAACCCCCAAAAATGGGAAGGAATAAAAATTTCAATTATAAGCTCCTCATGCTAGCCTTACTCTTCATGAACACGCATTTTCTTATGAAAAAGTCTTACATATCTATTTTGAATTCTTATGCACACAGATACATCACTAAAATAGGTAACAAAAGCTCTAGTAAATTGTGACCATAGTAATCCAGTCTCAAGCCTCTCAATCTCCATTAGTGGACGTCTTATCTTCTTGATACTAACATTAAGAAATTGTGCTTGTCAGCCCTGCTCTAAACTACTTCTTGGAGATGATTATCATAAAAACAACCACGTAAATGAATATCAAAATATTTGACCAAATTAGCAAAAACCAACCATACAAAATATTAGACAAATTAAGAAAATATTTCCATAGAAGCTCATTGACTACATTAACATTTGTACCATCACTAATTGAAACCAACCATATATAATATTTAGTTATATGTACTCCCTCTACCTTTTTTCAATAGAGCCTCTAATATTAGACCTAACCTTCATTTCGTGAAGGGTGACCCTCCAATGGGAAGTCTCACTTGGATGGTTGTTATGTTCTGTTCTCAAGTTACATTGTTTGGTTATGAGGGGATGTTAACATAGACAACAGTAGTATAGATTAGCAAGATTTTTGGTGTTGCAACAATGGTGGTGAGGGATTGTGATGAGATTGTTTCTGACAGTAATGGAAGAAGTACAGCAGCAATGATGGTCTAGCCAATAGGTCATAATGGTAGTTCCATGACTTTTTTCGTTGAAGCGTAATGCTACTGTTTAGTGTTTTTGACTGGTAATAAGAAGTGCCAGAATCTCACGTTGTTCTAGATCTAAAATTTAGAGTGAGAGAAGGATAAACATAAAACAAACAAATTTTCACTACATATGTCGCGCTCCGGCTTTCAACCAAATCCTTTTAGCTCAGAAAAAGCACAGAACTCCTTCATTAGAACTCATCCTCCTAGAAGGACGAGTGCGACTAGGTTTGAACTTAAAATTGGTTTGATTAAGGGCTTTTTAAAAAAATAGAAGTCGCCACCTAATTTGATTAAGGTGAATTAGGTCACCTAAAACTAAGTATAATCCAAAGATTAAACTTATGGTTTTTGAAAAAAGGTCTTGAAAAACTTTTTCAAGAGAGAGTTTTTAAGAAAATAGGTTATTTGAGAACCTTTGGAAAGTTTTAAGCCCTTTTTGGAAATAACTCTATTTTGGTCTTTCGAAAACAGAAGTCTAAGGTCCGGGGGTCGGTTACGTATAAGGAAGATATCTTAAGATTATCACCTTACCCCGCCCTTTCGGTAACTACATGTCTAATCACCATTTTGTTCACTCACTAAAATAACTGGTTACTATTATCTACTTAATATCCACTTTAGAGTTTTTAAAATGGGATTTGGTCATTACTTTTTGGATGAATGATACATGATGCAAGTTTTGAGAAAAATAATTGAAAATATGGAAGTCTTGAAGGAATTTGAAACAGCAATCTTGAATTGATAGAGAGTCTTAAAAAAAATGACTGAAGTTAAAATAAAAGTTATGACAGTACCATTTTAGGTTGCCTACGTATCTCATTTGGCGAGAATCAGATCATTCGTAGTTCGAGCAAGAGCCCGATGGAAAGTAAGCGCATTAGGGCCTTTGGAATGTTTGAAGACGTTTTAAGGTCTTTGGAATGGTTTGAAGACACTTTGTGGTCTTTGAAAAAATGACTTGAGAATTTTGATTTGAAACCGGATGTTGAGTGTTTTTGGAATAGAACTTGAAGGTATTGAAAAACACTTTTGAAATAGGATTTTGAAATGTTTTGAAAAATTTTTAGAATAACTTGAGGGAGTTTTGGAAATACTTTGAAGTAACTCAAGAGAATTTTGAAGATATTTTAAAGTATTGTTTTGAAAACCTTGGAGGTGTGATTTGGAGTGTTTTAGTAAATTGGTCTTTAAAAAGTTTTTAAAAGTGGTTTTTGAAAACACTTAGGACTTTGGAACTCTAATATGGACAACCTTGAATGTTGAACTTAATGTATCATCTTCTCTTGGAATCCTTAACCATAAAAGGGGTAGGAACACCTTAGGGTTGTGAGTTCTTGAAAACATTTTTGAAAATAATTTAAAGATAGAGTGTAAGAGTATTTGAAAAGGTTATGGAGTTAGTTTTTGAAATCTCAAGAGAATAGGAGGTTTTGGAAAAATGGGTTATGAGAATAGTTTTAAATTAAAAGATCATTTAAAAGAGGTTCAAGAGTTGAAACCTTGAAGTATACTAATCTAGGTTGGGTTGGCCTAAGGTTAGAGGTGACCTAAGGTTAATCAACTAGGGTTTAGTTAACCTAGGGGTAAGGTGACCTAAGGTTAACTAACTAAGGTTGGGTTAACCTAGGGTTGGACAACTAGGGTCAAGTTAACCTAGGATTGGATTGGAAGATAGTTTTGAAGGTGGTTTTATGCATTTTTGAAAAGAGTTTTAGCAAACAAATCATATTATGTAAAAGACTTTGGTAGACAACCCTTTTGAAGATCATTTCCATGAAAATTTGACTCTAGCCAAGGATATGATTATATGGTTGGTGCTTGAAAACCATTCCAAAAAAGGTTTTCTTAGAACCATTATAACATTTATCTTGACAAGAGTAGGGATTTCAAAAATCAACACAATGATGATAACGTTTTAAAAAACCATTTTTAATGCAAAGATGGAGAGAATGAACTTTTGAAAATCATTTTTGAAAAGAAGATTTTGAAAACCATTTTTCAAAGGAAACTATTCTAACAAGTTAACATTCCTATGGCTAATGTAAAAGGAGTCCACTCAAGAGAGGGTTTCATGGAGCCATTCCAACCACTAAACTTGAGAGTATAGAAACCTTATAAAACAATGAACTCAAAAATCATTTTTATATAAAAATAAAAAGAGAAGGGAACTATCCTAACAATTTAGGGTTCTTATGACCAATATAAAAGGGATACCACTAAACATGAGAGAATAGAAACCTTAGAAATTAGAGAGTTTGAAAACCATTTTTATGCAAGTTGGAATGTAAGGGTGCAAAAAATGTGAGCTAGGGGGTTAATGGGGAGATTTTCTAAGGTATGATTACCTAGGGTCTCATCATAAACTTCAAGGGACCAACTCTTAAACCACTTTTAAGAGAACATTTGAATAGGAGGCTTAAAGGTGACATAGAAATGGGGATAATGAAGACTTGATCAATATGGTCATAAACATAAAGACAAAGCCAAACATGCAAAATATGAACTATATAACTATATGCAAAGGGGGTCATGAATTCATACAAGGCTTTAGGTTACACCACGTAATCAAGGGGTTCCAAGGCCATACTATCTTAAAGTAGGCTAGTAAGAGATCCCCCTACACGGTGGCTCTCACTAACTTTCCTCTAGGCATGAACTAAGAGCCCTCTTACTTCAAGCATGCAAGAAAATGAGGTAGAAGATGGGGATTAAAATAGAAAATAACCTAAGTAGGCTAGGAGGGAGAAGAGAGGAGTGGAGGAAGACAAAAATATAAAAGAAATAACACCTGTTGCCTTCAATACACTTGCAATGTTCTATGGATGTTTTGACTTGAGTTAGGATGGCTTTAAGTGTGCTTGAGGGGCTGGAAGGAGGTATTCTATGGCATGGAAGGCTATGTAGGTGAAGTGTATGGGTTAGGGGGAGGTGGAATCTACCTTAAGTGATTGAAGTGTGAGAGGCATATAAGAATTCAAGGTTCTGGAGCGGTTTTTGCAAAGCTTCGCTATTAATTTTGATTCTGGAATATACAAAGGGGGAGGCCTGTATTTATAGGCAAACTTGGAAAGGCCTGACACATGTACCACATGCGCAAGTATTGTTCTATTGGCAAAATGCCACGTGGCACCCAATGTATTGGCTAAATCTTGACGGTTAAGCGAAGTTTGATCGATCTAATCAAAATATAGGCGCATGTAGCATACGTCCGTCACCGGGAGTGTTCATCTAAACTTTGCCTCGATAATTGAGCCAGCTGCGAAGGTTTCGAAGGAATCGGTTGCATCCACGGTGTTCTCCTGGGGTTTCTCGTGAACTTTCGAGTTTCAAAAAGTTTGAACGGCGTTTGAAAGTGTGAGATATCGTCTCAGGAAGTGTGCATTGAATCGCATCTCTGTGGAGCGTCTGTGATATGCTCCGTGAGGGTTCAAAAGTAGCTGTTTTTGTGCCGCATGATCCAAATCTTCGAGAAACGATATTTTCGATCGGACCATACCGATGGAAAGTACTCTGAAAATACTTTTGAGAATTTCCTAATTTACGTATTTCTCAAGTCGTTTGACGGTGTGTTATAATTAGGGAATTAGAAAAAAGTCAATCTTGATAGAGCGTCTGTGAGACGCTCCAGGGGTTACCGAAAGTAGCAATTTTTAAGCCACGCGACGAGGGACTTCGGGGAGCAATCTATCTAATCGAGCCGTATCGATGGAAAGACCTATGAACGAGCTTTCGGGAATTCTCTGGTTTACTCATTTCTCAAGTCATTTGACGGTACGTCATAACCAGGGAATCGGGAGAAAAGGTAATCTTGGCAGAGCGTCTGCGAGACGCTCTAGGAAACTTTCATTAAGTTGAAGGTGTTTAGTGTCATAAGGTCCTCCTTAGGTTAAACAGGGGTGTATAACAAGACCCACCATTCAATATTCTAGGACCGGTATAGTTTTCGAGGCGCGTTTGGGTTGCTAGGAGCAAAATGGTTATTTTGACCGGGTTTGGTTGAAAAAGGTCAGGAATAGATCGAAGTGTTATATTAAGCATGTCGGGTCATTCAAGGATGATCCCAGGAGAGTCTTTCACTATTCGGTGGGATTTGTGCGGTGCTAGGGCGTTCAGGGGTAAAACAATCATTTTGACCGGAGTTAGCCGGTATGGGACCAGAATTGAACCGAGTAGCGTGGAAGTACGCCTAACTACTTAGTAGCACTTTGGAATGGTGGACTTACCTTTTTAAGGGATTTTGAACTTTCTCAAAACGTGCTTGGAGGCCCAAGGGGTAGGTTTGGTTGTTTTTCATCGAGTCAGGCTAGTAGGCGCCGATGTTGACCTAAGTGTTGGTTCCCGAGACCCCCAAGGTCTCGAAAAACAACATGTGCAGTGTTGGTCCCTAAGACCGCCCGGTCTCAGAGAGCTACTTGTAGGGTGGTGTTGGTTTTTTAGGACGCCTGGTCTTAGAAAGCTACCTGCGATCGTGGTGTTGGTCTTCGAGAACGCCTGGTCTCGGAGAACTACCAAATGATGAACATTCTACATTGGCGGGCTAACAGGTACCAGAAGTAAATCGTTTGGAATTTGATAAGGTGTTGGTCCCCGAGATTGCCCGATCTTGGAAAGCTACCTGGATGGAGTTGATTTTCGAGACCGCCTAGTCCCGGAAAACTATCTAAAATGTCTAGGGGCATGATGGTGTTTATGGCTCCAATTAGGCATGGTGGGTCCAGGAAGCAACTAGTTGACTAGATTGGAGTTTGAAAGACCCGTCTTGGGATTGCATGTGTTGTGATGTTTGAAAACTGGATTTGGTCGGGCCAGAGATTGCCGAACGGGTAAAAATGGGGTGCTTACAACATAGAATGAGATGAGAAAAAGAAAACATTGACGAAATATCTTAGATCATAAAACCCCCCATGTCTATACCATACTTTGGGCAAAAAAAAAAAAAAAAAAGAAAAACCTTACCATTCTGTCCCCTTAGATTGAGATAGATGGAGATAAACACAACATTATGTAATTCTTATAATGATCTAAAGTGAAAAAATAATGATAAATATCGCAGATCATAAAAACTTCATAAGAGAGAGTAGATAGGAAATATAAAATATGTAAATACAATAGATATGAATTTCAAATCTCAAATTTAGATGGGATTTTGAATTTTAAAATTTTAAAATTAGTGAAATTCTGATATATATATATATATATATTTATATATATAGAGTATAGATTCTTTTGCAATAATCTTGTCAACATTCAAGTTCTTCCTTTACTTATTTTTCTATGTTTCCAAAGATTATTTTATTTATTTTTTGTGTTTCCTTGTCAGTATTTAACTCCTTTAATTATTTCATATTACTAAGTTTTTGTTTAATTATTATTTTTTTTTTCCTTTATAAGAGAGGAAAATAGGAGCTTGATTGATTGGAGGAGGTAGATGTGCTACATGGCATCATAATTTTTTAGAATTTTTAGAAAAATAGGGATTCATTTTTTGAGGCATCAAAACCTCCCACTACATTTGCATATATATATACTAGCATGAAGTTCATGCTATGCATGGATTAAAAGAATAGATACTAAATATAAAAAAAATTATAAAAAAATAAATAATCAATTGTATATGTTGAATCTTACATTAATTATATGATTCATATTAGACTATAATAATGAATATAGTCGTGCAATTAATTGTGAAAGTGGATTGTAAATATTGTGATTTTTTATATTAAAATTTATTTTAAGGTGATTTTTTTCTCTTAAAATTTTTGCGAAGGTGAATAAATTGTTATTGTTGGTTATGATCACATATTTTTACCTTGACTCTTCTTAATTGACGAACTTTTAGTTTGACCCCTCCTCAACAAATTTTTTAGATCTCCTCTATACTGCTACTGCGGGCAAAATTGCTTTGATAGTAGGAAGGTTACTATTATTTGAATAAAAATTCAATTTTCTCAATTCAGGTACTTCGTCGATTAAATGTATAAGTCATATATTTAGGTGAATATTATATTGAGTGCATTTAATGATACACAAATACGCATATATATAGCTACTCAAAACTAAAATCTTTACTCAAAAATAATTTATATTTTAAAGTCAAAGAGACTTAATTTATCATCAGTTACTTAATATGCTTAGTAAAATTTAATTTTCAAATTTATCTTAATAAAGAAAATTATTCTTAAATTAAAAATTTATAAATTTAGGTATTTAAAATGATTAGCATTAATAATTCAATATATGCGTGTAGTTATATCAAATAGTATTTTGAGTCTATTAATCATCTTTTAAAAATAGTTGCTTAAAATTTTAGAAAGTGCCAATTAAAAAAAATACTTTGTCATGTGTTCGTTAGACTCGGCTAATATAATTTTTATAGTCATTATACTCGCATAAATTATAAATGCTTGCGTAAGTTAAACTTGAAAATATTGGTCGAGCTAAAATCAATAAATTTTATTGTGAAAATCTAATTTTGTTACAAAATAGTTATATCATTCATCATTTAAAGTCACAAGATAACATGAAACTCTTGAAACAAAATGGTGAAGTATTATTATCCAGTTGTACATCCAATTTATTTTCATGTAAATACTATGAAAAATAAAATGGAAATATTTCATTTGAAAAAATTAATTTTCATATTTTTTTTTTTTTTTAGAGGGATGTGAATTGAGACAATAAAAATAAAAAAATCTTGATAATTTCATTTCATGTCTCATTTTTATTTTATAGTGTTAAGATATAATTTTCTTGAAAGAAGAAAAAATTAAAAAGAACTAACAGTATTTCGTCATATGTATCTTGTATCTCACAAAGTGCTAATAAATTAATGACACTTGTTCTTTCTATTTTAGAAATTTAAAATCTAATTTATGACTAATGAAGATTCTTTAGGAGGATTAAAATTAAAAAAAATTGAAAATGTCACCATAATTATCAATTGATTATTAATAAAGATTTTTTAGTAGAATTATAATTAAAGCAAATTTTAAAATGTTGCCATAACTATCAATATATAGCATTTATGAAGTTCAAAATAAATAAATAAATTAAAAGGAACCATTAATAGTATGACAAATTATTATATGTTTTTAAAAAATCAAAATCTTGAGAAAATTAGATTGAAAATTCTAACTTCATAAACCTCCTAACATATTGCTATAATATATAGTATATATATATACTAGCAGTGAACCTGTGTTATGCACGGACCCCAAATATAGAATCATAAGTCGATTTTCTAAATAATTTTTTACAGAAAAATATTTTATAGGGTCGTGTATTTAAAATATGATATTAAACCATTAAACATATTAATAATATTTTCTCTATTATAATAGCCATAAAGAAAAAAAAAATGTAGAGAAACAATTTACGTACTAACTATTATAAGTCACACTTTTAGTATTTCTTTATTTATTGAAAGTAAATACGTTAATTATAAATTTTGACAGTAAGTTTATTGAGTTATATTCATGATTAAAAAGAAATAAACAAAAATTATTAAAAAAAAATTACACCTAGGACACTATCATATATTCATCCAATCCATCTCATACTTGAAATCTTATATATATGTCTAATATCTATCAAAAAATAGTCATTCAAATTAACAAAACAATGTAACTTTATTTTTTGAGAAAATATAAATTAATAGTGATAGAAAATTAATTGAATTTACATAAGTTTAGTAAAATAAGTATAGTAAATCTTTTAATTCTATAATTAGATAATACTTGAACAATGTTCGTCTGCAAAACTATTTAATAAAAAGTTAATATACTTTATCATACAATGTGACTGAGTTAGTGATTCGTTATTTTTTTATAGCGATGAAGCATCATTAACCTATTTTTATATGTAAGCCTTTTTTCGTTACCTAAAGAATTTAAATGTAGAGGGTTCACTTAAGCCTATGTGCAAGATCTCAATCATACTGCGATATATACTAAAAAAAACTATAATGGAAAAAACAAAAGATATATATCTTCTACATTAATTATTATTTTTTAAGCTTCTTAACTTTCTTTAATATCATCTTTATTAGGTTTGAGTAAATCTAACCAACAAAAAAAATCACAAATATATAAGAATTTTAAAAAGTTATGATTACATTAAAAAGAAAATTATTTATTGAAATTTGATTAGATTGTTAGATTAGTTTACTATATTTTTATTTTATTGACTTTTACAGTTTCCATATTGAAATGTGACAATTCAAAAAACCTGCTATATTAATAAAGAACCAATGGCTTTATGACACTTGTATTTTTATATTTTTTAAATTCAAAAAAATTGAGAAAAATAGATCAAGACTTTGAAATTCAAAATCTCCTAACGTTCTGCTATGATACATGGTATAGATCATAGTTACCAATCTCGTACCGTATCGGGCAGTACATATAGTACTAGCTATAAAATAGTACCAATGAAGGTGAGTTCCGTACCGGCTAATATCTGTTAATACCGGCCAATATCGATGGTACCGAGTGATACCAACCAATACTAAATTTACTGAAAGGTACCGGATTTTTTGGAATTAATTTTAAAATAATATAATTTTGTTGTATTTTGATGATCTATTAGAACTTATGTTGAACATATACTAGACAATAATATGTGTTTTAAGTATTTCTAAATATATATTTGGGTTGAATAATTTGATATGTTATGTTAAATGAATTAAAGTTGAATAATATTTGTCACAATTAATGTCAAATTTTATAAATAAAAATATATTTTTTTATAAGTACACAATATTTATAGCGATAAATCCGAGACGGTATTCAGTATTACACTGGTACTGATATGTACCATACCAATATATAAAAACGGTATGCTATCTAATACGGTATTAACAACTATGTTATAGATATTTATATGGTAATTAATGATATACATATAAAACAAATGTATAGAATAATGTTGGTGAGTTGACAATGAACCCACCAACATGGTGGAAGATTTGTACACAAATTTTATTTAAAAAGTAATTTGGAGATAATCCCAGTGTATAATATGAATTGCACAAATTGATGTTGGTGCACTAAGAATGTTGACTGATATTCTTTACAACGATTTTAAAGTATAGCGCCTACAACAAATCTTAATAGGGAAATATGCCACTTTATAAATGACTCTGATCGACGTGGTCGTCTCATATAAAATTAGATATAAACTCCCAATCAATACTTTCCTATGTAAATAGTGAATACCTTCTTTTTTTCTTTTTTTTTATAGCAACCCAAGAGCAACCCATAAAATGATCCAATTTTTATGGACACTCTAAAATTATTAAATACTCATTTAAATACTCAAACGTCCTTGATATGGGATGTCCACTCAAAGCATAAATTCAACCATAGATGTGAGCTGTAAAGGCACAACTGCACTTATGGGCACCCACATTATTATGATGGAAGATTTGTACACAAATTTTATTGAAAAAGTAAATTGGAGATAACCCCGGTTTATAATATGAATTACATAAATTGATGCTTATGCATCAAGAATATTAGCTGAGATTCTCAACAACGATTTTAAAGTATAGTGCCTGTAACAGATCTTAATAGGGAAATGTGCCTCTTTACAAACGACTCTGATCGATGTGATCATCTCATATAAAAGTAGATGGAGACTCCCAAACAATAAACGGCTCTGATTGACGTGATCATCTCATATAAAAGTAGATGGAGACTCCCAAACAATAATTTCTCATGTAAATAGTGAATGCCTTTTTTCTATAGCAACTCAAGAAAAATCTACAAAATAATTTAACTTTTATGGACACTCTAAGATTATCAAATACTCATTTAAATCCAAACATTCCTCATGTGGGACGCCAGCCCAAAGGGTAAACTTAGCCATAGATGTGGGCTATAAAACCCCAACTACACTTACACATTTCCACATTATTATGGTGGAAGATTTATACACAAATTTTATTGAAAAAGTAATATGGAGATAACCCCAATGTATAATGTGAATTGAATAAATTGATGTTTGTTCACCAAGAATGTTGGCTGAGATTCTCTATAACGATTTTAAAGTATAGTGCTTGCAACATATCTTAATAGGAAAATGTGCCACTTTACATACTGTTTTGATCGATATGATCGTCTCATATAAAAGTAGATGTAGACTCTCAACCAATAGTTTCCCATGTAAAGAGTGAATACCTTCGTTTTTTTATCGCAATCAAAGAGAAACCCACAAAATTATCTAACTTTTATGGACACTTTAGAATTATTAAATACTCATTTACGTACTTAAACATTTTCGATGTGTGAAGCCAGCCTAAAGTGTAAACTCAACCCCAAATATGGAGTGTAAAGCCCTAATTGCACTTACAGGCACCCACATTATTATGATAGAAGATTTATACATAAATTTTATTAAAAAAGTAATTTGGAAATAATCTCGGTGTATAATGTGAATTGCATAAATTGATACTTGTGTACCAAGAATGTTGGCTAAGATTCTCTAAAATGATTTTAAAATATAGCTCCTGCAACATATCTTAATAGAGAAATGCGCCACTTTACAAACGGCTCTGATCGACATGGTCGTCTCATATAAAAGTAGATATATATTCCCAACCAATAGTTTCTCATGTAAATAGTGAATACCTTCTTCTTTTTTTTTCTTTTTTCTTTTTTTATAGCAACCCAAATGTAACCCACAAAATGATTCAACTTTTATGGACACTTTAGGATTATTAAATACTCATTTACATACTCAAACACCCCTGATGTGAAATGACAACCTAAAGCGTAAACTCAACCCCATAAGTGGACTGTAGAGCCCCAACTGCACTTACGGAAAGTCCCACCGTCTTGACTATAATATGCCCAGGAACTCCCCACACCCACTAAGCCTGTTTGTTTTTTTTATTTATAGCAACCCAAGAGCAATCTACAAAAGAATCTAATCTTTATGGGTTCTCTAGGATCATTAAATACTCATTCACACACGCAATCATTCCTGACGTGGGACGCGTATTGAATACGTTCTGACCACCGTAGTTAGTAAATATTTGTACTATTCACATCTAATATCCTTACGTACGTATAAATAAAAAACTTTTATTTTCTGTTCAAATTTGAAACCTAATGAAAAGTCCTTGTTTGTTTTAATTGAATCGTATAGTACACGTATTGAATGTTTTACGTATTATAATTTTCAACAAAACTCGATTAAAATTTATAATATAATCTAAATAACTTTAAAACATTATTAATTCTATACTTAAAATACAATTATAATAATACAACTACTTACCATTAAACTCATTCAGCTTTATCAATTATAGAAAAGCTTAAATAACTCATGATTCGTGTGTCTTTACTAATATCATGTTATATATATTTGTGATATTTTTTTAGTAGTTGATATGGTTAATTATTAAATACACTTCTAATTTGACCAGTGCTTTTTCAACCTGTTTGTTTTTCCCTTTATATATTAAAAATTGATTATTGCATTTTTTCTCTCCACCTTTTTTTTTTTTCATTAAGCAGTGGCGTGGCGGCACACTAAAACAATGGCTAGAAGGCCACAGGCAAGTGACAGTTTTACAACTGAGAATTGGACAGGTCAATTCAAAACTACAAAAAGTAGAGTAAGTGACATTGGCAGGATTATTATCAAGTAATTATTTTATTTCTTTACAAATTTTTTAACCTATAGTCTATTAACTGTAGCTAACTACGTGAGTAGTAGTTTATTAACTGTTTCACATCTTCTTGAAATAAGGGTGTAATGAACACTAGCATCCTAAAAGACGACCTCATTTTTAGTTGAGCACCGAGAACATAATATTGAGTGGAGACTTCGACATTACACTCAAGCAATTTCCATGTGTAGTGAACTTTGAGAGGTATATGGTTGGGCTCGTAGAATTTGACCTTGTTGAATATTTGTTCAAAGAAGATTATCTCACTTTATAGAACCTAATTCAAGAAGTTGTCCGAAACGTCATCTTTTGACATTGCTGGATCGCTTATATGACAGGTTCTTACTATATCTTAAGTTGACATATTATATCTTAAGAAACTTAAAGATTATGAGTTTTATAGCATAATTTATTTTTAAGATTCATGTCATAAAGTATAAATTGCTAATGTTTTATTTTTATTATGATAAATGTATTTATTTGAATCATCTTCTTATATTTTCTTTTTATTATATTGATATTCAAGAATATGAACACTAAAAAAAAGTGGTAGCTAAAAAAGACAAAGGCAGAACTATTTACATTCTTCCCGCTATATAGTCCTCATTTCATCGAGCAAACAAAGTCTGAGAAGCTTATAAAAGGTAAAACTTGTTAACCTTAACTACATGAATTGATTTTTAGAATTCTATTTGTGTATTGTTTTTTCAGAGATATATGCAAGCAATCACTAAGCTAGCATGGTAAGTTGCATATGAACTTCCTTTATATAGTTTTCGATCTCCTCAATGGATAGCGGTGATCAATTTAATCCGGTGGGTGTTAATCTTTCAGAACCTTCTCACCTCTTTTCTTACAAAATATGTAAGATATTTACCTGAAACATTTTAGAGAATTTCTAAAATATGTACAAGTCTAAGCTATACAAGAGAATTCTAAAGAATCTTGAAAGTCTCTCCTTAATTTCTTAGCCTTTTAGAGATCTCTCCGTTGTTTCGGAATTTTCTAGGTTCTTTTAACCTCCAACAAGCAAGAAATTTGGCGTTCTCATGCGGCGAGTAACAATTGGCTCCAATGGAGAGTGGGTAATGATATATTATATCTGCAGTAGTTTGCATAGCATTGAGAGCATTTTAGTAGCTTCTATAAACAACTGGCCCCGGGCAGGGTGGGAACTTTACTGTGCTCCTTGTACCCGATGGTTTATACATTTTCCTGCCTGGTTCCAAACCCATCCCAAAAGGATTAAGGGTGCAATAGTTAACCTAGTGTCAAGGTATATCATCCTTTTTTTTTGCTTAGCAAAAAGGGTAAAGAGGAGCGACCAGTGTAGCTCCTTGCCTAGGTGTGACAATAGTGGCCCCTACCTCGCTGGGCTCTCCCGAAAAGAGTACGCCATAACTGAACCCACACCCATCCAAGGTACAAGTTGGTAGAAGCCTCTCACACACAACATTTGGTTCACAAAGATTACTATTATAAGCGGGTTCGAACTCACAACCACATGAATAGAAGCGGGAGTTTCACTCCATCTGCCAAGACATATTATCATGACTAATGAAATTGATACTTGCATTGTCACCAACCAAAAGGCTAAAACTTTACAGTGTCTGTTAATGGATCAAAGTGAGTTTTAGAGATCTTTGGAACAAGTAGCTCAAGCTCAATGGCCTTGCGCAGGATGTTTATACTTTTTCCTAACTCGTTCTAAACCCATCCTGAAAAGGTCAAAGTGATTGTATACCATGAATAACCTATACAACTCCAATAGGAAGAGGCTTATACATACCCTCATTCTCACACATAAAATGTCTAACAAAATCTTAAGTGGAAGACTTATTAAAAAAGAAAAAACAAAGCACGGCCTAGATCAATTCAGAAACCTGTAAAATAGGTAGAGCTCTAGACAATTCATGGTAAATGTTGTACAGGAAGGAATTCCAAGCAAGGCCTCATGTCTGAAGCGATTCTGAAATAACGTAGCACCTAAAATCTCATGCTCCTCGCCACAAATACGGCAGGCGATCTGTCTAATTAAAGTTGCTTAATTATTTGTTTCTCGTATTTCTCTCCCAATTATTTGTTGATTTGCGAGAAGGTCCAAATTATGTTAGTCTTTTGCCTTATTTTATCCGTTGTTCCTTCTTCATTTTCTTTAGTTGATGGACGATTTCATGTATGAAGTTGTTTGACCCTTTTGTTTGATTATTGATTTCATGAACTGTTTTTTACAGTTTTCATTTTGCTAGTTATAGGTAGATGTCAAAGTCACAAATTTGTTGCTAATTCGAAGGCATTAGTGGTATACATAGAGGTGGGCATTTTGTGGCAGAAACCTCTGCAATGTTATTTTTAATGAACTCTATTAATACTTACGCTGGATGTATAGAAAACCATCCACCGCATTCATGTTATTATGTACGTTTGTAAATTGGGTAAGAGGTTCATCTGTTGTATTGGTGCTTTTGATTGCTTATGGCTACAATCTTGGCATGGGCATGCCCTTGCATGCTAAGGATCCTCAACCAACAACACCACACGTCAGTTGTACCTCAAACCCCACTGAATTGCTGGTTCTGGTGATCGGGGTTTTTTTAGTGAGAAATCTAACACCTTTTTTTTTTTTTTTCTTTCTACATACATATGCATATATATTGAAATCCTCAAAAATTTCAAAATCCATCCAAACAAATGAGCAATTGTAGTAAACAAAATCTGCAAATTCTAGATTTCGTCCGGATCCAACCCAAGATTTTTCTCCCAAACCTAATCCAAAACCTAAATTTTAAGTCTATATGAAAAACATGATGAAATCTCAAATTGTTCAGCTTGTCCCCTCGAGGTCTTAAGTTCATTTTCTTTGCACCCCCACTATCATTCATGTAATGCATGAAGTTTACATGATTTATGTTAACGGTGACCTTGTATGAGCTTGAAAGAGTAATCGGTCTAAGACTTGGACACCATGCAGCATAAAGAAAAAAAAAAAAACAAATCTTCAAATCGTTTTCAATGAACATACAGATCAACTCGGTGCATGAACCTCCTCTCTCTCCTCCCTCTTGCTCTGGCTACCACCTCTAGTTTTGGCAACAATGAATTAGCTGTCAGCCACCACAGAAACCATTTCCAATTTTCCATTTTCCCTATCCAGCGGTTTTATATATATTGAATCCAAAGGTGCACAAACGAATCAAAAAACCCGAAACTTGAATCAACCCAACCTCTATGAGTTGGTTTGTTTAGGTCTAAATAAGGATCAATTAGGTTTGATTCTAAGTCTAAAGAAAGCCAACCTAATCAATTCGGTTTGATTCCACAATTTTTGAACCCGAACCAACTCATCCCAAGAACCAAACCGAGACCCGAACTTTATATCTCGTGAAAATCTATATTTATTTTATATAGGCTATTAGATCATTTTTATTTGTACTAAATTATTATTGATTTGTGCTTATATGTCATTTTTTATTTTTTTGAAAAATTAATGATGCAAGACCAATCTTATTATTTAATTTTTTTTAATAAAGAATTAAATTATATACAACAAAAGTGAAACCAACCCGAGGCATGGAACCAAACCAAATCGGGTTAATTCAGTCCAGTTCCATCGAATGATCGGTTCAATTTTGAATCAAAAAATGTTAAACCAATCAAGATCGAATTAATTCTAAGTTTAGCAAGAACCCGACCCAACCCGACTCTTGCACACCCCTGATTGAATCAACACAAGTATTAATGATGGGTGGAGAAGCCAACCGTAGGTGCAAAATACAAGTGTGCATTGAGATGAGGTTCATGCGCATAGAAAATGTGCAGAAGCAGTTGCATAAGAAACAAATAGAGTGCACACATATTTCGTGAGGCTTGAACCTAAAACCTCTAATGGAAGTTTTTAGAGGGTGATGATGGCGACGGTGAAGAGCGGAGCAAGTCCTCATGCCATTGGTGGTGTTAGAACTTTTAGAATAGGTGGCGGAGTCATGGCTCTAATACTAAGTTAAAATGAATATGATCCCATATTAGAATTTTGAGATATCATATTAAAATAAAGTGAGAGAGAGAGAGAGAGAGAGAGAGAGCTCCATTGGTCAGTTGAAAGTTTAACCAGCCCGATCCATGCACACCTCTAATGATAGCTCCATTTCTTATGTAGCTATAAGTGATTCTGAATTTAGTTGTAATGAAATAACACATGAACAAATTAATTAAAGAACAGATTCACAAAGGATTCTAACCTGCCAACAATTAAGAGAAGAATAAAGCAAGACATAATTCCAACAATTGGATTCCTAAATTAAAGATCTCAGACCATGAACAAACTGCTTTATCATTGTAGAATCTCAATAAGGTGATCAAGGCAAGTCAACTATTCTCACAAAAAGTTCATAATATAGATGTATATGTATATATTATGTCCATTCTTTTGACAAGTATCTGTCAAGGAGTCCATTTATTAACAGGCTGTATGGAAGCAATGCTGCATTTTTTTGTTTTTTAAACTCTTTTATTGTTTCCTTTCCTTTCAGATAATAAGGACACTGGAACAGCAAATTCCGTAAAAGGGATGATTGTTTTAACTAAACTTGTCAGACCTTATGCATGTTTTCCCCTCCATAAAAAGCACAATCCTTTTTTCTTACAAATGCAACAGGATTCTCTGGGGAAAAATTATTGGGGAAGCAGTTACAATAGAAGCATGTAAAATGTTTCATCGTAGTGGCCGCATTTCAAGCCAAATTTTGGCTGGACAATAAACGCGAAGGACATCCAGTATTCAATCTCCCAATTTTTTTAACAAACCATGCTAAACATAAAGGTAATAACCCAAATCACAACATCAAATATTACTAAGGACGCAATCAGATTGTTGCAATTGCCGACAAGAAGCTAAAGATAAGTAAATATGCCATAAAGTTCAAATAATTGAATTTCTAGTGCAACGTGATGGGCTTAGTGAAAAGATGTGACAAAGAAAATAAAGTGGCTTTGCAAGCATAAAAAACAAAGTGAAACCCATGTTCTGCACAAAAAACAAAGTGGCGCAGGAAAAAAGGGCCAGGCCAGTTAAAAAAGTCTGATACCTCAAAGTGGAAAAAAGTAGTGTAGTTTGTCTCCATAATCCCCCGACTTATGTCGAGCACATCTATTTCCTGGCTTACTGATAGAACTCAAAAAGAACATATCACTGGAGGTTCGTTACTGTCAACCTTTGATGAACTTGTGTGCATACTTGCTTCCACCTATGAGACATTGCTATCAATTGTCAATTCACCTGCAATAAGGTAAATATGCCATAAGGTTCAAATAATTGAATTTCTAGGGTAACATAATGGGCTTAATGAAAAGATGTGACCAAAAAAATAAAGTGGTGTTGCAAGTACAATAAACAAAGTGAGACCCATGTTCTTCCCCCCCAGCGCAGGAAAAAAGAGCAAGGCCAGTTAAAAGAGTCTGATACCTACTTAATGACGGACCGCATCTGAGTTCTCAGATCTGATCCGTGGTTTCCAGTCCAGTCCGAACCTGAGAGCTTATCGGATTGGAACCGGGCTAATCAGATCTGGAGTAGACCCGATCCATTTACAGGAACTTAAGAGGGAATCCACCTTCTGAGTATATGCTTCAATAGGAACCACACAAAGATATATTAGAAACCTCTGGTACTTGAAGCTAGCATTTCCTTTCCCATTTAATCCTAGTAAAGACCCAAAGATGGAATTTCATGAGTATTATTATTAATTTCAAACAACCACACCCCCTCCACCCCCCCCCCCCCCCCCCCCCCCCCCCCCCCCCCCCCCCCCAAAAAAAAAAAAAAAAAAAAAAGAAATAAGAAAAAAAGAGAAAAATGAGGAGAGAGTAATTTAGTACAGATTAAAACATGAAAAGATAGTAGAGAGAAATCAGTTTGGACTTTTGCCTAATAGATCTACCATGGAAGCTATTTCTCTACTTAATAGAGATAAGACAAAAGGTTCCTATATGGTATTCATTGACCAAGGACAAGCATATGATAGGATCCTTGGGGACATAATGTCTAGAATTTGAGAGAATAAAGGAGGTATCAATTGGATACATTGATGTCATTGAAGCAGTATATGGTGTAGTTGTGACTAGAATAGAGAACAAGAGTAGAGAAGAAAACTGAAATTCAAATAACATTAAGCTTGCATAAAAAAAAAAATTAGCATGGAGTCTTTTTATCTTTTTGCATTAACTGTGCATGAAATATTAGGCATATCCAAGATGATATACTGAGGTGCTTGAAATACTCAAACTGGATGACCGGGCTATATTTAAGATTGACCACGTAGATATTTCAAATAGATTATATCTAAGGAATTGGAGATTGACAAGGATGTCACTCCTAAACAAAGAATCAGTTGATGAAATGGAATGGTGCTTCTTGTGTTCTGTAATCATAAATTCTCTGCTAGGATAAACGGAGAGTTTTGTGGCATGTCTATAAGGCCACCTATCTTGTCCAGTACATAGTGTTGAGCAGATAGAGCTACATTTTTGGAAAAATGAGTATAGCTAAATTGACGATGTCGACATAAATGAGTTGCTTTACATGAAAAGACAAGTGATGAAGAGCCAGAAAAGTAGAGGAAGAAGAGGGAGAAGAAGAATAGCGAGTGAAAGGAGAGAAGACGAGGGAAGACGTGGGGCCCCAGGGGGAAGATAGAACAGAGAGACAGAGGAGAAGAAAGACAGAGCCAAGAGGGAGAAAATATCTCATACTCTGTAATCAAGTCAATAATGCCCAAAACTGATCAATTCCTTACAACATGCAATTTATATAGACATTGTCCAAATAGGAAACAAAAACCCTAATCCTGAAATTCTAAGAAACCCCAATTCTTTGGTCAACTTCTCCATTCGATAAGAAATGAACTGGCAAATCAAAAATAGCATTGGTTTAAGATAAAAATGTGGAGGAGTCAATTGATATGGGACATACCGCTACACCAGTAAAAATAAGTGATTTGATTCAAGTTGCAATTGCTGAAAAGTTGAGGGGCAAGCCAAAAAGGATGTCAATCCAGGACCCTTAAGGGACATGGTTGTAGTCAAAGTACGATCCATTTTTAAAGAACATCAGCAAGAAGTCTCATAACGATCTTGGACATAATAGGAAACTTACATTAAGACTGCCAAGGATTAATTTTGTGGTGGGTCTAGCATTATGAAAACTTCTTTCCTTAGGGTACTATGAGGTGGAAGAGAAAAACTCGAGTTTGTAGGTGAAAAAGGTTGAAAATTGGTTCGTTTAGAAAGAGGCAGAGAGTTTGAGCTATAATTTTGAGGTTTCTAAATGTTAACTGAAGGCCAAAAGGTAAGGGAAAGGGTTAAGATATATTAGAGCTTAAAACGCTAGGGATTTAAGGCTTAGAAGGGTGCAATTTGTTGTCTGTGAAAAATAACCAGGTATCAGTAACTTGTTATTTTGCAAAGTGAAGAACGAGAAGAAAAATAAGAGGGGAAAAGAAGCACTTCACCCTCACAACAGTTAGGCAAATTCACACCAAATGTCAAATTCTTTTTTTTTTATAAGTAACCAAATCTCAAATTCTACAGGGCTTTTACCAACAAAAAGAAGCATCAACTCATAATATATTATTAGAATGTATTGGTAGTAAATGGGTAAACCAATTCAAATCAATTAGAGATTTCTCAGATGAATGTGAAAACAGAGTGAGTCCTGTTCACGTGAAACATTGAACCATGCCATTAGGTCCTACTGTCCTTATGGAATTAGAAAATAGATACACAGCTAAAAAATCTGACATCACCATTAGGTTGTAAAAAGTATGCCCCCAGGTGATGGATCAAGTTAATCAATTCCTCAAGGTGCAGAGGCAAATAAGGTTAATTAGTTCATAAGAGGGATGATCAAATATAGTGAAGTCGAATAAAAGATATCATAAAGTTATGATGGTATATTTATTCGAATAGGTGGCAAAATTACTCTATAGGTCGTAGGGTAACAATGGTTCTAAACATTCACAATGTTCTTGAGGTTAAATTTTTTACTTTTTAGCTTTTCTTTCAATAAGGAAAATGGTCCACTATAAATAAAAAAAACCAAAACTAGGGCGCAAGCCCTTTACGCACTCCGTACAAGAGAACCCTATATACATAAACAAGGAAATACAAATCCCCAAAAAACTTGACAAAAGAATTGAGGAAGAAGGGAAACTTTCTCTAGTGACCTAATCCAAAAAACTGAAAAACAGGGCAACAAGCATTACTCCTTCAAGCAATAAATCAACATCTCTTCTCCCTCAAATATCCTCCTTTTTCAGATTTAAAAATCTAGACGACTAGGATATTTCTTTAAAGAAAAAAGAAAATAGGTGTTACCTTCTTGCTGATTGCAGAGCTTCAAAGCTGGACAGTCTCAGTTAGCTACAAACAATAACACAGAGTTTAGTCATCATTAGCTGGCCATCAAGTGTCTTATATCATCTCAATCCAAGCTAAAAATCTATTGTAAGAATCCAGTAATGGTACAAAAAAATGAAAAATACAGCATCACATTCAAAAAATGAACCAAAAATAATTTCATCAAAAGAGGACCCAAAACCCCAGCAGTGATAGTTTTTGACCTTTTAACCGAAGAAAATAAATAAATAAATCAAAACAAAACCAGCAAAATAAGAAATAAAATATTCAAATGAGAATGAATATATGAAAGTTGGAAATCTAAAAGCATATTAGTGCACAAGCCATATAAAGGCCATAGTGGAAGAAATGACACACGCAAGCATATGAAATATTCTAACCCAAATATTACATTGGCAACAAAATAAGGGTTGAACAAGACATTCCCAAATATCATATTGGTAGAGCGCATCATTGATGCATATTATACACACAACATACATTTACGCATGTGTGGATGTATATAACAACACAAGCTTCAGAAAAGAAAAGAAAAAAGATGAAGAATGAAGGCTTGGGTTCTCACCTAGAGTTCAACATTAATTGAAGCTTCATCAAACCTAGGGTCCAAAATTGTCAAGCCACTAACAAGTTCATAACAACAAGAGAGCAAAGGGTACAAAGAATCTAGAAAAACTAAGAGAGAAAACTTTGGGGGGGAGAGAGAGAGAGAGAGAGGGAGAATGTGAAAATTTGGGGGAAATGGTGAGATTGAAGAGTATGCTTACCATTGCACTGCATTTCTTTACTCCAGTACATATATTATCTCCCACTTATTCAGTCACGAAGAATAGTTTACAAACTTACAGCAAGCTGCTCAACTCCTACAAAAACAAATATTAAGAAAGACCAATACCCGTTGCCTCTATGATTTCAACCTGGCCTTAATTGCTAAAAGACTCATAATTTCAGTTCTCAAAGCTCTCATGCCAAATTATTCACAATGAGGTGCAATCAAGATTAGATCAAAAGTGCTGCTTGAAAACAGATTCATGAAGATGATCTGAAGTGGGTTTTCTTTTTGGTAAAAAGTGCAATTCAGAGTGAAGTTCTTATTTTTTCCTTCCATATCTTCCAATTCACAGTCCCACACATTAGTCCTAATCCAATGAGGTGATCCATTTTGCACTTTTTAAATGAAAAACATGAGGCACCAATCCACTTAGCCTGCGTAAACAAGCACTTTAAATATTGATGTCTCATTAAGCCAAAGTAATCACTTGAATCAAATTACAGCTGAAAATATATTCCTAAGTTGTCACTTAACACTTGATATTAAAAGTTAAGAACAAATAAACAAATACATTAAGGGGAGAAAGAACAGATAATTAAAATCAGAGTGCCACAAATAAGAGAGATCTGTGACAAAAATGTAACCTTCAAACAACAAGAATGGACACATATATTCAAGGATAATTTCATATATCATATAAAATGTGGATACCAATCTTCTATATCAAAAAAAGTTGCATCACGTATAAATTTGCAGAAACAACAAAAATACACTCCATCTTGCTGGAGGAGCATAAATAAAGAATCTGCAGAATAAATGTCTCTCTAATTGTGCAGCGACCGATGCAATTGAGTAGATTCTAGCCACTATTCCTTGCATGCCGAAGCGTGTTACATGTTCCCAGAGTTAAAGACATGCAAGCCCAGTAAGGTATTGTAATGCCCCTTCTCTATTTCTTCCTCCTCCACCTGATGAAGGAGAAGGGTTTCAATAATAAAATCTTCCCAATCAATATCAACCTTCATTCTCCTCTTTTGTTTCTTCCCAACATTTATGCATTCTGAAAGGCAAAGGCCATCCATGTCACCTGAATCGAGATTTGGTGGACACATAATCATATCAATACGCAGCTTAGCAGCCTTTATCTTTTCTCTCCTCCTTTGATATGCCATGCATCCAGTAACGAAAGATGGAGGCATAGCGTTCAATCCTACATCCTTGTCCAGTATTTGCTTGAAGAAAAGCTTTTTGCTCAGTTCTGATTTTCCTTTCCACCACTCAGTACGCTCAAAAATGTCAATCCCTTTCCCTCTTTTCCTTCTATTGTCATTACCACTCTCTCCTACTGACTTGGAAACTTCATTTGACAACTCCGAATTTATTATTGACAAGCATTCATGTGAAATCTTGAGCTTCTCCAAATCATCTATACTCCATTTTGGGGAAACAGTCTTATCTTCTACCTCAAAATACTGAGAATCATTTGCCATGTCATAACTATCTATGGCATATTCAACTTCTTTGCTCAAACAATCACCAATCAAATCATCCAAATCAAATCCAACATGCTCTAAACTCTTCCTCTTCTTACCACGCTTAGACATCGACTTCAACTCCATATATTGAATCACAAATGGTGCATTCTTCACAATGTTCTTAACCGTAATGTCCTTTCCCCAAGGCAATGCTTGGGCAACTTTCACAAGTCTTGCTAGCAGCTCTTTATATCGCAACCTGCATGTAACAACTGCAACATGTAATTCCTTTGCCACATCCTCAATCCGAACATCAACTTCATTCAATTGTGCAACAAATACCAACACGGCCACAACCACCGGAAGCGGTCTCCGCCCTGTCGTCAAATACCACTTCACCAAGCATTGCACTAAAAAAATTCCCTGCTTCAACATTCTGTCGATCTTATCCTTATCCATTGAGACTGCACCAAAACAAGTCTGGACTGCCCGTTCAAATGAATTCACTATATCAAACTCTGGCAATTTCAATTGAAGAAAATCAACAACCCGTTGAACCATCCGACCAAGCTCATAAATGTCACAACCGACCTTCTCCGCCACCTCTGGAAGAGGCAACGATTTATTATCTTTTCGCATCGCAACATACGCACAGGCACCTACTAGTACAGGGAACCAATCGCCCTGACCATACTCCCCTTCAGTGATAGTCTCCACCATAACCCTAACCTCATTCTTCTTCGAAGGCCAAAAACTCAGCAATGAAGTTAGGTGTTCGAGGGTCTCTTTGGCTCTGTATATTTTCGTCTCTTTGTAATTATAGACACTGCCGGACCCGGCAGTGCCGGTGCGGACAAATGTCCCTGTTGGACCGCTGATTCCACCAAAATTGTGTTCGAAATTGTCGAAATCCTGGACGATGCCACACGAAGAGCAGACCAAACTGCCCGTTGTGTCGTCATAGACGAGAGTCCTCTTTCTGCAACTCTTGCAGGGGCCAGAACTATCCATCTCTAGACCAAAACTTTGACCAGGGTTTCAGAAAAATTATATCTGGGGTATGTTTGTTTCCGGGGAAAATATCTTAGTTCTCAGAGAAATTTCTGAGAAAATAGTTAGGAGACTTTTCTGCAGCTCAATATATATGATCCATTCACAAGAGGGCTATATGATAACAATGAAAGAGGAAAGAGATGGGTACCTTCTATACTCTCTAGTTCAAGCCTCCAGATCCCGAAAGAGAGATCAGGAACGTCCTAGGGTTTAGATCGCATTTTGAGTCGGAGAGAGGCGCCTGAGAAAGAGGCACTGTAAAGTTCCTTTTGATTCTGGAAGGATAAACGAGGTCGTTTAGAGTGTTTTCCTTTTTCTTTCGCTTTTAAATTCTATTTGAAAATTGGATTCAAAAGAGAATGGCAAAGGAAAGGATTCAAAAGGAAATCTCCTTCTCCTCTTTTTTTTTTTTTTTTTCGTTTGAAATTAATTCTAAACTTGGAGGAGAAAAGAAAAGGAAAATAATTACCATTCTGTATTTTTTCTCTCTTTTTGTCTTTTACTTTTCTTTGATTCTCTTTGCAAAATCAAAATACTTTTCTTCATTTACTATTTATCTTCCTTCTCCTTTCCCTCCCCAAGTTCCAACTGGCTGTTAGAATTTATTTGTGTTTTTCAATTTGGGTTTGAGAGAAAACGGAAAATAATCAAAGAACCATATGCCATGATGTTCTAATTGCATTGTAGGAAACGGAATTAGAGAATACAAAACTTATAAAATGGGGAGCAAATTGGCACATTAAGCTAACACGTATTAAAATTGTATAATTTGTTTACTTAAATTTTTTTTAAATTGTAGGCTTATTTATAGATTATTTATAGGATTACTATATCTGTAAAAGATATTCAAATAAAAGATAAATATATTAATGGGGTAATTACACTTTACTCTCTTGGGATTTGAGCCAAATCAGATGATCCCCTTGTGGTTTAGACTTATCTACAAAATGGATAAAAACCGTTATATTTAACAAAAATTATATTATAGAGGCATTTTTGATATTTTATCTCTCTAAATTAGAACATCAAAAAAATGATTTGGTCCTTTTATGCCAAAATAAAGACTTATCTATTAAGTTTTTTTTTTTTTTGGTTATATCACCAAATCGTCGTTTTGATGTTCTAATTTGGAGAGATAAAATGATAAAAATACCCGTATGATAGAATTTTTGTTAAATCTAACAGTTTTTATTTATGTTACAGATAAATACAAATAACAGGGGATCTTGTGTTCACTTTTAAATCACAGGGGTTATCTGATTTTGACTTAAACAATAAGGGAGTAAAGTGTAATTATCCCTATATTAATATATGGTCAAATGGTGCTGCCATATATATAGGACAGAAAGAATTCCTTCAAACTGGGTTGGAGAAAATCCATATCTTGATAAAATTATATTTAAAAAACTCCAACTCCATTGAGACCTTATCATTTTTAAAAGAAATTCTATTAAAATCTAATCATTTTCAAAATGGCTTATTTTTCCTTTTAAATCCATCCAAATGAAAACTTAATTTTTTTTTTCAGAAATACAAAATATATCAACAATGTATTATATATGTATACTATTAGAAGGGGAGGGGGAATGGTGTGGAGTTCAAGCCTTGGCGAGAGGGGCAAACAAGGAGGGCAAGACTTGAACCCTTGACATGAGCAGGGGTACTGAAAGTCTCCACCAACTGGAATACCCCTTCGCTCATCAAATCTCATTTTAAACTTCATGCATTCCCAATATTGAAAATCTCATTTTTGAATTTACCAATTCCATGGTATCCATTCGTTTCAATTGCTTGCAATGAGGTCCACAAGCCTAAGATCATCTGCCGCCTTCAAATAATTTATGAAAAACATGGTTAAAGAATTCATTAATAAAAGTTAGTTCACTTAAATCATTGATCCAGTCCTTAATTTCCTTAATTGTTACTTAAGGTGCAATTTGCTGGAATGAGATATTCTTGCCAATATGGATATCCTTCAGGTCTGGCCAATTTGCTAGAAGAAGTTCAGGACAAGCAATGGCTAGGAGCTCAGCACTGAATCTAGAGGGTGGAATGGCAGGTATATATATGTACATATATTTACATATATCCTTTCAAGGTGGAAGCAAAGACCTGTTTTCTGGCCATGAGACAGGATGTGGAACTGGGAGGGATAAGTTGTTTGGGGCCATGTCAATGAGCCCGAACTTCAGTTTCTCCTGGCAGATTTTGATTCTAAAGTGGCATCTGTTATACATTGCCAGGCAGATTGCCCTACTGCCATCCATATCCCCGTCCATGTTGTTTTCTGATGACTAAGTTCTTTAAGCTTTCCATGTATTCTTCTTCTAGCGTTCACAAATGCAAATCAGAATTTTGCGATAAAACAGGCTCCTGCTTTGCTGACTGAAACTTTAGGAAACACTGTCAGCATAGCCGTGTTGTTTGTGCTTACAGAACAGTGTTGGTCGAAGGAACCTGCGACTTTTACACGTGAAAATGTCTTTAGAAGGCATTGCTGAAGCCCCACTTAGCCAAACAGATCTTATCTGGGTTCAGATTCTATGCAGAGAACATAATTGACGTGAAGGGTATGCTTAGCAGATGGTTGCTACTTTTTCAGAAGAAAGGGGCAGAGGGGTGGGGGATGAGTGAGACATAACAAAAATTTAACTGCTGGCAGCAACACATTTCCATCAAAAGATTGCATTTTTCAGAGGATATAGATCGTTTTGAAAACTTCTACCATTCATATATCTTGCCTAGTTGCTATACTCATAAGTCATGCCTAAAAACAGCGCAGACTCCACTGGTTTTGCATAACTACTCGACTGTCTCGGTTTCATGCAACAAAAATTGACCTGACTCAAGTACGGCACTCATCTATTCGATTTTTGTGAAGCTGAAATGCAGGATTAACCCAAGCTCCACAGTTGCACTGCATACCAGCCCAATTGAAGGAACCTAATCGTGCTTTGCAACCCATGCACTGAAGCTTCTGTTCCACAGATCCCTCTTGCACTGTCAGTTCACAAGGGAAGCTACATAAGCAATTCTTTTTGGAAGAACAAATAAATGGTTGGAAATGGAAGTATGACAGTATCGGACTGACCTGTTTCCATCCATTTCATGGGCTCCACAAATATGGATGAACATTCGGAAGGTTCTTTCTCCATTTCCCAGGGATTGCTGCTTCTCTTTCTCCATTTAAAGCATTTTTGACCCTCACCACGCTCATGGGGAACTACGTGCTCCTGTGAAGCAATGATTCTTCGACATTTCTTACATCGATATACTACTTCAGGTTTTGTTTCAGATCCCAAACCAGAATTACTAGGTGCTGCCATTTGAGGTTGGCTATCTGATGCTTCTTATATCCTATGCTCCAATTTTCTATACAAGGTCAACAGAAACACATAAATTAGTAAGACAAAGGGGAAAAATATCAATCCATCACTAAGCAACGGTCTTTGAGATAACAAGAAATCGGTACAATAATAAAAAACTGTAAAAAGCACAAGCAAAGAAAAACAAGCAGTAAGTACTAGTGGATTAAATTGAGTGCAACTAGTTCCTTCAGTCTTGCTCCGTGATTTGGACCTGAGATTGAAGTTTTGGGTTTAGGACTCTTATCAGTTTTATCTAAGTACTGGGAGACAAGTGGACTAATACAATTCAATAGTTTAGTAACTTCGATTTCAAAAGGAAAATTATGATATCCAATGACAATTCTAAACTGGACAATTCATCCAATCAGGTCTCACCTAAGCAGGGGCTGCACCTCAATAACATTACTACCTCTGCATCCTGCAAGCAAGAATCTTTAACTAATCTTGACAGCGCATGTGCACACAAGCACAGAGAGAGAGAGAGAGAGAGAGAGAGAGAGTCTTCTACTAAACTTTCCCAATCCTATGTTGTTATTACCATTTTCCATTTCCTGAACACCTCACCTATATATGAGTGTTTAACTGCAAAAAGAGCGCTTCCTTCCCAATAAGAAGGCAAACAATTCATAAAGCTGATATAAAAAGAGGAGACAGTACACATACCATTTCTGACATGAAGCTCATTACGAACTTTTGTCAGGAACCGATGTCAAAAAAAGAGAACTCCCCAGTCCCCATCACTATAGTTGTCTATGACATATTGTTTAGCTAACAAGTTTGTGGGACATTGGGCCATGGATTTCTCACCCCAAAAAAATATTGTCAATAAATCAGTATATTGCTCTTCAGTTGTGATGCAACTGCAAAGTTTGGAGTAATGAGACTATTCAATCATAGAAACTACATGGATGACAGCCCACCAAAATATTTTCCCCTATAACCATTAAAATTTAGATTGAGAACCATGTAACACTCAACATTCCCATGAGGGAACACATATGCAAAATGGCTAGCTAATCATGCTCTGACTACATGTTTAGAAAATTGGCATTTTGGACAGAAGGGAACAACTTTTCAAGATAAAAGACAAAAGGAGCTACTCCACAAAAAACACACGCATTGTCTTCTATTGAGAATCGTATTCACCCAGAACGTAGGCTTGTAGACATCCCAAAATTAGAAACCTAACAAGCACATTCTAGGTCAATGAAATATATATCAGGTTCTCCAAAGGAATTCATATGCATAAGATAGGCTGCCTGCTCCAGCAAAAACTAGTATACAACATCAGGAATTACAACATTTTATTCCTTAGGCCAACATGACAGTGGTACATCATTGAAACTGGCAATAAATTTTGAACATACCATCTTTGTCCCATGTTGATGTTGGATGTTATTATCCATATAAGCCCTTGGTTACAAATGTTTTCTTGCACAAAAACCAACATTGTTATTTGCTGTGTCACTCCCAATCATGTTCGCGGTCCTTGTTTGCTATCAAGCAGGTCTCCATATTCCTATAAGAACTTCTGAAGCATACTGAAGTATTGAATTTCTTTCGTACTCCACAACTACCATCCTCATAGTTGAATGATTCATTTCCACAAGCATATGATCTCAACCCTTTGTTCCCAATGACTAACTGATGCACTTTGCTGCACAGTACCTTGTCATATGTCATACACTCACACTACAAAGCTTTTAGGAAGTAACCCACATGGATTTCTGTCAACAAGAAAAGATAAGCCCTATGTTACCCGGAACGCGGACTGTTCCGGTATGTGGAATGGAAACAATAAAGGGCAAGCCACATGCTCTAAAATTTGGTACAATAGGGATAGTTTTGTATATATTACAGTTAGAATTTATGGTACTTTTAGAGTAATTTTCTTTTAACACTTGGACATCCACCAAACTATAGTTTTTTTTCCTAGTTAACCATGTAGAAACACAGTTGTAAGAGCATTATGGACAAGTCTTTTTTTGTCATGCCAAAACTCCAATGTCTAGATTATAGTTCATTATATTTGATTTTTTTCTCCCAGAGAAACTTATAAGAAAATAAATAGGAAAGATATTGGGATCGCTTTGGATAGCTAAATTCACCGGTTTAGAATAGAAGTGCACCATGTTTTGGAATATGCATTCCAAAATGTAAATTGCTTGGATAATAGCATTTGGTGACATTGGATCAGCCCACAAGATGAAATTTAACAATTCAAAGTCTCTAGGTCTCCTGACATGCAGAGCCTTAGCATTCTAAAGGCACACTCACTGGTTTGTCTACTATCACAATTCCATTCTATCCCAGCAGATTTTTTTTAGAGCACAAAATCAAACGATATTCCATGGTATCTTAAAACTTTCCCAAAGATAAAGTATAAATAATAACTGGTCACTACCTCCAAATAAAGGACTCAAATTTCCTCCGTGCTCAGAACAAAACTGTGCTGTTTATGAAGATTTATCTCAAATTGAGACCATCTCCAAAGAAAAATTGGAGATTATGTCGGCCTACAAGTATAATTCTTGTTCACTAATTGTTATCACGAAGATTTTAATGCTCAAGTTTCTTTGTTGCTTTACCCCAAATGTTAATACAACTTGCACCAAGAAATCACTATCCGATCATAATTAAAAGTAAATAATTCATGCAATAACCAATTTAATCACCATATTTGTTTTTGTTCAGAAATAAATAGTTAACTTACCGTCTCTGTTTCTTTCTCTTTCTTCATTCTCCTCCTAAACCCTAATTAATCAATAGTTTTAAACCAATTCATTCTTCACATACCACTTCTCCAGTATTTTTTTGTAAACTCTACCATTTAACAGTAAACACATTAAGCCACAATGGCTAATTCTTGTAATCTCATATAACCACAAATTTTATTGCAACCCCAAAATTATTCCCTCCCGGACTGAAGAGACAGCCGTTAGAACATAGCGCCGGAACAGAGAATCTAAGAAAGCGGGAAGATTTCAATACAATATCAAAATTATATAACAAACAATTATATAAAAGTGCACAACCTATATATATATGTACGTATATGTATAACATATATTGAGAGAGAGAGAGAGAGAGAGAGAGAGAGAGAGAGAGAGAGAACGCAGAGTAATCGTCGATCAACTGACCAGTAATTGCCCCAATCAGAACTTCTGAACTTCCAAATCAGTAACGGGTCTAATGACTGAATGGTGTTTCAAACCCTATACTTAATTTTCATATACAAAGCATAGAGTCCTAGAAGATGGAAAAGTTCTTAATCAAATTCATCTTTGGATTAGGACAGCATAATAATTGGAGATCAAAAGGTTACCATTTTTGGCATTGCTATGTGTAAAAATTTCATTTTTCTTTTTTGATGCTAGGTGTAATATTGGAAGTGTTGTTATTTTGGTGCAAGCATTGAATTTTAACTTTTTTTTAATTTTATCAAATCTATACAATATATTACAACAATAGAATATGATTCTTTGAGCATTAAAATATTAATTTTTTTTTTAATTTTTTTAATTTAAAAAATATAAAAACAAAATTTATAAAATTATTAATTATTTAATTAATATAATAATATTTTTAAATTATCACCTTATCAATATAAAAACTTTAAAAATTATTAAAGATGAAATATAATTAATATAGTAACTAAATCTAATAATATATTCAAATTCCTATAAATAATATTATCTTCAAAGCAGTTTTTTTTTTTTTTTGTGGGTTAGATTTACTTAAACCTATTATAATTAGAGATCAAAAGGTTACCATTTTTGGCTATGTGTAAAAATCTATGCTAGGTGTAATATTGGAAGTGTTGTTATTTTGGTGCAAGCATTGAATTTTAACTTCCTTCAATTTTATCAAATCTATACTATATATTATAGCAATAAATTAGAGGTCCTTGAGCGTTAAAATCTTAATTCATTTTTTTAATTTAAAAAATATGAAAAAACAAATATTATAAAATTATTGATTCTTTGATTAATATAATAATATTTTTAAATTGTCACCTTACCAATATGAAAACTTTAAAAATCATTAAAGATAAAATATAAGCAATGTAGTAACTAAATTTAACAATTTATTCAAATTCTTATAAATAATATTCAAATTCCTGTAAATAATATTCTTTTCAAAATAGTTCTTTTTTTTTTTTTAGTGTTTTTAGATTTACTCAAACCTATTAAAGATAACATTAAAAATGTTAATAAACTTATAAAATAATAATTAATGCAAAAGATAAATAGCTTTTAAATTGTCCAGTATGATTTTTTTTAAGTCTATACTTATTGTATATTATAGCAATAGGATGTTAGGTGTTTGAACTTAAATATCTTGATCTATTTTTTTAAAATTTTTTATTTTAAAAGTACAAAAATACAAATACCATGAAATTTATTGATTTTCTAATTAATATGGTAAAGTTTTTTTGAATTGTCACAGTATCAATTAGGGGTTTGCATGGGTCGGTTTGGTTCAGGTTCGTGCTGGACCCAAAACCGAACCAATCTCTTCGGTTCAAAAAATTTGAGAACCGGAACCAAACCGATGACTTTAGAGAATCGAACCAACTTGAGTCAATTTGGTTCGGTTCCATGCCTTGGTTTGGTTCGATTCGGGTCGGGTCAGGTTTTATTGTTCAAAAAACATATTTTTTATTTAAAAAATTAAAAACAATATTAATCTTGTATCCTAATTTTTTTAAAAAAATAATAAAACAACATACAAACATAAGTGAATAATAATTAAGTTTAAATAATTATGATTTAAGGCATATATAGAATATATGTAAAGTTTTTTAATAAATATAAGATTGGGTCTCGGTTCGGGTTCATTCGGTTCGGTTCTCGAGTTGGGTCGGTTCTAATGCATATAGACCCAAGAACCAAACCGATCTCTACGGTTCCAAAAATTTAGGAACCAGAAGCGAACCATGGTAAAAAAACTGAACCGAACCGAACCAATCTCTTCGATTTCGGTTCGAGTCTCGGGTCTTTTGGGTTTTTTGTGCACCCCTACTATCAATATGGGAACTTTAAAAGTCATTTAAGAAGATATTTAAAATTTTTAAATATGACTTAATAAAATTTGACATTAAAATTTATAAATAATGTACTTAATTACTCTAAGAACAAAGATATATTAAAAATGTGACTTATAATAGTCATGACGTAAATTGTTTTTTTGTACATTTTTTTTTTATTTTTGGCTATTAGAATAAAGAAAATACATCCAACATACTTAATCATTTAATATCATATCTTAAACACATGGTCTTGTAAGCCTTTAGGAGATATTTGGATTCATGGATTTGAAATTGATACATCTGATTTTAAATATGTAAGCATTATCTCTAGCTATCTCTAGCTATCAAGAATTATTGTATTGTCTTGCAAGCCTAATTTATTTATATTATAATCTCTTTTCGTTGTGATTAAAAAAAAAATCACGTTTCATTTCTATGGTAAGTTTAATATCGGAACTTGTGTTAGACCTTTAATAGACAATCGACATGCCTATTTAGTGTCATTGGATTTGTAATTGTGTTAAATAATGTGTTTATGTTATATTAAAATGGTTTGAATATTTAATATAGATAATGCCATATTATATACTTTAAATTGTATAAGTATGCATATTTTAATAAAATATATTATATTTATTGGGATAAATTGAAAATGGTACTAATTAACCAAAACTGTATAGTTTGAAGTTGACAACTGTACTTATTAATCATTTCAAATCTATAACAAAGAGTTCTCGGTGTAGATGGATTCTAATAAAATATGAGTACTCTAGCAAGAATATGTGGACTTAAGTAACCTTTTCAGAATCGAATCCTCTTGTAGAGGATGGTTGCTAGGTTTGATGTATGATTTTGAATTTTGGCTTGTTTATCTAATAAGGGCATATTTTTCAATTTATTCGGTCTCAAGGGTGATTTTATTAGCCTCGAGTGTTATTTTAAAATTAATTCAGTAATTTATAGAAAACGCTATTATTAATAGCACTTTAGATGAAAAGCTATTAGTATTAGCATTTTCTATCTTGTATATACATAATTTTTTGGTGTGTACCAAGTGTCCTTTCGCTGTGAAAAAATACAAGATAAAAAAGCACTATTAACTTCAAAAAAATGCCCTGTAAAGAAAACAATTCATGAACTTTCCTATCGATTCTGACACACAAAAAAAAAAAGGACTCGAATTCACTCCAACAACAAACTCCTTCATGTATTTGCAATTTTTCAAAGTCAAAATCAGTTCATTTGAAATATATTCATTCAGTCAAGTCCTAACACATTCTAAACCCAAACCATATTTAGAATATTGCTATTTACGTATTTTCAAGATCAAGAAGTACAGTCGTTTTGAGAATTTATTTATATTTGTAACTAAAATAAATTTTGTATAAATTTTTTGTTTCTATAGTATTATTCTAACATTGTCAAGAATTTAGTGATGAAAAAGAAAAGAAAAAAAAAGATGAGAAAAATGATAACAAAAATATTCTTTTATTTTTTGGATAAATTTCACTTATCACCCCTACACTTTAACCACAATTCTACTTTGGTCTCTCTACTTTTAATTGTCCCATTTTGTCCCTTATACTTTCAGTTAAGTAATAATGTGGTCCTCTCCATTAAATTTCTGTTAATAAAGGTGACGAAAAACCCTTTTTTATTTTTTTCTTTTAAAAAAATAAAAAAAAATAGTGTTTGTTTATTATTTTTTATTTTTAGTTGTAAACAAAATTCAAAAAATAAAACAAAAAACACTAAAATGGGTATTTTTTTTTGTTTTCAAAACATTGTTTTGATACTATTAGCATAAAAGTAACCTACAAATGTATTGAAAACAAAAAAAAAACCTATTTTAGTGTTTTTTGTTTTCTTTTTCAAATTTTGTAAACAACTAAAAACAAAAAAAATATTAAACAAACATTACTTTTTATTTTTTAAAAAAAATAAAAAACAAAAACAAAAAACGTTACCAAAAAAAAAAATAAAAAACAAAAACAAAAACGTTACCAAAAACAGTGTTTCTTTAATATTTTTTTATTTTTAGTTATTTACAAAATTCGAAAAAGAAAACAAAAAACACTAAAATGGGGTTTTTTTTTTGTTTTCAATATATTTGTAGGTTACTTTTATGCTAATAGTACCAAAACAATGTTTTGAAAATAAAAAGAACACCCATTTTAGTATTTTTAGTTTTATTTTTTGAATTTTGTTAACAACTAAAAATAAAAATAATAAACAAATACTATTTTTTATTTTTTGAAAGGAAAAAATAAAAAAGAGGGCTTTCCGTCATCTTTATTAACGAAAAATTGACGGAGGAACCACATTGTTACTTAACTGAAAGTGTAAGGGATAAAGTGGGATAATTAAAATTAGAGAGAGCAAAGTGAGATTGTGATCAACGTACAGGGGTAATAAGTGAAATTTACCTTTTATTTTTTTCTCTCTTCTCTCACATTTTCCTTTGTTTTTTCCTTTTTTCTTCTCTTCTCTTAATAAATCCGAATATTGATATATGTAACCCAACTCGGATGAAGAATTTATGTATACAATCAAGGTGGGGTGCATGTTGGGGTGTGTGACGGCAGCGGCCCAAATCCAATTGAAGTCAAATTGCGCCACAGTTTTTGTAAATTTATTCATTCATATTTATTTGACGCTAAATTGCAAATGTATTTCTTATTTCTATTAAATCTTGTTGACCGCCCATTATTCAGTTAGGTAAATAATAAAATTTTCAACTCTCTATTCAAGATCTCAAATCCAGTTTTTACAAAATCTTTAGGCTTCAAATAGTTGCGAGCAACATTTTTATAAATTAGAGAAATTACTGAGGGTCCATTTATTAGTTGGGTTTTTTAAGCTTTTTTTTATTTGATTTTTTTTGTTTATAAATAAAAAAGTCAAAATTTTGAAACTTTTTTATTTTTTTTCCCGCTTATCTTATCTGGTTAAAAGTAAAAAAATTAAAAAAATAATACTTTTTTTCTTATAAATAAAAAAATAAAATTTAGAAAAAAAAACTGTACTATACAGATTCTAAAACCAACCCATTGATTATAAGTGGCATTCTGTTGTATGATGTGCATTGAGCATTAGTTCGATAAGGTTGCACACGTGTCATCTTTTCATTCTCACTAATTCTACATCATTCATTCGGCCGTATGACATGAATGGGCATCCTTATACTCAACTTTAGAAATTCATCAACTCAAGCTATTTTCAAGTATTTTGTTTTGTTATTTCAATTGGACTTGTTTCAAGATGCTAAATGTTGTTTTAGAAAAATATTATTCTTACAAAAAAATTTATATAAAAACTCTTATTAGAATAATGCGGTAGTAAAAGTTTTGTAATTAAAGTCGTTATGGTGGGTATTTTATTTTGAAGTGAAAAGCTCTTATTTAAATACATTATTCTGTATAATTTTTTGTTTGTATTACATTACTCATGTCCTTAATTGTGAATTATTTTCATTTTGTGCATCTTATGTTTTTCAAATAGTGGGACTTCATGTCCTTAAACTAAACAAAATTGCTATACCAATTGGCTTTAATTTGTTTATCGAGTTTTGATTACAGATAGACACAAGTAAGTGAATTTCATATGAAAAAAAAATTCATCACCTTATATCTATTCATAATGAAAATTTGGCGAAAAAAATCGATAACTCTAGCATTCCAGTAAACTAGAACTAGAGATTAGCTACCACACACGACAAGTGAGGTGCACGTGCATGCATATGAACGGAATATATATTTGACAATTAAGCAATAAAGATTAAAAAAAAAATTTGGAAGAGAATAAAGATAATATTTTGTAACATAGAGAAGTTTATGAGAGAAGAAGTTAGTTTGTAACTAAAAAGGAATTTTGTGAGACGTGAATATGGATTTGTAAATGAAGTTGATTTCAAAGTAATTGTATATGTTAGTGTTGTCCTCACTTTAAGGGATATGAAGTCACATGTCACGGAGAAGTGATTTTCTCTAGGACTTTTGGAGGAGAGAAATATTGACAACGTTTTAGTTTTGGAGAACGCGAAACTAATGTTCTCCCTTTATGCATTTCAATCCTTCACGTCTGGCTTGACTTTCCACTTCCCAAATTTTCAACAAATAGCCAAATCATTCATCTCTTATGTCTAAACATAAAAACAAACATTATATTAAACTCAGTTAACTTCATAATACGTATATAATTGTTGAAGCATGCCAACCCCTAATAGGCGGCTTAACTAAGAAGAAACTTAATTACATCATTCAACACTAATGCTTAGCAAATATCTTTACATGCAGTGTCACTACATATTATATATATACAAGCCACTTCACTATCCCATCAAAAACAATTGCTGAGCTTTCTAACTATACTGACAAAAAACGAGTAATCCAAACTTCTGCGGGTCTAGTTTACGTAGAAAATTTTGCTACGTACTTTGAGTGACTTGAAATATTATAGAGTTTATTTGTGGAAGAGAAGGCAATGGCTTCTATGGATACTGTTTTGATTTGGACCTAATGGCTCAATCCAAGCTTGCTGAGCAATGGATTCTTATCTTTTTTCTGGCTGACATTAGAAGAATCTTGTTGAATCTTGTTTGTTTGGTACTTGCATGATTTTGATATATTTAGTATTTGTTACTCCATCAAGAGCAATCTGTTGATTCAATGGGGGCTCTTTGTGGGTACCAACAAAAATTAAATCATGCATGTCATGGTATGACCTAGCTTGGCATTTGAAAAATGCTTGGCTGGTATTTTTCAGTATTCTCAAGAAATGATTCCTTTTTAGATTCAATTATTCTCAAGTTTATAGAATAGAAATGACATTTTGTCTTTTATTTTTACACATGAACAAACCACTATTACATGCATTCGAAAATATCTAGCTAGCTAGTTCCTATACTGGGTCCTACTCCACAAATGAACATTATTATTGAATTGAAGATATTGAAATGAATGAATAGTCTTATGGAGATGAGAAAGACCAAAAATGAAGGTAGGGTTGTGGTGTTGTGACATAAACATGGCCTACAATCAACTTAATTATAAGATTTGGCATCAAGATTGAGTAGTAATATAAGTTTTGTTGGCGTTGTCATTGCAGAAGTAGACTAGTTACTTGCAAACACTCATTCCTGCTGGGTTCATACCCAAAGACTAAGAGAAGTTAAGGACGAAGCCGACAACCAAGACCAATCACAACCTAGCATGGTTGAAGGTTGAAGAAAGTCTGCTAATCATGGAAGTCAACGAAGGCCTGCTAACAACCATCTAAGAGTGTAGATTGAGAGTTTTTTTGTGAGAGTTATAGTAGAGTAGAGAGTGCGCCCAGAGACTCCTCCTCCTCTGTAAATTTTTCTCTTCATAAATAGTAAAGTTTTTGTTCTTCAATTTTTTTTTTTTTTATGTGAGTGTTTGTTTGATTTTGAGTCCAACCGATTCCCAACAATGGATTTGTGGTTTTAGTCTGCAAGGGAAAGAAACTGGAATGACTTCATATTTCTAAGGACGCATGATTTGCCCCGAGTGTTTCTAATAATTTGACTAAAGATGCGAATTCTATCACTTGTCAACCACATGTTCTTGATACTTCGAATCAAATCAAGATTGTATGCAATGGAAAGACCCCATTTATTTATTTTTTCTCATTAAGATCTTCGATCTCTCATTTGCTAAATGAGTCCATAATTTCCCAGTAACGTACGTAGATATCTATTTCTTTTTCAATACTGAGAGAGAGAGAGAGAGAGAGAGAGAGAGAGAGAGAGAGAGAGAGAGAGAGAGAGAGAGAGAGAGAGAGAGAGAGAGAGAGAGAGAGAGAGAGAGAGAGAGAATAGATTCTTATTTTTTTCCTGACGATAAGTAATAGAATCTTGTTTGTTTGGTACTTGGATGATTTTGTTATATTAGGTACTTGTTAATCCATCAGGAGCAATCTGTTGATTCAAATGGGGCTCTTTGTGGGTACCATTGAAAATGAAATCATGCATGGTATGATCTAGCTCGGCATCTGAAAATGCATGGCTGTTATTTTTCGGTATTCTCAGGAAATGACATCCTTGTTAAATTCAATTATTCTCAAATTTATGGAATAGAAATGAAATTTTGTCTTTTTACTGGGACACACATGAACAACCACTGTTATATGCATTAGAAATGGAAATATTAAGTATGCAAATAATATGTCATTTTTTACAATATGCATTATAATATGCCATTTTGATATACTAAGTATTTGTTAGTACCCCATCAGGAGTAATCTGTTGATTCAGAGTGGGCTCTTTGTGGGTACCATTGACAATGATATCATGCATGTCAATATGTCATGCATGGTATGATCTATCTAGGCATTTGAAAATGCATGGCTGTTATTTTTCAGTATTTTCAAGAAATGACATCCTTGCTATTTTAACCATTTTTCAGCAATATATATAATTCAATTTTTCTCAAGGTTATGGAATAGAACTGACCTCTTGTCCTTTTTTTTTCGTTTTTTTAAACAAAAGGACACACATGAACAGCCACTATCGTATGCATTAAAAAAATATCTAGCTAGTTCCTTCTACTGGGTGCCACTACACAAATCAAACCTTATTGAACTGATGATACATGGAGATGAATGATCAGTAGTCTAATGGACATGATGAGAAAGACCAAAATTGAGGTATAGCCTCGTGGTGTTGGAACATTAACATGGCCTGCAGTTAAATTAATTATAAGATTTGGCATCTACGACTAAATTGTAAAGGGGTGTTTGGATATTTAGTTTATAAGCTATAAGTTACAAGCTAATTTTAAAAAGTTACTTTTTTAAATAGGTTTTTTAGAAAATCGTGTTAGATATAAATCATTTTTTTTATCATCACCAAAATACAATTCAAAAAAACTGTAAGCTACTAAATAAGTTGAAGTCCAAACACCCTCTAAAATAAGAGTTTCTGGTGTTGTTGCTGTATTTGCAAAAAGTAGACCAATTAATTACTTGGAAGGACTCTATTCCCGCCTCCCACCAATGGATTTGTGGGTTTAGTTTGCAGAGAAAATAAAATGGAATGATTTCATACTCCTAAGGATGCATGATTTGCCCCTTGTGTTTCTAATTATTTGCTGGCATGCAACATAGAACCCCAGCTCATTAGTTTAGCTTTTTCCATTTCTCCTTGTTTGCTAACAATTTTCCTACATACTTGGATATCTATTTGTTATAACAATATTGAGCGAAAAAAGAAGAAGAAGAAGAAGATAGATTTACCTGCTTCCAGTGTTACACATATGAAGATCGATCCCAACAACTTCCTATCTAAAATAAATTAATAAGACTTGCTAAAGTTTTCAAACATGGATGATATGTTTATCAACCCTTGATTTCTTCTTATTATTTGTTCTTGCGTTGATGATGATTGTGTATTTCTGAAATGACTTCTGGAAAGATTGTTTTCTGTACTGAAGTTAACTTTTCGTGTTACTCTATCCCACCTGCATCTCTCATGTTCGCAGCCATTGCATCTTTTCATATTAGAGTATACAATGAAATGCTTTGTTTATCATAAGATATTGACCGTTTTAAACTTGTCACTGTTAGTCCATGAAAACGATGATTCGATGAATGCATTATATAATAAGATTGTCCATATCATAGTTACTAGGAAACTCTCTTTTAAGAGAAAAAAACCCGTTTTTCCAAAGCCTTACTTTTAGAACAGAAATAAAACTCTTATAAAATTTTAGATAAAATTTTTGAAAAATAATTTTGAGATATTTCCGAAACTCTAACATAATTTAAAGAAATTTATCAGAAACTTTTAAAAAAATATCATAGAAAATCTCTAAAAACTCATTTATCATAATTTTTATTATTTTTCACACTCTCAAATCTTGTTATTTAACAATAACATATAGGTTTTCTTGATAAAAATTCATAGATATTGTCTAGTATCTGTATTTTACTTATCATAATAGTATCTTAATTATTTTATATGACTTTTTTTGGTGATTTTAATATTTTTTTAATAAATATCCTATTTTATTATATATTACAGTGTTTCCGTTTTCCATTATTTTTAGGTCACATTTCATGCATCCGTTTCCCATATTATCTCCCGCTTCCGCTTCCAATTCGAATAACTATGCTCCAGCTCCATATATCACAGACATAAATATTGGTGTCTGGACTATTCAGTCACTGCTGCAGCTTCAATGGTAATCAAAACAATCCATTTAACGGATTCTGTTGCACTTGGGGAGGTCTATATCAGAACATTTTGCTAGGCACGTAGAAATACAGGTCTCCCTCAAACCTTGTCAAGAGAATGACAGATTATGCAAATCTTTGCCTATAAAAACCCCAGCCATGCAAAAATTTTAGGCAGTGTGCCCACCAACACATTCAATCCTAGCTGAAGTAGAAATATCTTAGTACAATGCCTTCCTTCTTGGCCTTGCTCTTTGTCTTGGGAGTTTTGGCCTCTCAAGCTTCGCCTCGCCTTCTCAACGATGAATCCATGCTAGTAAGGCACGAGCAATGGATGGCGAACCATGGACGGATTTACAAGGATGGGGAAGAGAGGGATATGCGGTTCAAGATATTCAAGGACAACGTGGAGCGAATAGACGCCTTCAATGGAGGATTAGACCGAGGATACAGGCTAAGCGTGAATCAATTTGCTGATCTGACAAACGAGGAGTTTCGAGCTTCTCGTAATGGTTACAAGAGGCAATCAGCCAAGGTTATGTCTGTCTCAAAACCAGCATCTTTTAGGTATGCAAATGTCTCTGCCGAGCCTTCTACTATGGACTGGCGAAAGAAAGGTGCAGTTACCTCTGTCAAGGACCAAGGCCAGTGTGGTAAGCATTACAATATATATCTATATATGTATATCCACATGACCAATACTATATGGTAGAGATTTTTTTTACCAAACTCAGCTCGTAAATAAACTTATGTACCAAATCTAGCTAATTTTCAATGTATTTACCAAACTCAACTTTTGTAGTGGTTTTAATCCATAACTTCAATGAATTTATCATATTTTTAAATTATAACTTTAACCAGACCTTATTTTGCATATTTAATATGAAATTCGAGGGTGAAACTTATATGCTACAAATTTATTGAAGTCACGGATTGAAATCACAATGAACTTGTCATCTAGTCATTATTTTGCATATTCTCTATAAATGCGTGGGACTAAAACACAATATCAACTAAAGTCGTGTTTTTAATACATGGCTTTAGAAAGAAGCTGATTTGATAAAATAAAATAAAAAAACTCTTATATAGTCAGCCAAGCCTATTATTGTCATGCCTTTTGTGAAGTAATCACTTGATTATAACTGCTATCTACCTGATCCCTCTCTCTCTCTCTCTCTCTCTCCGACCCCATGTGCATAGTGTATGTTCATCCTTCTATTAAAGATACAACATAAGTAAATTCCATAAAGCATTTTTCTTTCTATTTATTAAATTTTTCTTATTGTCATCTATGAAGGGTGTTGCTGGGCATTTTCAGCAGTGGCAGCCATGGAAGGTGTTAACCAGCTCAAAACGGGTAAGCTAATATCTCTATCGGAGCAAGAGCTCGTGGACTGCGATGTCAGAGGCAATGACCAGGGTTGCTCAGGCGGCCTAATGGACAGCGCCTTCCAATTCATCAAACAAAACAAAGGACTCACAACAGAAGCCAATTACCCTTATGTGGGACAAGATGGCACTTGCAGCAGCAAGAAGGCAGCAGCCCCGGCAGCCAAGATAACCGGCTACCAAGACGTGCCAGCTAACAACGAGAAGGCTCTGCTGCAAGCCGTGGCCAACCAGCCGGTTTCGGTTGCCATTGAGGCCAGTGGATTCGACTTCCAGTTCTACTCGAGTGGCGTTTTCACTGGCACGTGTGGTACGAGCCTTGACCATGGTGTCACCGCAGTTGGATATGGAGCCACTGCTGATGGGACTAAGTATTGGCTGGTGAAGAATTCATGGGGCTCTGGATGGGGTAAGAGTGGATATATAAGGATGAAAAGAGATGTTGCTGCCAAGGAAGGCCTCTGTGGCATTGCCATGGAATCCTCTTACCCAATTGTGTGAAAGAATATTGTAGATTATTGCTTGTGTATGTACTCAACTTTGTGTGTACAGGCTTCATGTAGTTTGGATGTGCATGTAGATTTTATGTTTGTATGTGTCTCATCTGGCACATCTCTATCACTATAAATGTACAATCTCAGCAAGAAAAGGTATGGTTTGCTTACTAAAAGTAAGTTTTTAACTTCTTTTCGCAACGCGGTGGAGCAGGTTTTAACTAATTGGGGCTAACCTAATTGGTCAAAGTTTCTGCTCTTCATTAGAAAAGTCTAGAGTTCGAACCCCCTCTCTCAGATCTTCTTAGCTTCGGCTCTGTTTATAATCCAACAAACAAAAAAAAAAAATTAGTTTTCGAAGTTTTGTTTGACATTAAGCCATATAATTTTGTATAATAATTCTTTTATTTGTATAGCAATACTCTTTTCAATGACAGTCCCAGCAGCATCATAGTTGAGGTCACAAGACTTGCCCTTGAATCTCTCCCACTCTCTCTCTCTCTCTCGTTTCTTTTTTGAACTTCATGGTCATTTCTAGACAACAAAACAGAGCATAACTTGATTTATTAATCTTTTAGGTAAAAAGTGAAGAGAATTAATAGAGGGCATTCATCAAGCTGGCAAGAGTCAAAAGAAATATAACATGGAAACTGCTTCCTATGAGTAATACACAAAATTTCACTAGAATACTGAACAAAATCCATGTCTGGCTGCAGAGTGATTTACTCAAATTTGTTAGATGCAGTGAGACAAAGATCATTATTAATAGGATTTGAATTGGCATAACCTTCCAGTTTGAAGACTAACTTCAGATAGAACATGTATGCATATATTTTCAACACTAGACTTGGGAATCTCATGCTAAGTTTATTATTAACTCAATAGCAATGTATTTGTTCTATTTTACAGATCATATACAGGGAAAGAGATTTGGTTCCCTTTGAACATAAAAAAACAGATCTAGATACCAGCAGACTGTGTTAAGGGCCTTTTCGAGGCCTCTACACTGTTTTCAATCTCTTTTGTATAATTAGAGACCATCTTTAAGCTTGATTAATTTATGTTTCAACTATAGAGATGTAAATTTAGCTCGCGGCCAGTTCGAACTTGCTGAAGCCTGAGCCCTAATGGTTGGGCCTGGGCTTTTGTTTTTAAGCCCGGCTATAAGTTTCATTGTATAAACTAACTTACGATTCTAAGTTTAATTAATTATTGAAGACTCACCATAAGTTTAGTTATAAACTAGTTACAATTTTTACATTTCATTATAAGTTTAATTATAAAACTATTATTTAAACTAGTTATGATTTATTTACCAATTTACATCTAGTTACCATTTTATTTGAATGAGGCTTAAATCATTATTTAAAAAATTAATTAAAATTAGTCAGGCCCAACCAACCCACCCATTCCCGCCCACTAGGCCTAAGCCCAAGCCCGCTTATAGGAATGCGGGTAGGCCTCGGGCTTGGGCTTAGCTCGGCCAGACCCGGCCAGTTTGGCCCAAGGAAGAACCCGGGTGGGCCGGATTTACATATGTAGTTTGAGGGATGCCTATATAGTTGAGCCCCTTCCTCAACAAGCTAACTAAAGGAAGTGGACAATCTCGGCCGATTAAAAGATTTTCCTAGCAAGCCGATGGCTGATGATAGAGGCACTCATATGTCAAAACAACAAAAGAAAAAAGGGGCACAAAACATAAAATACTAGCTAGTGAAGTCCCTTTTTTTTTTTTTTTTTTTTTGTTGCTCTAGTGAAGTTAACAAATGAGTTGGAACTGTGGAATCTAATATTATTTTATCAATATTTTAAGAAGGAAATGTGGTTGGAACTTTTTTCAACTTCACCAAATGCCATAAAGAACCAAAAAAATAATATAAAAGAAAAATAAAGAGAAAGATGAATAATTCTAGAAAATTTAGAAGGTGTTTACTTCTTATATTAAACTATCCAAAAACACCCACTTGATTTGTTTATACTGTAAAAGTTTAAGCAACAATTGCAATCTTGCACATGTGTAGATCTTTTTAGTTTGTTGTTCTTTTTATTTATTTATTTATTTTTGAAGCCATCCCGTTTGACACTTAAATTATTACATTTAAATTTTTATTAAATTCTTTTTTTATTGGATGGAAATGTTTTTTCAATTAACAAGCTAACATGGTGGGCAAAAAAAAAGGTCTGACTTTTTCTTTTTTTAATTTTGAGAAGAGAGGTCTGACTTTTGATGGTAGTTGATGTATGAACCAACTGAGGCAAAGCCCTCATTTTGAAATTAATATTATCTCATCTTGAGTGAGTTGAATCTGGACATGCACCCCAATATAAAATGTCCTATTTCTTTAAAAATATAATGGATGGTGACAAGGCAAAGGCCTCCCAATCAAAGCCCATTAAAAGCAAGTCTACTAATAAATAATTGGGGATTTGTTCAAGCAAAGTTTTGTTTTTCCTCTTCTTGTTTAATTGCAATTGGAATCTTGATGTCAATGGGGAATAGTTGAGAGCTGATTGGTCTCTGTGAATGGAAAGTAGCAAGGCCTCCAAAGCCCTATTCCCAAGTGTGTTTGTCCTTTGGCCTTTCTTAAGAAGGCATTTATCAGATTCAAACATAAATTTATTCCAAAGAAGGCCAATTAGAGGAATTCAGAGCTCCAAATCAGGCCTTGGTTAGGTCAAGACTCAAAAGAGTGTAATCAAGGAGAATTTCAATGTCAATAGACGTTGAGAAATGTGAACACTGGTCTATTATTTCTTTTATTTCTTTCTCTCTTATTTTTTGTTATAAGAGGTTTACGCTTTCGATTAATTACTTGTTTTTTTATTTTTTAATACAGGGTATCTATTTACTTGAGTTTGTGCAGAGTCACTGTCTCTTCGTCCACACAAATTATGTAAATTTCACATATTACATGAATGATGATTAGTCTCAAAGGACACGTGAGGAGGAATCTAACATCTTCGCATTTTTCCTTTTTTCTGTTTTACCATGGCATTCAAAAAAAAACAGAGTGCTAAATATTAAGTTTGATTAAGGCGATGAACTTATGACCCTAAATAATACCATTTTATTCCATTACTAACTTAATGAGACAACATATCCATGTCATATGATAACACAGTTACACAAATCAAACCTACTCGAGAACATGGCCGGTTGCACACGTAATCTGAAAATATAGTTATTATTCATGTTATACATGATTAAAATGATCAATGAATAAATTTTGGATTCTTTGGTACCAGAAGATACTTCCATCCTGGCTAATATAAGACTTTTTACATTGCAGCCATTGGTTCAACGTCCAAACTAGCACTCTATATAAGTTGAAATATTACATGACCCTACAGCAATATAGCGTAGTGCTGTTTTCGATCTCTCTCTCTCTCTCTCTCTCTCTCTCTCTCTAACAGTTCGAAGTGTCTGCAAACCCATTTCTTTTGTCACTTTCCGTTCACATTTACACACATATATGTGCACATATATACCTATTTCCTAGGGTTCTGATTCGATTCCTTTGTATATTCATCGATTTCCTCAATTGGGTCTCCCATATTCAAACCTCGACACCTCTGACTTATCCTTTTCCGGCATCGAAATGCTCGAATTCAAGACCATGAAGAAGAAAATGTGGATGTTTTCTCATTGATCTCGTCCCCAAACCAGCCCACTTGTCCTCTTTCCCGTGATCGAAGGTATGACCACACCCACGACCACCACCGCCACCACCACAATAGCCCTACCCATTGCCGCCAAGCTCAAATTTCGCCTTCGAATTCTCTCTTTCTGGTTCGCACCCACTACTCGCCCTCCTGGTGCCAGCGACACTTAGATTGTAGTTAGATACATAGATATATACGTATATTGTGATATTGAAACATGACTTCATATTCTTGGAAATCGAGCACTTCAAACCTTGGATCCAATTGTTCGGGGATGTTTGACCCATTTTCGGAACATTTTGGTGGGTTTGATGGGAATTGGAAAGGAGGGTCGATGTCGGTTTCACAGTCCTTGGTGTTGGACAGTGAAAGGGATGAGCTTGTGAAGGCTCCGCTGGGAGTTGGGAAGAAAAGTGGAGTGTCGGAGGAGAAGGCTATGGCGGCTTTGAAGAGCCATAGCGAGGCTGAAAGGAGGAGGAGAGAGAGGATCAATGCTCATCTCACTACGCTTCGTGGCCTCGTGCCTTGCACTGAAAAGGTAATTTACTTTTCCTCGTAATTTCTCATCAATAATAGTTTTTGCTAATTATTATTGCTGGTATAGTCTTCTACTCTTTTTGTTATATAGCTTGCTGATTTCAGTACTACCGCAAAATTCATGATCAGGGAACATTACAGAACAGATTGGTGCTTGGGTGAATTATGGTTGATATTATTGATTTGATGTAATTTTACTTTTAGAACAGTCCAGCATACGGAACTTCTATGTTGATTCTAGACAGGCTATGAATCATTCGGTATTTGATTTGGTTGTTTTCTTGATTTTATTCCTCAATTTGTTTTCAACTATTGAATAGATTCCGTGACATTTTGTCGCTATGGCAATTTTTTACATTAGATTTGGTTTTTGCATTTATCATATCCCTTGAGTTGTCGTGAACATTGAAGTGATTTTGGGAACCCAACATGGCATTCCTTGTTTTAAAAGTCAAATTGATATGGTAGCTGCTATTGTTGTTTTTTTAAGTATTTTGGCAGCTGCTATTTTGAAGTTCCTTGTACTATTATTCTAGTTAAAGCTTGACATAATTGAGATATTCTAACCAGCCTAATCAGAGACATTATATATATATATATATATTGAACAGTTGTGGTTCTGATTTTATTTCATTTTTTTTTTATGAGATGTATGGTACACTTTTCCCTCGTCTTTATTTTCACCTTAAAAAGTAAAACATGAGGTTCTTGTTGTAGTCATAACATTAACACTCAGACAACTGTGATTGGGAATCCATACGAGAGGTATTAGTATCTTTCTTGTAAACAATGGTGTTTATGTTTCGATGACTAATGAATGAATAGTGGTCAACTGGTATGGGCTTCACTCATAAATAGAGGGTATCTCAGGAATCCCAGGTTGATTACCTGAATAGAAGTCTCTTAGCAGTTAGTAATGATGGGTACTTTTATTATTATTTGGACTAATCATGAGCTTTAAGAGTTTGTATGGATGTGGCAAGATTATATTGCTAACCAAATGATGATTTAAGTCTATGTTCTCTAGATAATTGATTATAATTAGACAAAGAGTACCATTTAGATATAGGTATCTTTGAAGACCTTATTTTCAAATATTTAGGAGCTTTGGCCAGTATTTGATCTTAACAGGCAACTACTTTTGATGTAAGAGGTGAGATAGAGAGAGAGAGATGTTTATCAAGCTAACAAAAGTCTTTTCATCTCACCTTATTAAAATGTTGAGAGACATGCACCTCTACTCAAGCAAGTAAAGAAATAATTTATTATTGAATTTAAGATAGTCTTACATTTGATGATCTTATGATTGTTTAACAAGCAGTACACTGTACACCTGTTAGACAGGTTTGCTTACTAATATAACTAAAAATTCTAACTCTCAAAGGTTACATTAGTTAGGCAGCTATACATGTATCAAAAAAGGGTTGGCATAATTAGGATGGGATGTGGCCATGTGGGGTAGTATATCAGCTGGTGTGATTTGCATCTCATTGTATTTTGTGTAGTTTAACTCGTAATTATCATCTTTTATGTTGGTTGAGATCGTAAGCAAGAGAAAGACATTTGGGAGAAGAACTGCCATTAAAATTTCTAAAATGTTTTTTAAAATAATAAACTAGCTTTCAGGTTAATTTTCAAGGTTGCATGAGTTGACCAAATTGAAGGGGTCTGCTGAAATGTTCAGTTTTCGCAACTGTATTTACTCTAGATTTCGGCTGAGCCAATTCTGCAAGTTAAGATGGTAAGCTGATTGATATGGAAGAAATTGCGACTTCAGCCATTCACCTCTATTTTGAAACTTTATTTAATATATATTTTGTAGGCGACATTGATGTTGGAAGACATGCATATCGTGTTGCACGTATTGATTGTGGCTTTATCAATAGATAAAACTAGCTCTAGTCGGCACTAAACTTTATTCTAAAAGAAATTAAAGTAAAATAAAATTCCACTGCCCTTTACGTGTACTCTTCATGTTACAACGTGTGGGCTCAAAAAGATCTCCTAATTTAGACTGCTTGTAATTGAAGTGCTGTGGAAGTTTCTTTGCAACTCAATAGTGAAGAACAGGTGAAATTAAATTTAGTTTGCACTTCCTGGTGATCAATTTCTGTGTTTTATATTTTTATTTATTTGTTAATCAGTACCATTTGGTTCGGAAACTAGAACTAGATAATTACTCTCATCATGAAACATAATTTTGTAAAATTTAGGGGTAACTTTGTTCAGCTTAATATGAGAGAGAGAGAGAGAGAGAGAGAGAGAGAGAGTGGTTTTGTAAATATGTAACTGCTGAAAACATATTTCCAGGAACTGTATTCCTTATCATGGTACTGTTTTGGCTTTTTTTTTAACTTTTTTCTTTCACGAGTACTTTGATATTATTGTTGATTATATGTACTCAGTACCTGTTAATCCCCAGTACAAGTGTACGCACAATGCATGCATATCACTTTGCACGTGAACAAAAAGAAGGATTAATGGTCATAGTAATTTCCATGACATGATTTGAACTTACTTTGAGTTTGAACTGTTGTTCATAGATGGACAAAGCCGCGTTGCTTGCTGAAGTTATCAGCCAAATGAAACAACTGAAGAAGATTGCAACAGAATCCAGTAAAGGCTTAATTATTCCAATGGACGCCGATGAAGTAAGAGTTGAACCACATAGCGAGGGAGATGGAACTTTTTCATTGAGGGCATCTATCTGTTGCGATTATAGGCCCGAACTTCTGTCTGAACTGAGACAAGCTCTCGATGCCCTTCATCTGAATATTGTTAAGGCAGAAATCTCAACCTTGGGAAGCCGGGTGAAGAAGGTTTTTGTTTTCACCAGCAAGAAAGACATGAGAGTTGATAGCACTGAGGCCTGCCAACTGCTTGTGAATTCCCTTCATCAGGCTTTGAGCAGTATCCTGGATAAGGCTTCTGCCTCCACAGAGTACTCGCCAAGAACAACACTTCCAAACAAGAGACGAAGGATTTCGCTTTTTGATTCTTCGAGCTCATCTTCATGAGAGTATAGATCTGGTGAGTGGTGATAGTAATGTACATATACTTTATAAAATAAGGAGGTGTGGTAGGTTTGAAACAGGAGAGTATAGATCTGCTTATGGTGATGGTGTGTATTCTATAGTGATCCCACATCCTTATTTGGAGCATGAATGGGCCGAAACATTCGAAGGTTTTTTTTTTTTTCACTACAGAGTGTCCAAGCCTTCAATTGACTACTCGAGCCTGTGCAGGGCCCCATCCACACAACCTATGTATGCTTCACTCATTACGTGAAAAATAGCTAGCCACAATAAGGCGTGAGGAGGAATTGAATACTTCAAGCTTAGTATGAGAACCAGCGGATCACTTGGCCACCTAGTTCTAGTTCTCGGATGTTGTTTCTTATTTGTGTGGATTGTATGTCTGTACTGGGAAAATGAATGTATTTGTCAAACTTGCTACTGTGAATAATTATTAGTTATTTCCAGATATCAGCATTGTTTTTAGTATGTTTTGAAGTAAGTTATTTCCAGATATTAGCATTGTTTTTAGTATGTTTTGAAGTTGAAATCCGAATCCCCCTGAAAGCATAATGTTGTGTAAATCGACTTTGCATTGGTGGCTGTCTACATTAATTTTAATTTTTCTTATCTTTTATATTTATTTTTATTGCCAAATGACAAAAATATCCCTAATTCAATACCGGACACCAAGTTTCAAGCCCTTGAAGAAGAAGGGGAAAAAAAATCCTTACCTCCACGGATTGAGATTTACAAAAAAAAATCCTGACCTCCACGTATTGTGATTATTCCAAGATCTAATTCAAGTTTTGTCCGAGACTTCGTAATTAGATCAGCAAACTATATAAAAAAAAAATAGTTATTATTAACTCATGACCCTATTTAATTCTAGTAGACTAAAACTCTTTCAATTTTAAATCCTAGATTACGTAAAACGCTAAGAGAGTCCTGCTTTTTTCAATGAATCACAATTCACAAGTAATTTTTCTATGATGACTTTCTTTTATATTCATTTGGATAAGTTTTTTACTGGCATTAAACTTTTTTTTTTCATTTTTACACGCTCTAGTTGTATTTTTTGTATAAAAAAGTCAAAACCTTAAATTAAAAGACTATAAATAATTTTTTTTGAAAACTAAAGTAATAAATATTAAAAAACCTAATTTCTTACTTTTTTGCTACAAATCTATTTGACTTTCTTTTTTCATAATTGTAAGTTTGCAATAAAAAAGTTGCTGATTGTTTTAAAGCATTAATTACAAACACACCTCTTGAACTATAATTCAGTATCATTATGTCTCTAAACTCTAAAACGTAGTAAGTTAACTCTAAACTACTAATTTGTATCAATCAGCCATTCCCGGTTGCAATCCGTTAAGAAAATGAATGAAAAATTATTATTTAACTTATACACGTTAACATAAGTATAGTTTTATACCTAAATTGATCTTCTCTTATTATAATAATTGTCTAATGATTGAAATATCTCTTGAAATGATACATAAATACATGAGCAAAATAAAAATTATTTTAGTCATTGGATAATTATTACAAAAATATAATGTAATTTTGATATAAAATAAATTTTTGTAAACATGTGCAAGTTACATGATAATTTTCCATCTACTCTTTTAACTAATTGCTAATATATTAGTATAACTAATTACTAATATATTACTAACATAAGAAGCTGATTGATATAAATTGATAGCTCAAAGATTAATTTATTACGTTTTAAAATTTAAGAAAACCTAATAATAATGAGTCATAGAGTAATGTTTATAATTAGGGTGTGTTTGGTATAACTTTTTGTTTAGCTTTTTTGCAAGCTTATAAGCTAAAAAGTCAACAAAAGTTTGCTTTTTTGCTTTTTTTTTTTTGCTTTTTTCTTTATTTGTATCTAAACTAAAATCAGAAAAGCAAAAAAACTAAAACAACTTAACTTTTTTACTAGCAAGTTTAAAAAAATTTTAATTTTTAAGCTCTACCAAACAAACCCTTAGTCTTTATTTTAAGCAAGTAAAGGAAATAGTTTATTGGTTGCTTAACGGGTACCTACAGCAGAGGGACTAACCGTAGAGGTTCCCCGCCGGACACACAAACTCCCAAGTTCCAACGACGATCTTCTTTTGTTCCCCAACCTAAAACTATCAGGGACTTCCCGCAATATCCCCTCCCTCTCACGCCAATCTGCTGATCGAAGAATACATGGTGAGTTTATTTGTTTATTGTAATTTGACTAGCTTTAATTCTTACGTTATTCTCTTTTATGTTTGATTACTTCTGTTTGTGATTATTGATTTATACTATAACCCAGGCTATCTTTCATTACTTTTCTGTTAATTTCTTCCTCTGGGTCAGTTGTTTCTGGGTGCAATTTGAATAATTAAATCTTATTTCGGAGTAAAGTCATGATTTTTACGATTATTTTACTCATTAATACCATGCATAGTTGAATCAAACACCAAAATCCCATCTTTGATGAGTAATTTATTCTGGTCCTGTGAGAGGTCATGATTGTTCTTTGTTTGTGGATCCTAAAGTTGATTTGTAATTAATGCATCCGCCATAGCAATAAACTTAGTTCTGCTGTTAGCAGAAACATCATTTATTGGGTGGTTGTTTCCTAGTTTTTATAGGGATTGAATTCATAAAAGCTAATGTAAATTGAGTTGCTCCATGTCTCTGGTTTGCTCAGAGAAGGGTTTTGAGTGATCTTTGTCTTTAATGACCTTGGGAATACTTAATTTTTCAGTTCAAATCTGGATATGATACTAGCTCTTAGAAGGAGAAATCTTGAGGACCATTGTTTGATCGTGCTGCCTTTCTGGTTAAATCATTTTGGGTGCACATTAAAACAGTGGTCATATCTTTATAGCCTTCATATCTTGGTTTTTCCCTGTTAGGACTTAGAGAGGTTCATGTTCATGGGTATTTAGGTTTCAATTGCAAAATGCTTAGGTCTAAGCGTTTGATAATGAGGCCATCTTGACATCCTAGGTTTGTGTAATGTAGGGGGTTTGACATGCCGATGGCCCAACAAGGACCAGAATGTAGCGAAATGACTGTCTGAATAGCGGAGAGTGAATTCACACAGAAACTGCAGGTGTTGGCTGCAAAGTGTTAGTATTCCGAGGATAGAAGTCAAGACCCACTATAGATTGGATATTTGGATTGTGGTTTATTTTATTTTATTTTTGGCCTTAAATGTTGTACTATTGAGTGACCAATATGTATATAATCCTTGGAAACTTGCAAATTTTCAGAATATTGACTTCGTTATTTGGTCTAGAATTAGCTCTCTGGTTGAGTTTTTGTGACTTTATTAGAGTAGGGCATATATTCCTATTGCAAAAATCAACCGTAAAAATGATTGGGATACTAACCAATCTGGGGAAAATTACTTAAGCGGTAAAATAGACAGTCCTTTGTCTTGTCAAAGCTGGTATCTAGTACATCTCTGCGATTTTGCTTGAGTTGAGACTTCAGAAGACTCACCACATTTGTTATAGCTACATAAGGGGTTTTGGCATTCTTTAGACGGTGTTGATTTTAGTTTAACCAACTTTGTTTGTTAACCGTGTAGCTGCAGCAGAAGCAACTGGATTGAAAATCTTCTTGATACGTGAAAAGGGTAAACTACAACTGCACATATGACGGGAAACAAGAAGGGATCTGTTCTCCAATTTGCACCCTTCCAGAGTGCTGTAGATGAGGGCTTTTGGCATAGATTATCTTCACTAAAGCTCAACAAGTTAGGAATTGATGAATCCCCTATTCCCATTACTGGTATGCTTGTTTGTTTCTGTCATTTCTTTTTAATTTTTGGTATTCTCCAGCTATGGTTAGATTGTGTGATCACTGCAGTCACATCATTCATGATAACGTGATTATTGGTAATTCTTGACTATGATATGGATGGCATTTCATTAGCTATTGCCGATTTGGCACAACACCTTGTTGGGCCAAGGTTTTGGCATTTCAATTATAAATTTCTTTTAATTCTTCTTTTCTTGGTTAAAATTGAAATATCTAGATAAGTATTTCAAATCTAAAGCTTGTGTTTTTCCTTGGACTAAGATTGCACTTACTATGGTGCACTCTTTTTTTTCTCACTCCGCATTTTAATTTTCTTGAACCTGGATCTTGGCATCAGGACACTCTGCTGAGAGCAAGTAAAATGTAATGTGCACCAAAGCCTTCAGACATGATGCTATTGAATGGGCTAAATCTTGTTTGTTGAGTTTACAGTGCATAAATCAACAGGGTAGTTGTCCCTGACTAGGTGTGAATTAATCTCGGACCTTTGTGGAAAATATGAGGTGACCTCGAATAGGGGGGTTAAGGATTAGTGATTTTGGTTATTCTACTTTGATTTCTGTAATGGCAGCCATAATTTTTTTTTTTTTGTGTGCTCAATTACATTGACAAGAAAAGAAATGCAGATTACTTGTTTTTTTATGGGTGACATAATGTACCTGAGCAGTGAAATAATCTTCTGGCAGGTTTCTATGCACCTTGTTCTCATTCTCAAGTATCAAATCATTTAACTCTTCTTGCCGAATCCTTGCCACCTGAACCAAGTGAGCAATCATCAATAACATCAACAAGTCGTGGCAACAGGAACAGATGTTCTGTCCCTGGCATTCTTTACAACACAAATACATTGGAGGGTTTCCATGCCCTTGACAAACAGAGCTTGCTTAAAGCAGAAGCAAAGAAGGTATCTTATTCAGACAGGTGTTAGTCTTGATTTGTATATGCATTTTGTAAGCATTACTGCGGGGAGTTTGTCACATTGATGGAAAACTCTATGAGTTCCACATCTTTTAGTAGAGTGCAAGTAGTCATGCTTGGGATTTGAATCTTGCCAAGCTCCCCCCTCTCATTATATCATAACTTTATTTCTCATCGAATGTCAGATTTGGGAAGACATCTATTCTGGAAAAGCTGAGGAGGACAGTGCAGTACTTTCAAGGTTTCTTCTTATATCATTTGCAGACCTTAAAAAGTGGAGCTTTCATTACTGGTTTGCTTTCCCTGCTCTGGTGCTTGATCCTCCTGCCACCTTGATTGATTTAAGGCCAGCTTCCCTGTCTCTGAGCCTAGAGGAGGTGCAGTAAATGTTAGCAATTTTGTTAGCATGGTATTTTATTTTTTGTATCATTTTTGACACAAAGGTTATTGTGGTGACATATAGGCTGAATCGCTCTCAGTGGCATGTAATGAGTGGCGCAGCTCAAGTGCAACAGCAGGTAGAATGTCTCCTGTACTATTGCTACTCAAACCTTATTTGTTCATATGTTGATCATTGTTTTTACTTGTGTGGAGTGCCTAAAGCATATAACTCTGATGCAGATGTGCCATTTTTTCTGGTCTCTATTGCTTCAAATTCACATGCTACTGTTAAGCATCTGAAGGACTGGGAATCCTGCCAACATGATGGCCATAAGGTCCATCCACATACTTCATATTTTATGTAAACTTATACTAGCTTTTGCTAATTGAAATGAATGAGATTATGAGACTGTTGTTTAAATGCTCAGTAGATTGAAACCTGTAAAATTATGTCAAAGTTTTAGATGCCTCTTCCATAATGCTACATTGCATGTTACTGGCAGTTCCTATTTGGCTTTTACGACCCATGTCATCTTCCAAGTAATCCTGGTTGGCCTCTTCGCAACTTCCTTGCTCTTATTTGTTCAAGGTGGAATCTTGAGAAGGTTCGCTTTTTTTGCTATCGTGAGAATCGTGGTTTTGCTGATCTGGGTTTGTCCCTCATTGGTGAGGCCTTGATATCGGTTTCACAAGGTAGAGCAGCAGAAATTGGGTAAGAGCTCTCTTCTAATTAAAACTCTCTTTATGGTTGAATTTTTTTTTCTACACTGGCATTCCTGAACACAAACAATATTATTTAGGATGAAAGATCATCAGCATATGCCTAATGCTGTGGGATGGGAACTTAATAGAGGGAAGATGATACCAAGATGTATTAGCCTTGCTAAATCCATGGATCCAACTAGGTACGTTTTGAGGTTGTCACTCCATAGTCCATAACAGTATTATTGCATTGCCTCCTTAACATTTAAAGATAAAATGTTCACAGGTTAGCAATATCGGCTGCAGAATTGAATTTAAAACTAATGAGATGGCGTGCTTTGCCATCTTTGAACTTAAACATCTTATCTGCAACTAAGTGTCTTCTATTAGGGGCAGGTACACTTGGATGCCAGGTAGCTCGCATGCTTATGGTGAGTGAATGAGAATTTAAGATTAATCTCTTAGTCTATTGCCCGGGTGATGAAAATTATTGTGCAACTGCAGGCTTGGGGTGTCCGGAAAATTACATTACTTGACAGTGGCAAGGTCGCCATGTCTAATCCATTGAGGCAATCCCTATATACATTGGATGACTGCCTCAATGGTGGTGATTTTAAAGCCACAGCAGCAGTCAGAAGTCTCAAGAGAATCTTTCCGGCTGTGGTAATTAATAGTGCCCCTTACGTAGCTGCATTCACCTAATTCGACCCAAGAAATTTGATTGTCTTAAACTGCTCACTTGTGTTGGTTATATCTCAGGAAGCTGAAGGCGTTGTGATGGCTATTCCAATGCCTGGGCATCCAGTGCCTAGCCAAGAAGAGGATAGTGTGCTTGAGGATTGCAGATGGCTACATGATTTAATTGGTTCTCATGACGCTGTTTTCTTATTGACAGATACAAGGGAAAGTCGATGGCTTCCTACTCTTCTTTGTGCCAATGCTAACAAGGTTGATATCCTTTTTTCATTTCTAAAATTACATTTTTATTGTGAACTTTTCTGCCAAGTTCCCTCGTCTTGCTTAGTGATCCCATTGTTTTGACACTCGGGAATGTTGACTGACTGGTTCTGATATTTGCTTATGTACGTTATCTTCAGATTACTATAACTGCGGCTTTAGGGTTCGATAGCTTCTTGGTTATGCGCCATGGTGCTGGTCCCCTCAGCACTCTTCGTGACTGTAAAGCTGATGTTGTGAATACTTTATCTGCTGAAATGGGAAACTTCTCCATGACGGATGGAGATAGAGAGCACAGATTGGGTTGTTACTTCTGCAATGATGTGGTTGCTCCTATTGATGTAATTTTGTAAACTGGAACCATGTTATTTCGAAGTTATTACAAATATATTATCACTGACTACTCATTCTTTGTGCAGTCAACTGCCAACCGCACTTTAGACCAACAATGCACAGTTACTCGTCCAGGGCTTGCTCCTATTGCTTCAGCCCTTGCTGTTGAACTTTTGGTGGGGATTCTGCATCATCCTCATGGGTAACCTTCCTTGAAAACCGCGATAATGAAGCTCAGTTATTTGCTTATTTTTTTGAGTTTTGAAGAGTAGTAGATGGAAGAGTTTGCACTTTCATTTAGGTTTCCTTCCAAATACTGGTCTGCATTCTCATTATTGTCCACCTACAGGATTTATGGCAAAGCTGAGTTTGCGAACTCTACTGATAGTGGAAGCACTGAGCAACCTCTTGGTATCTTACCACATCAGGTTCGAGGATCGCTCTCGCAGTTTTCTCAGATGGCACTTGTAGGACATTCCTCAACAAGTTGTTCCGCTTGTTGCTGCACTGTAAGTTTCTAGCAGTACGCAATTCTAGTCAAGGATCTGTTTTATTTCTCTTCTTATTCACCCTTTTCTTTTCTAATCTTCCTTTCATCCTATTTGTAAATTTAATACTGTTACAGGTGGTATCAGAATATCGAGAAAGAGGGATGGATTTTGTCCTTCAAGCCATTAATCATCCTACCTATCTGGAGGATCTCACTGGACTAACAGAGCTGATGAAGTCAGCAAGCTCTTTTAAGCTGGACTGGGATAACGAGATAGATGATGATGATGCTTGTGTCGAAATCTGAGGTTATACTCTCTAATTTTATTAATTCCGTATGTTGCAATACCCTTGCAAATTGTACAGTAACTGAACAGGAAAGTAATCAAAATTCACATTCTTTATCTGTTTCACCTTTACTTTAGGGATTCTCCTTGGACCTTATACGATGATTGAACCAGTAAACCGTGTTATACATATGCTTAAAAGGCCAAAATGAAACACATGCTCATCACAGGCAGTTGTATATTTTGCAAGAGGTTAATATCTGCTCTTTGCCTATCTGTAGTGCTTGGGGGATAGATCAGCTTGTATGGGGAAATGATCCATATTTAGCCTGTCATGAGTTTTAATTAGGAATTTTCAGCTTCTGCACCTGAATCATAGCGCCATTTGTTTACAGAATTTTTAGGTGTAGTGAAATTTTTTCCTCATAATTTGATTAAAAAGGATGCTTTTGGAGGACATAGGCTCACCCTTTGTGGTGCAAATACATGAAGCCTGAATACATGACCAGAACTTTTGGAAATTGTCATTCAGTTGCCTTTCTAGTAACTTCTACTGCTAGCTTCTCATTCTGTCAACCGAGAATGCTGAGTCTTGTTTGGAGAGAAGCTTCATTGTAACCGTGTTCCATTAAATTTGGATGATAGAATGCAGGGAATCCTCCTGTTCTTTGTACTCCTGGTTTTGTAAATTTCACATCCAAACAAGCTCCGGAAAAACAATTAGGCTCGGCATACAGATACAGGTGCAACATCATGGCTCAATAATTAGCATTTTGCCATTTTTCTACGATTGCTTTTTTACACCTTTTAGTACATGGCTTTACTTGACCAGCTTAAATAAAGTATATGCATCAGCATAGTCATTACTTCATGAAGCCATTGCTCTTTGATACTTGCTCAAATTTAAGCTTTACAATGGAGGACCAAATCAAATACACGGAAACACAAAAATCATAATAGAAGTAATTCTAAAAACAAGATTGCTAAAGATTGCTAAGGCTTTGTTTGCTACTGGTCTCAGTTCTAGTTTTGGTTTCGTTTTTCGTGTTCTTGGAATTAAAAAATTTAAAAACTGTTTGTTTTTCTTGTTCTCGAAAATAAAAAAAATATGACCATAAAAAAAACCATCATTTTCATTTTTGTATGAAAATAGCTCTGAAAATTCAAAACATACATTTTTAATGGTTTTCAAAATTGGGGTGTTTTTTTAAAAAAAAAATCGAAAACATGTTTCGGAACTAACTTATCAAACGCGATTTTAATAGAAATATTTTTCGAAATTAATTTGTCAAACACGATTCTGCTGAATTTCAAAAAATAGAAAAAAAAAATAAAACCATAACCAAACGGAACCGATCTTCTCTAGATTTTTTTTCCGTAAATAGTAATTCACGTGGCCCAGGGATGAAGAGGTTTTTTTTTTTATAAATTTCCCTTGTGGTGAAATAGCTATCCGACATCAAACGTTCGGGATTCATTTAAGTCCTCTTATTGTCTTGCCGACCGACTGAAAAAGAAAAGAAAAAATGTTTTTCATCTCATTTTATTTCAGTTTCGATGACAATGGTAGGTTTTCGTTTTGCCGCTTTTTTTTTTTTTGTGAAAAAAAATATTATTTAAATCCAGAGTGAATTTATTGTGGCTTTTCAGCCATTCAAAATAATGTTAAATTCAATGTTTGAATCATAACCTAATGAGATAATTAGAGAAAGCATGGCATGGACAGAATTATGAAGTGCTTGAACAATATATATATTTTTTCAAAGTCAAATAAAGTTGGCTGAAGCCAGATAATAACAATGTCTCAAAATTGAGTTGGTGTTTGAATTCAGAGCAAGGCCATTGCAAGTTGCCCCTAAGTAATGATTTTCTGACAGGGTAATTACACTTTAGCTCTTGTAGCTTGAACCAAAATTAAATGACTCTTTTGTAGTTTAAAAGTGAATATATAACTAATTTATAATTTAGACTTATCTATAAAATGGATCACAACCACTAGATCTAATCAAATTTTATTTTAAGGGTATTTTTGTTATTTTATCTCCTCAAATTAGAGCATCAAAAAAATTATTTGACCTTATTATGCCAAAATAAAAGTTGTCTTTTGAGGAATTTTTTTAATTATTTCACCAAATTATTTTTTTTGATGTTCTAATTTAAAAATATAAAATGACAAAAATACCTATGTGACAGAATTTGTGTTAAATCTAATTGTTCTATGCATTTTGTAAATAATTCCAAATCACAAGGGGGTTATGTATTCATTTTTAAACTACAGGAAGGTTATCTAATTTTGGCTCAAACTACAAGAGGGTAAAATGTAATTACCCTTTTTCTGACTATTAGCCCCTTCAAAGGGCACCAGTAGTCTAGAGGTAGAAGCTAAGGATGAAGTCATAATTTCATCTTATGCTGTGTTTTGATTAATAATTTGGTAAGAGAAAAGGAAAATGACAAGAATTTGGTAAGGGAACAAGGAAAAGAAAAAGGACAATAATATAAAATTACATGATATAATTAGTTGTTAGAGAAAGTGAAGGATAAAATATAAATGAAAAATTAGTTAGGATGTGAAATCTTTTATTTTGTTCACTTTTCTCCCTTTTTTTCCTTTTCTAATTCTTTTCTTTTGATAAATTGAGGCTTTAAACACAGCCCTGGTATCCACACAATTGAGGTGTATCCAAACAATTGTGGTGTTTAATACGTAACTCTTGTTGATTTGGGGGAAAAAAATGCAACATTGCCACTTCTCATGGATATTTTTTTTCTTGGTGCGACAAAAATAAAAATCTAAATTCTAGGCACGTCATAGTGATACTTTCAATTGATTAAAAATAACCATGCCATGATAACTTGTGCCTTGTGGAAATGAAAATTATGCATAGGAGGCAAATAAAAATAAATAAAGCACATTAAAATTGTTGCAGTTTTCATGCAATGCCAAAAAGCATGCCAATGCACAATTGAATTCTGTTCATAACAAAGGAGGATATGAGTATTAGGCTCTATTTAGCTTCTTCACTATCTTGTTTGAATTTCTAAATCTTCAACAAAGCATTTAGGGCTCAAATTAGTAGTTTGGTTAAAAATTCAAATTCAAATAATTGTGTAAATATAGTAAGAAGCATTTGGAAATTGGAAACAAAGAAGCAACCTTGCAATCTTGGTTTAGTAACACATTCAATTCCAATCATGAACAAAATATATTTGATATGTTATACTTCCAGTTGTGTACTAAGTGTTTAGTACATTTATTGTGAACTAGCTAGGGTAGACAACTCCATATGAACACTTCTTTTTTTTTTTTTTTTCCTTTTCTTTTTGGAATGAAATCAAATTTGCAATGCTAGGAGATTACAATCAAAATCCATATCTAGAAGCCAAATCAAATACTTCATGCTTGTTTTGGCTATATATAATAAACTGTAATTAACAATTTAGAGAGTGTTTGGACACAACTTATTTAGTAGTTTATGGCTTATGTTTATGACTTTTTTGAATTGTGTTTGGTAAAGTGGCTTAAAAAAACTGCTTATATCTAATCACGTTTTCTAAAAAAACTATTTTTAAAGGTAGCTTTTTGAAACTCACTTAAACTTATAGCTTATAACTTATAAGCAGCTCACCCAAACATTCCTTAGATTTTGCCAACAATACTCTGTTTTGTGTTTCCGATATTGCATTCTAGGAGGTGTGTGGTGAATCAATTCTTTCCAAGGCCTTTGTGTACAAATACCCTTTTTCATGGTAAGCTTTAATTTCCACAAGTCTCATGTATTGTCCCCATCCAAACTTTGTTGTGACTCTACTACCGTCGGAAGAAGCATATTCCGCTTACCCATAAGATTAATTCATCATTTGAAGGATTCGTCGAAGAGTTTATACTTGACACAACAAATGCAATTAATTTGTCAGTTTTTGTTTTTTCTGTTTCAGAGAACGTAGAAACAGTTTTTGAGAGCGAAACCAAACATGCAATAATAACCAATCATGATAGAATAAATAGAAGGTAAATTCAGATGGATAAAATTCAGCAGCATATAAGGTTGGGAGAATCTCAGCTATCACTACCAACACTGGCATTGAAGGTTTTTATGAAAGTAAGACAGCAAGATAAGAAGTAGGACAGTAACACAAGGAAAACAACTAAAATTTGCTATGTAATAGATATTGTTTAAGCTTCAAACCTTTATGAAGGCCCATGGCCACAAATCATTTCAACTAACATTAGGCATAAGTTGACAGCCTAATAGAAGTTGGCAACCCAAGAATTTTCCTCATCTATGACTTTGAGATTATTTATAAAAACTTAAAAAAAAACAGGCAAATTTGTCGAAACACAAAAAAATCTATATATCTGGCTTCACATCTCGCAATTACGAGAGCCTCATGCACAGAAATTTTGATACATTGGTAATATGCCTTTACAGTTGTTGGGAGAAGGATAGGTTGAGAAGTCCATCTCCGCCTCAAAGTCCTCTTCCGATAGGGGGAGAGGTAAGTGGCGTTTGCACTTTTTAGTATCAGCTGAAAATGTCTCACAATAGGGTGGAACATGTAACTAAATTTAAGTTCCAAAATTAATCTAAAGACTGTATGACACTATTTGCATAATGTAAGCAATGAAAACAGCAAATGGCCACAAAAAAAAAAAAAAAAGAAGTTGTATGATTACTCACTCGCCATTTCATTATAAAAAATGTTATTTTTTTTAAAAATTTGTACAGAAAATCATACTAGAATCATGTGACGGTGATGTTTTTCTAATTAAAAGTCATTATGATAGACATTTTGTCTTCAAATGAAAAGTTCTTATTCAACTATATCATTCTATACGTGAATTCTATATGAATTGTCATTCTTAAATTTACGTTACCTTCGATTTATGCTAGAAAATGAAATAGAATATTGGAATGTCAATTTTCCCTACTTTCTCGTTTGGTACCATAAATAAAATTGGAATGATCATTCTTACTACGCCCTTGATAAACAAAATAAGTATGCATTTATTGCTCAAATGTGTATCTTGGTTGAGAATTCAAAGTAACACAAATATATGATAGTGAGATAAATTTGGGAACAACGAAAAAACCTTCCATTCTAGCTTTAAATACCAATCATGTCCTCCTAAACAAAATATATCCATTTATTGTTTTTCTAATTAAGTATGCATTAGGTGTGCAATACATTTATTTCCCATCCAGAGGTATACTGATCTTACTTGAAAAGATCAACTTGAATGAAATCAAATAGCAATGACCAGGAGAGATTACAATCATCCTATATCTGGAAACCAATCAACTTGTCTTGTTCTTTGTTTCAGCTATCTGATAAATTGCAATGAACACTGTTTCCAAAATTAGATCCTAGGAGGACTGTGGGTGAGATTAACTATGTCCAGGTCTTTGTTTATATAATACCCTTCCAATGATAAGCTTTCCAAGTCTCTCTCAAATGTTCTATCCCAGTCCTAACTTCTTACATTCTCATTCCTCCTCCTCTTCCCCACCCAAAAAGAAAAAGAGGAGAAAAAGAAAAACCTCTCCCTTAATCTCTCCATTTGAATCAATTTTCAAGAATAATCTTGAAAAAGGCAACCAGATTCACAAATCGGATTCGCAAGTTACCAGAGGAAAATCATTCCATGTTGACAATTTTTATCATCGTTGAATGGCAAGTATTTTCTTGGTTATGTATATATATATTACTCACCCAGTTTTTCTGGGTAAAACTTGATTTTTCAGTTGGTACACGGCCACTTTTTCTCCCTATTGCTCTCTAGGTGTCCCATTTAGCTATGACTCCCTCAGTATCCCGTCCTCAGTCATCATTTGATCATGAAGACTAGTCCGGCCTAAGTTAGGGTACCCTATAAAACCATAATAAGTAGGCATTAAGTTGCTCCTCATTGACATTTTGTTTTGTCTTATAATGAGGGTATAGATTAAGCATTTGATCTATGTTGTTTTCAGTGACCATGTTGGAGGAATTCATGGCTTAACTCAACTTTGAAAATTAGCTTGTAAGGTGAGGGTTGTTCAATGACATATATAGAGGTGATAGCTTTCGTATTCGGGCGATGTGGGACTTCACTCACATCCTCTCTCACGCTAAGCGTGGATATGCAAGGCAAAAGCATGAACTGAGTGGTCCCAAAAGTTGAAGGCCCTTTAGAACCCAACTCTGATACCATGTTGAAAAATCTATAAGCCTAACTTAACTTGAAAATTGACTTGCAAGATGAGAGTTACCTAAGACATATATAGAGGCGATGACCTTCATATGTGGGCAACGTGGGATTTCACTCACAGCAATATGGCCCTGATACCATATTAGAATAATATGATAGAGAAGGAGAAAGAGAAATCCTAAAATAGAATATTAGTATCATAATGCATTGTATTAAAGTAGCAAGATAGTTTATTACATAGAGAGAGAGTCTCTATATATATAGGCTAAAGAAGAGTGATGAACAAGTGATAGATAAGAGGAAACTAAACCTATAAAGAAACCATATATTCTACCATCCCCCCTCAAACTCAAGTACGTAAGATATCAACTTAAGTTTGAAAACGATTTCATGAAAACAACGAACAATGCCACATGCCAAAAGAACTTTTAAAGCAAGAGAGGAGCCAAGAGATCTAGAGAGGCTGGATAAGAGGGGATCCATGATGATCCAAAGAGGCTCAGTGCTTAGACACGTGAAGCATGTAGAGAAAAACTATGGCGTGTGCGAGTATATGACTAAGTAAGGTTGTTTTCGGCGAGATTGATGATTGATGGGCTCGTTGACTAGGAACTAGAGTTCGGTACTTGTGCTAAACGCGTACTGAGATGGATGAAGGGTTTATTGATTGAAAGCTGAGATGGATGAAGGGCTTATCAATTGAAAGTCCAAATTGATTGCGGAAGCGTGGTGTGGTTGCTTTCAAGAGATGTCACAAATTAGTGGCTCTGATACCATATTGGCGAAACCCATAAGCCTAACTCAACATTGAAAACCAACTTGCAAGGTGAGAGTGGCTCAATGGCATATATTAAGGTGATGACCTTCGTATTCAGATGATGTGGGACTTCACTCACACTCTTTCTTAAGTAAAGCGTGAAGATGTAAAATAAGAGCATAAGCTGAGTAGACTCAAGAGGAGAAGTGGGACTTTACTCATAGACCGGCTTCTGTAATTGACTAGGTTTTTTCCTTTTTCCTGCAGAACAATTGATACAAACATTTTTGTCAGAAGCTCTACATTCATTACAAACAGCTGTGGATTTTCAATTTCTCGGTGGTGTGATAAACCCGGAAAAGAGGATAATATCCAATGTAGGAGTGATCAGAATTTTGAGAAACCTCTAGTTTCTAGACACAGGAGAGGGATAGGTTAGATTCACATTCATAACCTATGTTAGAAGCAATGTTAGCCAAGTTTCTCATGATCTCCAAAAGCAATTACTACAGATATGGGGATGTTCAGGAAAATCAATGAAGTTTTGCCATGTTAGTGTCTTAAGATGGTTCAATGAATACCTTACACACAGATGTATGTATATATATATATATACCAGTTACAAGATCTCTTCATTTCTTTCTTGACGTTATGATACTTGAACAGGATGTTGAATTTGCTTTATTTGCTTATTTAGCCTGTCAGGCCATGAACCCTTTTCTTGGTTTCTATCTAATAACTATTTAATTTCTAAGATTAGTATTACTCTGACTTCTGTTGAAAATTGACTGTGAACCACAATTACTTTGTTCTGGGTTTGATTGTGAAACATGATTCCTGGGATGCATGCATTACCAAATTCAAGTAACTCAAAATTTGAGTAGCAAGGTTAGCCCAATGTATCAGACGAAAGAACTTAAAATTTAAGGAAAGAAAGTCAATTACGCAATTCAAAATTTTGGAGTTTGAGGGTAAGTTTGGATTGGTTCAAGATCAAACAAATAGAAGTCAAAATGTAGATAATTAAAATTCGGCTGCATACTTTTTCAGCTACAAGACCTCTTTACATGTGGGATTACGATCTATAGAAATTTCGTGCACTAAGCTCCTTTTTATTTGTTAAATTCTAACCATCACTACCGGCACGCCGTTAAAGTATTTGATGAAAACACTACCTACTCTCGTATCAGAGGATGAAATGGACCACAAAACAAAAATAGTATAACAAAACATCAAGGAAAACAAATTAAACTTATTATATTCGAGTAGTGGGGTTGGCCCAGTGGATACACATTCACTCTTGCCTTAGATTATAGGTTCGAGTCACCCCTCCCTCCTCTCAGAAAGCTTGATGCTCTATCTCTTTTACTCCTAACTGTTGCCCAAAAATAATAATAAGAAAATCACAGAAATAGCATGCCCCATGGCCCCAAATCACTAAGTCATCCAACCTGTATGACTATTAGGCAAAAGTTGGCAGCCTAATATAAGTGGCATCCCATGAACTTTGCTTACCTAGGACTTTGAATTTGAATGTTGGAGTCAATAATGATCAACTAGCAATCCATGTCCTAAAAGTATGCTTTTAAATCTATACCATCCTCTATCTCACATTTTGGGCACCCATACAGCCCTTTTTTGTACTCCTTTCTACTTTTTTTTATTTTTATCTTTTATGAGTTCCTTCCTATTTACAAAGCTCTCAAGCACACCCTTGTTGTAGAACTCAACGAGAAGCTTCGATTAGAGTTTCCTAAATACAGAAAAGCAGAAGAAGAGAATGAGAAGTCCACCACCACCTCCAAGTCCTCCCCCAAAAGGAGAAGAGGCAAGTGACCTTTGTACTTTTAGAATAAAATGAAAAGGTCTCATCTGGGATTGCAAATTCCACCTAACCATTGAAGCTAATGGCAAACACCCTCCAATCACAGAGCCTAATTAAGGCGCGTTACCGACTTTCCATTGTTTGAGTGGATTAATGATTAATCTCCAAAAATCTCAAAATCGGCTAATCATACCGTGAGTTATGTAGTTGTGGATGTTACTATCCCAATGATGAAATCACATATCCAATAGGTATTGCAGTTGTTGGTTCTTGACATTAAAGCCTTTCTTATCAGAAGTCTATATCTACCTCCTCTGCTTATTTATTTAGTGGAAAGTCCATTTTGAGTTATATATATATATATATATCTGGTACATCGGAGGTTAGTGAAACCTATAATTTTAATTATAAGTGGGGGCATCACTACAATTTGGCTAACCCCTCTTCTCATTTAAAATTATATTTTGTTATTCTCATGTGCAGATAGGGGTGGCCATGGCCCGACATCTCAGGTCCCTATCCCATCCTTAATTGGACAAGTATGAGATGATACTAATTAGGAGAGTTGGAGTCAAAATTTTGAGACAATGTGCAATAATTGGGTCTGTCCGTTTGTAGATATATATTTATTTATTATTTATATATAAATATTATGTAAGAATATAAATAGTGTCATATTTTTCTTTATATATATGATTTTAATCTTTGTTTTACCCATATTGTGTATGAAAAAATTAATAACATAAAAAAGATGGGCAGGTCGAGAATGGGAGAAGGAGTTAAGCGGGCGAAGCCTTAAGGAGAGGGGTTATCATGGCAGGGCAAGAATGAGACAGGAATCCCCTCATCCAAACACACTCCATTGGCATGTCCAATCATAGTGTAGGTTGTGAGTGGACCACTTGCCACAACTTCAAACTAGGATAAGATATATGTTTTGGATTTGTTCGTAGTTTTTTTTTTATTTTTTTATTTAACTAGATATCCTAGTCAATGCGAGCACACTTCAACTAATCTTAAGATCTGTTGGGTTGTATTTAGAGATTATAGCTTATAAACTTTAGAAAGCCATGTAAAAAGAAATGAAGAAATAGAATATGAACGAAAATACAAAAAAATGAAAGGGGTTGGATTTTATTTCTTTGTACTGTATCTGAGACACCTCCAAAAATAGATCGATCCCCCAAAACATATCAAATCAGCACCAGTTTATTTGTTTTTTATGCTTTGCCAAATTGAAGCAACTGTTTCACAAAGGGGAGAATTCCATGTCATGACGGCTCAAAATGGTTACCGACATGGAAAGGCAACGCCGCAGAAAGTCTCACTAATGCATCTCCACCCAAAATTTTCACGAATGGTCATATATATATATATATATATATATAGAGAGAGAGAGAGAGAGAGAGAGAGAGAGAGAGAGAGAGAGATGGATCAACTTTGGTGACCAGTGTGCAAGAGTGGTTCAGTCAAAATTGCCCTCCTTGGTTGATCCTATCTATCATGGAAGGCATGGCTTGAATTATTTAATCTGCTATCCACACCTTACGTCATATCTTACAACATAGCATGGACGTAACATTATTCGAGAAATAAAGTGTTTTTTTCATTTGTCATCTTTAGTTTCTAGAAAAGAAGAAATTAGTTACAATAATATCATGTTAATTAATTAAGATATATGTCTGGAGTTAGTGGAGTTAGGGATCGAATCTCAGATTTGGTGAGCAGATTGCTAGTGCCCTAACTACTGGGTCTTGCCTATGCTTGAAATGAAGTATTTATATACAATAGGTATACATATACTAGTGTCAATCATGTAATGCACGAAGAGGAAGGCTTGTTCAAATTTATAATAAATAATTTAAAATTAAAATAATTAATACCGCAATTCAAAATTGACAATTCAGTCTAATTTGTATCAAAACTCTTTAAAATGTTAACATTATTTATGGAAGAAAAACAAAAATATATAAGTATAGCAGCATCACTTGATGGATAAATATTTTATTTAATTTTTTATCAAATAAAAAATAGTAACTTTTGGGATTAGACTCAACTACTTTTTGATTTGTTCTTTTCTACCGTAGTAATTTTTCGGATATGATTTAATTGCTATATATGGTATTTTATTTAATTATAATAATTTTTTTATATATTAAGTTCAGAAAGAATCCTAACAATCTTATATTATGTATATGTATCTTATTGATCTTACAAAACTAATTTTATCATATATATATATATATATATATATATTACAAAACTAATATAATAGGTTAAATAAATAATAAATTCAATAGTTATTTAATCAATTGCTCATATGACGTGAGATTTAATTGCTCCATATGGTATTTTATGAAATTATACTCATTTTTTTAGATATTAAGTTCAAAAAGAATCCTGACAATCTTATATGATATATATAAATCTTATCTATCTCACAAAACTAATCTTATCATATATATATATATATATATCTTACAAAATTAATATAATGGGTTGAATAAAGAATAAATTTAATAGTTATCTAATCAATTGCCCTTGAAATTTAATTGCTATATATGGTATTTTATTTAATTATAATCATTTTTTAAATATTAAGTTTAAAAAGAGTCCTGACAATATTATGTTATATATATGTATCTTATTTATCTTGCAAAATTAATCTTATCATATATATATATATATATATATCTTACAAAATTAATATAGTAGGTTGACCAAAGAATAAATTCAATATTATCTAATCAATTGTCTTGTGACGTGGCATTTTAAAAGTATCTAAATATTTAGAGCGTTTGATTGTGAAAAATAGAAGAGAGGTTGTATTTTTTCAGCAGTTAGCTCCAAGTGACAACTACATAATTTCCAAACTTGAGCCCTCAAAGCTTTTCAGCAAATTGGTCAAGTGCTAGGAAGTGTGAAGTATAAACACACCCATATTAGGGAAATCTATATAGTTGAAAAATTTTAATCAAATTTGACTTATTTTGATCTTCAGGTAATAAATGGTTATACATTAGTAGTCTTATGACTCTTATCATATATAGCCATTACCTGTCATACATATATATATATATATATATACACACACATCAGTAATGATCATTTATACCTACTTCATGGTTCCAATAGTTGGTCCAATTCCATATCACATACGCTTGACTGTTCAGGGTAGAATGGCTACTCAATGACATGAACATTGAAAAATCCTTGGGCACGGATTTATCGAATATTTTAATAATGTATTTGAAACTCGAATTTATTAACAAAAAATAAATAAATAAGAAATATTTTGTTCTATTTTTCCTTATCTTTAATTTTATTTTTTCCTTTTCTTTTCATACCTAATAATTTATGAATTGGTCTAATTCAATTACTAATTTGTCTTAATTTTTGTATTTCAATCTGAACTATGCGAAAGCAAGCAAATAATCACAAGGCACACGATTGTTATGGGAATTATCTATTTGGAAAATCAGTGGTAACCTAAGCCAACCAATAAAATACCCTTGACTGTTAGGGTAGCATGGCATCTCAATGACATAGCCGCAAACATATGGGCATAATGGTAATATGGTTCCATTAATCATCCACCTTATATATATATATATATTAATGTGTCACAGTTCCCTGTTTAGTGATACATAAAACAACAGTTTTCATAATCTGCATGTGATCTCTGCTCTCTCTGTGTTTTAACCCAGTCTTCTTCCCTCCTGTCGGGATTGATCCATATATTCTTCATCTCTCTCTACTTTGTCTCTCTCTCCAAGAGTTAGACATTTAAGCTAGAAGCCAAAAAGTTTCTATCATCTCTCTCTCTCTCTCTCTAAGCTAGAAGCCAAAAAGTTTCTATCATCTCTCTCTCTCTCTCTCTCTCTCTCTCTCTCTCTCTCTCTCTCTCTCTCTATGTGCCTATATGTCTGCTTCTCGAGCATCAAGCATGTCTGATTCTTCTCCTTGGCTCCTTTCTTATACAAAGTTTCGGTTCTTTGCACGCGCGTATCCGGCGGTTCCTCCAGCTGAATACCTCTAACAAGCGGTACACACCGTCCGATCGGTTTGGTAAGCCGAGAGTGATAGATATTGATCAAGAAGGAAGACAAGAAGAGGACATGGGCATGGAGAGAGAGAGTGATGATGGGTTGGTGGTTTTGCAGACATCCGTCAAGAGACTTCACTTTGGGAGCTGGGAAGAGAAGGAGGCGGCCGCGAAGGAGATAAGAAGATTGGCTAAAGCTGACTTGAAGATACGGAAGTTGTTGGCGGATCTTGGGGTTGTGCCGCCGCTGGTGGCGATGGTTGGTTCAGAGGTGGGTGGTCGTAGGAGGTTGGCGGTTCAAGCTTTGATTGAGCTCGCTAGTGGAACTTACACGTAAGTTATAATTTGATTACCTTGATTATATTTATATATGTTTACTTAAAATTAATATTTGATTCATTAACAGTAAATGTACAAAAATATATATTACCCTGAACTATGAAAGTTTTTTTTTTTTTTTTTTTTTGTAAAGATGATCATATTTTAAACTCAAAAAAATTAATTTATAGTGCCTCATAGGATGTAGGGTAGGTCGTGTTATTCTTCAATATTTGACAGAAACCAAGGATACGTTCTAATCACGGACTTAGATTTGTAGCATTAGATAGATTAAATCATGCCATATAAGCTGTAATTTTACTTGTCTGTCGAGAGGAGAGCGTGGTTATTTTTATTCATAATATTAAAATTTTTTGAAGTTTTAGAAGGGGTATGGTAAGATCAAATTAAGCTAGTTTAGGATCTCATTGATTGAATTAGTGAAGACCCCTTGGTTCGTGGGCCATGATCACATATTTGATGACATGGCAAGATTTGGTTGGAAGCCTAACTAACCATACACAAATGGGATCTCACCAACATTGAGCCCAGTGGCCACTGTTGACTTTTGAGGATAGAGATCATATCAAGTAGGAAATGGTTTTGCCGGAAATGGGTTGGGATCCCCTGGTTCTCAGCTATTTTGTATGACCCAATTATCTTCCTTGGAGAAGTGCTACTCACAACCTGCTGCTGTCGATTATTCTACACATAATGTATGCTACATTAGGTGAATCCCATCAATTATCTCAGCTATTTTGTATGACCCAACTATCTTCTTTAAAGGTGGTCGTGGGTCTGATAAAACTTTCAAACCTAATACATATTAAGCCGACACGATTATGATAGCATTTCATTTTCCCTTATCCATAATTGATTTAGAGCCTTTTTTTTGGCCCTTTTTTTTGGCCCTTTCCCTGTGAGAATCCTGCTCCTCTCCCCGGAAACTGAAAATTTTCAGTCCAATGCAGGTGTGTGTACATAACGCCATTAAAGTCCAAAGTTAAAGGTCCATAATCTGCCACGTTATTATGAATTTGAAGAGTTTGATGCATTGTCCTAAAATATATCTCAGTATATTTTGAATTTAATCTAAAGCTTTAATGACATAATCTTTGACGGTCAATAATTATTTATATTTATTGAACTAGGATCTTCAATTCTAGAAGACACAAATCTTTCTCTAGAGATTCCCATCACAAGAGAAAGAGATCTCTCTCCCTCTCAGCCGTCCGATACCACGCTTTTCTTTATGATCTTCAATAGCTCGTATTTGTTTTATGCATATCTAAAATTACCCAGAAGGACCACCCTTCTAATCGCAAATGAACAACCTAAATACCTAACATTATGACATGAAGTCATGAAGTTAAAAGGCCAATCACAGCTTTACTGTTGACCTTTTAAGTTTGGATTTTTCTCTGGTATATTCAAGAGTTTTCTAAGGTACGAATATGAATTTTTGAAAAAATCAAGGCATTTTGGTAAAAAAATAATTAATACAATGTGGTCTGCCGTAATCACAAAGGAATTACATGTTGTGACAACTTCATACTACTATATTGAATAATAACTACAACCATTTCAAGTAATAACTACTTTCAAGATACAAACCTTCGAGGTATTGCACCTGTTTCCTTTAAGCTTTTGGCATATGCAAAAAAGTACACCAAATAGACAAAGATGGAAGTTTGAAACTGAAATCCAAGTCTAACCAACCAAACTACATTTAATAATGAGGTTTCAAGGTGGGTTCAGCTGACCATCCACCAAACACCGTGGTGATAGGAAGAGTACTAGTTGGGGATGGAATAATAATAATGTAGTGTAGCAATAGGTTCTTTTATTATAAGAGATAAAACTAGGGCCCATGAGAAATATTGTAGTTGTTGAGATTTGAAATATCATTGGAAAACACTGAAAACTACATTTGTTGACCTTGCACTCTCAGACACAGATCTAGTTCTGGAATCTTTATGACTTTCCTCTGGCATAATGTTTTCAATTTCTTTGGGTCATTGTTATGGGACCCTATGCCTATAATTTGTGAACCCCTAAAGTACATTGATATAATGTAGAGATAAATTTTTAGTAAAATCATCGTACTGTGCAACGGCTGTTCTAATATCGAGCCCAATTAACTTGTAAATTATGCATCACAATGGCGTTATACTCCAAAATAATGCATATGACAGTAATACTCCATTTTTCTCTAATGTGGACCCCCGTTGTTCATTATTATAGCAAGTAGTCAAAGAAATGAAATGCCACCGTTTGGCACTTAGTTACCCTACAATTAATGTTCTCATTGCAGTTTATATGATCTTTTGAGCTCTCAAAAGTTACATTCAATACTCTCTCCAGCACAGCTTTTTTGTCTTCTTAACTAGTTTTTTTTTTCAGTCAAAATTTAAATTTCTTTCTATGTGGCTAAGGATAAACTAAAAGGCCGAAAGGAAAAATGAAAATTGAGTACTGGTTAAAAAAAAATAGAAAAGACAAAAAAAAAAAAAAAAAAACTAGTTAAAAATGGTTGGTTTTCAAGCTGTTTCAAACAAGGAACAGAACATTTTTGGGCCATTTTTTGAGCTTCCATTTTTAATTGTTTTATGTTCTATTTTCAGGAACAAGGCACTATTGGTAGAGGCAGGGATCTTATTAAAATTACCCGAAAATGTCGACGTATTGGACAAATCAACAAGGCATGACTTGGCACAATTGCTCCTATCCATATCATCTCTAGCCAACAGGCAGTTCCCTCTCACCTCCTTGGAAATTCTTCCATTTCTGGTTGGCATTCTAGAGTCTAATTCAAGCATTGAAACCAAAGAGTTATGCTTAGACACATTGTACAATCTCTCTACCATGCTAGACCATGCAGGAACTTTGGCCACCAATGGGGTAGTCCACACCCTCCTGAGGCTCTCCGCAGTCAAAGAAACAACAGAGAAAGCCCTTGCAACCCTAGGAAACTTGGTGGTGACATTACAGGGAAAGAAAGCTATGGAAAACAGTCCATTGGTGCCAGAAAGCTTGATTGAGATGTTGACATGGGAAGAGAAACCCAACTGCCAAGAACTTTCTGTGTACATTTTAATGATTCTAGCTCATCAAAGTTCGGCGCAAAGAGAGAAGATGGCTAAATCAGGGATTGTCCAGGTTCTCCTTGAGGTGGCCTTGTTGGGTAGTCCTTTAGCTCAAAAGAGGGCATTGAAATTACTGCAATGGTTTAAAGACGAACGACAGGCGAAAATGGGGCCTCATTCAGGGCCACAGACAGGTAGGATAGCGATGGGATCACCGGTGAATCAAAGGGAGGCCGGCGAAGGGAAGAAGATGATGAAGAGGTTAGTGAAACAAAGTCTTTACAAGAATATGGAAACGATCACTCGACGAGCGAATGCTGATGACGATTCTTCTTCCAAGCTCAATGCCTTGGTTATCAGCTCAAGTTTTAAGAGCTTGCCTTATTAGAGACTCATATGGTGCTTGATCAACAAATGTGAAGCCTTTCAGTATAAGTTTTCCTTTAGCATTGGCACATTTTGAATGCTAGCGATGGGGGTGAAGAACGTTTTTCCGAGAGACCGCACATAGATAGTCTAACTCTCACTCAATTTTGCAGTGACGAGAGTCTTGTATACTAGACTTTCCTTTTTAGGTAACAAATGAACTTCTCCCCTCAAAATGCACACTTTGTGCAATAGCTTAGATTGGTTGTACATTATGGCAAATATATACTTCATTTTTTCCCGAGGAAAATGATGAAATTTTCCCTATAGAAGTTACTAGTTCTGCATTATGTGTTGCTGTTGAATTGTTGTAAATTGTATAACCCCCTCACATGTTTTTCATTTTCATTTTGATGTTGACAAGGATTTATTGGTTTTAATTTCCCCTTTGAGTCAAACTATGAAACTGGCTGTAAGTCCCTTGAATTAGCTTGGACTATTTTCGTATTTCCTAATAGGGAGCTTGGAGGTCGGCTCCTCCTCCATATCTCTATATCTAAAATCCTTCAAACTTCTTATCTCACGCCATATGTTACTTACTCAGATTTAATGAATGATATTATCTTATTTAAACTTACAATTTTATTTAACGTTAAAAAAATTAACAAAATGAGAACTGTTGGTTTAAATCGAATAACAACATTATCTATTGAATTTTATATATCAATACGTGACATGATAAAATAAAGAGTTTGGAGAATTCTGAATATTAAGGTCTAAAGGAGAGTCGGAAGCTTGGCCTAGCTCATTAATAATTTGTTTCCTCTTAGTTTAACTTGCCTCGCAGATAAGCTTGTAATTCTTTGCCTACAAAAACCATAGTGACAGGAGTATTGAATTGGTAAAATGAATTCATTAACCCTCCAATAACAATCTTTTTTTATTGATTTTTTGTCTTAAGCATTCAATATCTCATATTTTTTTATTGGTCAACTATCATTCATGTAATACATAAAATTCACATATTTTGTATAGACGCCAAACGGTAGTTATACACTAGTTCTAGAAAATTATCAATGAAGTCCTAGAACCTGTGGGGATATGAAATAAAAAAAAATCTTGGCATTGTCCAGCAAAGCTCACTGGGCCTAAACTCTATTGGCCCAATGGGTTGACAGAAAAAGCCCACTAGACCTTATATCAAACTTAAATCCAAAGCAGGCCTCGAAGTTCTATTTGTATTCCCTAACAAAACGCCGCGTCTGGATCGAACCATAGGGATCGTCTGTCCTCGAGCCTACCCTTGTCACCTGCAACCAGTACTCTGTGTTAGGGTTTTTCTGGAACCAGTGTCACTCTCTCTCCCTGCCTCTCTCTCTAGGGTTTGCTCTCACACTCTCTCAACAGTAAAATGGACCTTTCGAAGAAACGCAAAGCTGACGAGAACGGTGGCACATTTAACGCCGCCAGCGACGGCGCTCCACTACTGAATCTCCTCACTCCCGACGACGTCCGCAAAATCTTCGAACCCTTCAGTCGAGAGCAGCTTCTCGACATCCTCCAGGCCGGTGTCGTCCGCCACCTCGATATACTCGACGCTGTCCGCTCCATCGCCGACGCCGACCCCGCCAAGCGCAAGCTCTTCATCCGTGGCCTCGGATGGGAGACCACCACCGAGAAGCTCCGCAACCTCTTCTCCTCCTTTGGCGAGATCGAGGAGGCCATCGTCATCACCGACAAGACAACGGGGAAGTCCAAGGGCTACGGTTTCGTCACCTTCAAGCACATCGATGGCGCATTGGTGGCCTTGAAGGAGCCGAGCAAGAAAATCGACGGCCGAATGACGGTGACGCAGCTCGCAGCGGCCGGAATTTCAGGTGCCAATGCGGCGGGTGGTGGTGGTGATGTTTCATTAAGGAAGATTTATGTTGGGAATGTGCCGTTTGAGATTTCGTCTGAGAGGTTGTTGGGGCATTTCTCGGCGTACGGAGAGATAGAGGAGGGGCCATTAGGGTTCGATAAGCAGACAGGGAAGCCAAAGGGATTTGCCTTTTTTGTTTACAAGACCGAAGAGGGTGCGAGGGCTTCGCTTGTGGATCCGATGAAGACCATTGATGGGCACCAGGTGATGTGTAAATTGGCGGTTGATGGGAAGAAGGGAAAGCCCGGTGGATTTCCGGGGCCAACTGGTGATGTTGTGACTGGTGATAGGCTTGGTGTGCCGCCACATGGGTCCATGCCAGGTTCGCTGACTTCGAGCTATGGCGTGCCTGGTGGGTATGGAGCCTTCTCTGGTGGGCCGCCAGGGTTGCCCCATCAAAATCCCCACTTGAATTCTCAGTTGCCTTCATCGGTGGGTGGTCCAGGATTCGGGAATCAGGGGCCATCTTCATTTGGTGGTGCTGGTGGCGGGTATGGTGCTGGTTTGGGCAGTGGTGGGTATGGTGGTTCACAGTATGGCGGGTCTGCTCCGGGTGAGTATGGTGGATTGAACAATGCGGGTTCTTCTATGTATAGGTTGCCCCCGAGTTCAGTTGGGATGCCTTCTGGGGGATACCCAGAGAGTGGAAATTATGGGTTGTCGTCTGCTTATCCAACACAACTAAACCAACCATCGTCAGGTCCTAGAGTTCCTCCTGGTGGGATATACCAGGGCATGCCACCCTATTACTGAGGTAGTTTCTTGTAGAATTATTTAATTACATTCATGTTTGATATTCAATTTTTCTTTGTTCACTCACAACTATCAGGTTATTTTACCACCATGTATTAATTGTGGTTTATCAGATTGTTGAGTTCGATTCAATTTGTTTTTGTGTTGTTGCTTGTTCGTCACTGTGTTTTGTGATTGGCTGGTTGCATTTCCTTGTGTTGGGGTATGCACTGTGCATGTTGATAGTCTTTTACTTGATTGAGTTGGTTCACTGTTCTTTTTATGATTTGTTTACTCTTTCTAAAATTTTCATTTCCCCCCTTGTTGCTGCTTGATGTTATAGTTCAAAATTTATTCACTATACCATTTTTTGTCTTCCATTCCTGCCCTGTAATTTTTTTTTAGCCCCCACCATGTCTCTACAGTTGTTGAAATGCCTTCTGACCAATTTTATTTTCACTTGCATTAAATAATGATAGGCTCGAGTGTGATCATGGTGATTCTTTTTGTATCTGCATAAGGTTGTGCATGTATTGGTGTAATCTGAATTCCTACTTCCTCTGCTTCATGACCTCTGTGTTCATACTGTATGACTATATCTCGTTGTTCTTTCTTTGTGCTTGCTTGAGAAGTTTGCTTTGACTTGGTTTCATGTTCCCACTCATATCTTTCTATTGGGATTTTTGGATGATGGCTTACTGTAACAATTTCACTAAATCGTGGGTACTTGCAACCTCTAGCACATTAAACTTTTCTTATTTTGGATATGGAAATTGCTTCTTATTTTTTATATGTGAAGGTGATTTCCAGAATTCCATATGATTCGTCATTGTTTGTTACCTTGCAGTTGGCACATTTAGTAATTTTTCAGACTTGCTGCGTTCCAGAGTCCCTCATTGGTAGTGTTTTGTATTTCACAATGAAGCTTGTCATGTTTGACATGAGAATGCTAGTGGCTCACCATTTTGCTTTATGTTCAATGATTTCTAATTTTCTAAAAGTACACCTCTCTGCAGCACATTACATCGAACGCTTAATCAATCTAGATGGGACTCCTCTTTTTTACTTGAATTGTTTGATGAGTCATTAGAACAGGTGGTGTCTTCCTATTTTGTCGATTCCGATTTGTTTTCAGGGATTTCTAGAATGCACTTTACAATGCTAGCTTCTAACTATCTGTATGATAATTTGCCCTCTGGCTTATGGACATGTTTTCCTTCCAAATAAAGTATGCTCTATGTCAATTTTATGTCTTCAATAACATTGGATCAAATAATATATGTGGTATGTCTTTAGCTTTGTTGTGTTGAAACATATATGTGACTCCAAAATATCGTTTCAACTATGATGTGTTTGAATACATGCAATTGTATGTAGTGGCTTATGAGCTAGGAGATTGATTGCACTTTCTACCTACGGGTTTACAATTTTAATAAGAGGGGGTAATGTGCTTTTTGTTCTGACTTGATGTCCTTGTCATAGTTTATTTGTTTGTGTTATATTGGTTTGGATAAGTTTTAATGCTTTTATTGCTTGGCTCAATTGATAAGTTGCTGCCTGCCTTTTTCTGTACTTGTTGTTTCATGTTGTGATTGCCTAAGTGTGAGAAGTAGGTTTTTTTGGTTCATGAATTTATTAGTCTATCCACTTTGGTTACTTGTTTTTCCATATAGCATTTTCCTACCACGTCAACTCTATGTAATGTATTCTCTGGACTGACACCTTTACTTGTGTAGCTATTACAATTTTATTTGGGAGGTGCTATTTTCATAGTCATTGACTGGACATACAGGCCCTGCACTAACATCAATTGCCAGTGACATGGCTGGTACTTGCTTGTGTCAATGTTGGGGTGGCAGATCCTGCCATTTTGGCTGTGAGGACAGCCCTTCCTTTACTTTTGTTCTCTTATATAGGTGGATGTTTAATCATGGATTGAGTTGTATTTGGGTTAGGTGCGCAAATACATTAAATGGTGGTGGTGATTTCATGATTGCAGACAATGAAATTTTTTGTTGATAAATGGACTGCTGTACATTTGCTGCTTCACCTATAAGTTTTGGTTTTTCTGACATTTGTTTGTTAAAGTTGACCGTAGCTAGTCTAGAATCTAGGTTCTTTTCCTGTTATCTTTGTTCCTGAATAGAATTAGTATTAGTGGTTACGTATTATTCGTTAGCCTATATTCTGCCAAAGAGATATCTTTATATTTACCATGATGCCTACATGGATAGATTCTTTACAAAGTAGTTATACAATGTGTCTTTATATACAGTGAAAAAGTTAGGTACGTTGGAGCAATATGTTTATTGACAGCAAGTGATCGTATTACTCGAGAAATATCCATGAGCAGGCCAAAAAGGTTTTCTTTTCTGGAGAGAGAGAGAGAGAGAGAGAGAGAGAGAGAGAGAATTTGGGTTTTGTGTGTGTGTGTGTGTGTGTGTGTTGGGGGGGGGGGGGGGGGGGGGTGAGGGGGGGTGTTTGGTTTGTTTAGCAAATTAAAATTCATTTCTAATACTCAATCACAAACAGGAAAAAAAAAAAGAAAAAAGAAAGAAAGAAAGATAAATTTGCAATGTTGCTTTACCCCCTTTTTCAATACACCAATATGCCACACGACCTTACAGTGTCACCACCTACCATTCTGATTCGTTACTCAAGTAGTTTGATGTCATAATATGGTTGTTTCAGATAAACCAATTCATGGTGGACTCTCAGGATGTGTGTCTTGCAAAGTAGGCCTTCATACTGGTATGACCTTTTGATGGTTGGGAGGAAGGGAGAACATGCGATGCTAAGTTTATTTTTGCCACATCAAGTTCACATGGTATAATATTGTCCGCTTTCAGCCTTAGCAACCGGGTTGTGATAGAGCCTAGGAAGCATGGACACTCTGTTGGGAGAGCTGTACCCGTGTCGGATACCAATACGCATAGGACACTAGCGGACACATGTCGGTTGCCGACACGCGTAGGACACTTACGGACACGTGTCGGACACTTCATTTTACTTGTCCGATTTTTTTAATTATTAATTTTTGTGTCGGACACTCTGCAGATACGGCTTGGACATACTTGTCCAATTTTGAACACTTTAGGAACACGTCGAGGACTCAGCTATAAATTTTAAAATTAATTATTGGATCAAGGAATAAGAAGTAAAACAAGTATGCTACTAATATGGGTGGTTAATTTGTTTTTTGTGTTCTTTATGGATTTTATATTAGATGATAATGGATAGTTGATGAAGTATAATGACGTTTTTATGTTTTTAGTAGTTTATGACTTTATAATATTATGTATTAATGGAACAACTTTTTTGTTTACTTTATCATTTTTGATGGAATGTAATTGACTAATTATAAATGATTTGTTGTCGATTAAGCAGTGAAATATATTATTTTTTTATTTTTATAGGTGTTATCTTATATATTTTTCACTTATTTTGTAAAATATTTATCTATATGACATGTAAAAGATATAAAACTATATGATTTTACCGTATCCCTACTGTATTGTGTTCTATATTTTTTGAAAATTGCCCTGTCAGCATGTCCGATACTCGTGTCCATGTTCGTGCTTCTTAGCATAGAGTTATATTTAGTTTTGACACCATATTATACTTAGTTTTAAAAGTCTGTCAGAGTAGCTATACTTATTTACGTTAATTATATAATATGGGAATGGCAACTTGTGACAGAGCTTCAGAATACCCAATGGTTGATTGCTTAATAATATCGTTTAGATTAGAGCTTCTGCATGATGTTATTGATTCTTGTCACAGCATTGATGCATGGTTTGCCATGTGACAGAATTCGTTTGAGAAACCACTGTTGTGGTGCTTTGAAGTGTTGCATGGTTTGCCGAGTACAGATGTAAGCTGCAAACTGCAAACTTCTTTGGCACAAGTATATTCATAATGTCTGATTTCTCCTTGGTGCCTCTTCCAATTTGAACAGTTGTTTTTTAAATTATTTGTCTATTTTTTATTTACCCATCACTGAGTGTAATAATTTGGGGATTAGGTCTGTGTAGAGAGTGGATACTTGAGTTTTAATCTGTCTGAACGGAATTCTCATTTGTTCATCCCTGAAGACATTCGAGACCTCGAGAATCTAATTTTTGTTTGGCTGTTTTTTTTGGATCTTAGTTCCTCAATGGACTACTCCCATCTAGTAAGTTGTTGGGTTTCAATGTTATTTTGGCATAACAAAGATCAGGACCCATGTGTTAATGGGTTATTGCATCAAAGGTGGTAAAAATGTTGCATGATAGTTTTGAAAACTGATTTTGAACATTCTATATAGGGCTATGGGAATTTGTTAGAAATTAAATAAAGTCATGGTTTGAATTTCATCATATTTGAAGTTGTGGTCTGCTGTGAATCATATGCAGTGCTTGACTACTCGTCATACTTTCTGGTTCATTTTGGTTGTACATTGAAATGGCTTGATTCTTCACTATATACATCTATATGGCCTGTTTTCTTGTAAGGTTTCTGAGTTGACCAGCCTTTTTAAGGGGTCGAGTGTTAAGCAAATCATATGCATGTTTGCCCATTATGATTCTTAGAACAAGTACTTGCAAATTTATAGTGAGATTCCTTGCAAATCAGCACCTAAAGTTCAGCTCCTAACTTCTTCTTGTTTTCTCTTTTAGTGTGTTGTTAGGAGAGTTAGGGCTTGGAAAGGTGATGACACTGCTGAGGACTGAAGACATTCAACAACGAACAATGGGAGAGAGCAAGTAATATGTATAGGTAAAAGCAGCAGCTCATGGAGGATTCAACTCTGCCATCATCAGCTTACATTGTGCTGATTGAGGGTACACCGCTTCTTAGTGATAAGAGTGCCGCAGCACATCATCATTAATGGAAGGCGCTGAAGTCAGGTGCATGTTTGGCTTGACACCTTTGGATGCTGGAATTTCTATTGCAAAGCTAGAGTTGGGAGGTCTACTGCATGGTGTCTTAAGATGTGGTGAAATAATCCTTTGAAGTTTTTATCTACTAATCTTTTTCTAGTACTACCAATCAAACTTTTTTGGGGTGGTTACACTATCATCCAATCCAAGGTGTATTTATGTAATGGATATTTAGGTGAATTTATTTGGGCTAAATTAGGTTTAAGCATCAATAGAAGCAGTGTTATAGACAATGTGATGAAATGCCCTTTGGTGGATGGATGTTTGAACTTTGAATACAAAGAGTACTCTTGTAAACCCTCCCGGTACGGTGGCTCAGAGGAGTGGGAGTAAATCTTGGGATAAATTGTAAAATCGGACATTTTAGGTTCAAGTTTCACCTGGCACATTCTGGGTTAGCTAACACTTAGTTTGCGTTTTTGCAGCCTTGCAGGTACTTTATTTGAGTAAACTTTGTAGGAGTGGGTTCAATGTGGCTTTACCTTAGAGGTGTCCTCACTAAAATGTCATGGGAGACCCTCAATATACAGAGAGAGGGAGAGAGAGAGAGAGAGAGAGAGAGAGATTAAAATTATTCAGGCTTTGACAGTGCCGTGTCTTTACTATTACGCAGGAAGATGTTTTTGTAAGTGGTGGACAAGAATAACAATATAGAAAGAGATGAAAAGGGCGACGACCGTCAGGTCGTGGCGCACGGATTGATCAATACGGGGATTCAATCACCTGAATTGGTCAATTTGGGGTTTCAATCACCTAGTTCGTGACTTTGCAATATTTTCAATTGAAATTTGTCATATGCAGCCACCCCTGCTAAGACCAGCTCATGGGCGACAAATCAATTTGGATCCATCTATATTTGGTATATTTGGTAAGGTTAGGCTGATTTGTCACTCATTAGTAGGTGCCTACCCAGCAGGTGCGGGGGTAGGTAGTGTTTTCCTTTTCAATTTTAAGCAATTAGTGAGTGATGTTTACCGTGAGCTGCACACATTGGATCCTTTTCCCATGCAGCGTGAGTGTTCAAACTTGTACAAACTAGAAGGGTGTCTGCTATGTGAATGAGATTAGTCTGTGCAAGCGTTGAGAAAAAATAGAGATCATTGTTAGGAATGGCAACAGATGGGAGCGGGAGCGGGCGGGACGGATGTTGAGATTTTTATTTTGTCTCTATTTAAAATATTTAGCTTTATTCTTGTTTTTATTTTCACATAAAAATTAATTTGGATATCTGTCTCCGCCTTTATGGATACAAGTTTACTTTTATCTTTATTTAACAAGTCTGCCTAGCTCCACCTCCGCCGCTAGTTCAAATTTAAACCCAAGTCAAAGCCTAAGTTTTTTTTTTTTTTTTTTGGGTACAAAAAAAACAAACAATCCAAAGCAAAACAAGAAAAGAAAATAGTAAAAAAAAAATTAATGTATCAAGAATATTAATAACATTTTGGATTGCATATACATTAACATGGTGTTATTGTACTTTCAAAAGAAACTAAAATTTAAATAATAAATTAAAAATTTACCCAACAAACAAAATTAAAAACACTATTGAACATAAGTTGGAGACGAGGAACAAAATTTTCATTTGTTTCCACCGAAACGGCCGAAACGTTTCCGTTTCCTAAAGAACCGAAACGAAACACTAGTGGAATAACGAAACACTATTATTACAATCAAAACACACTAAAATATAAAAAAATGCACCAAAACACAATACTACATACCTAAACAATAAGTTGTATTAACCTAAATTTAAAATTTTTATAAAAGGTATACAATTTTTATATAAAAGATTGTATTTTACTATTTTAATATTTGTCACTTTTAAAATATTTTTGAAACATTTCCGAAATATTTTTCAAACGTTTCTGTTTCCGAACCAACCAAAACAACCACTCGAAACGAAATTTTGATCCTTGGTTGGAGATCTATCAATGCAAAATCTAATGATTATATTACTAGCACACCAAACACTAGAATATACTTCGAACATAGTAGATACATAATTTGATAAGAAGCATAAATACTTTGATGACTACTACAATAATAAAAAGCTAAAAGCGGCCTATGTAAAAAAAATTAAAAAAAATACTAAAAGTGGAGAAAATAGAGTGGGGAGAGGAGAGGCGGAAAAAGAACTTAGTCTACCCTTGTCTCCATCCCTATTTTATATTCTCCGTCCCGGCCCTAAACGAGATAATTTTGATTGAATAATGACTGCGTGTACGAGATCAGTTAGTCTAAATGTGAAGAAAAAGTCGGGAGTGAGTAATGAATTTATAGTAGTTTAGATAACAAAATATTATAATTGCTATGAGCATTGCTCGAAACCGCGAGCATAATTTAACCAAAGTCCAACACCGCTGGGCCAAATTGCCCATTTATTTAAATTATAGTCGACTAAATTTTTTATATGGTAAATGTTTTGTCACAAAATTCATATAATAAAATAAACAAAACATATTATATCATTTAGTAATGTAAAATTTAATCATATTAAAATATAAAAATATTATAATATAAATACTCTCAAAATGCTCTAAACCTTACAAAATTTCAGAATTGACGCACTACGAAGTAGGAACTTGTGACTTACGTGAACCAACGAGGTGTCACATATTAAATTATAAGCTAATATTAAGAGCAAAAAAGTAAAATTATATTTTTACCAGTGTACTAACATGTCTCACATGTTGATAACCAATTTATGTGAAAAACTTCCATTTATGCTAAGTTTGAATTCAAATAGGTCATCTGGAATTCTGGATTGTATTCAACTAATTTGAGAATCATGTGAATTAAAATTTTGAGAAAAAAAAAGTGGTGTTTCGATTTTTTTTTTTAATATGAATTATATTGACTAAAACTTTGATGCCGAACAAATTCAACTAGATAATAGAAAATTTAGAAAACTCTTTCACACTACTGTAGGAATAAAGTGTTGCCCTTTTGGTGAAACACTACTCCTAAACCAACTCTCTCTCTCTGTCTCTCTCTCTCTCTCTGTACTTTTCCTACTCCTCCTATAGGCAGTACACGGATACCTCTCGTCTGGTGGATACATATACGTGTATCTATATTTTCCCCTACTTTATAGTCCACTGCGGCTGTAGTTACTTGGGCTTACTGATCAGCTGAATTTGTCGAACGGTTTTCGAAGTTGTAAGTCGTCAAACTTCGATAATTTTATATGGGTTTTTGCGATCATGATTTAAGTTTTTTTGCTTTTGCATGTTGATCAAGTTTTGGGTTAAACAAGTTATTGAGTTTTCATGGACCCATACAGTACTTTTTTGATATCTATTCTTTGCTGAGTTCTGGATATGCTTAGAAGTGGGATCTTCATGATTTAGTTTTAAGTATTTGAAGTATAAAATTGTTGCCTTTTTCTTTTAATTAGTTTAATAGTAGAATGCTCAGCAAAAAAATAAAAAAAAGTTTAATAGTAGAAAAAAAAACCCTAATGATGCTTGTGAGAAGACGTTGGTGACACCAGGTTATAATTGTTTATGGTTAAATTTTTACCACCAAGTTGTTTCTGGAATTCTTTATTAACTTAAAAGATTGGGTTGCGATTTTGAAGAGGCAATGGTTAGGTGTTTGCCATGGGGTCCATGATTACTGCCAGTTTATGCCTTGATGGCAATTGGCATTACTATTGTGAAGTCTTCTAAGTTCCAACACAGATGATCTTATTTTGGGTCCTCTCACTAGTGTTTTGCGATTATATTGCCGTTGTTTATTGAATTTGAGAGTTGAAGCGCGTTTTTTAATCAAAATAACTCACTATATATGGTGGAGAGTCTCAGAACATAGTTATAGAATTTATCTATAGTCACGAAATATTCAGAAATTGAATCATGTAAAATTTGGGCATTGATGTTGTTTATCAACTAGAGACTGAGAATTAATTAAGATTTTCTTTCGCACATTTCATATAGTATTTCTCGAGGTATAACAATATTATCGTAGTTACATGGACTCGATGAGACAACCATAGTTTGGTCTTAAGGAGGTATTGTGTCTGTGTTAGACATGACACACTCCCCAACGTGTTGGACACGCATCCGTACATGTCCTGTTATTTTGCTAATTTCTTTAAACCTAACATGCTTCGGACACGTGACACATTTCTTAGGTTTGATCAGTTTACCTTAAACATTAGTTTCAAATTTTCCTAATGAGGTTATTTATAGTTTTTCATTACCCCAGTGTACTTCTGATATTGTTCAGGAGTTCAATTTATAGCAGTTTTTTTTTTTGGTGACTCCAGATAACAGAAAAGCACAGTCTAGCCTGTCTGGTTAACGCCAGAAATATTTTTTTTCGCTTTTTTTTTTCTTCCGTTTTTTTAAATAAGCATAAGAGTCCAGTCCTCAAATAAATTCTATTTGAAGAAACTCAAATTTTAAAATCAATAAAATGTGATTCTGAAAGTATTCTCCTATTCTGGTTGATGTTGTGATTGTATGTAGATAACTTGATAGTCTAAGCATGTGACTGACTGAGCTATTTGCAAACAGATGTTCTGAAATGTCAGAAACAGTTCTAAAGTAGCTTCACATGGAGCTTTATAATTCTAATCCAAAAGGCCCAAGAAAAGCAAACTTACTTCGCAGCAGTTTTGTGCCTTTTATTTATTTATTTCTGTTTTGGTTCAAGAATACAACTTAAAGGACTTGGGTCCTCACATTCAAGATTTTAAGCAATAGTTTGGACTGTTGCTTCTGGACGTTTCGTTGGTTATTTTTACCTAATGAACACAAACTTGGAAGCAAATATAAGAAAAGGAAGTCATCAATATAGTTGTAAAGATCTTGCACCCTACATCTATAATGGTGATCAGAGCCATAATCACCAGGGTAACTCTTTCTAGGTCAACCGGAGATTAAACATTCAGAGAAAGAATGACAGGGATTTTGGATTGAATCAAGAGGCTTCTCCATGTTGCCTTTGACTATTTTCAGGAGCTTGCATTAAGATCATTGATTTAGTGGCCACCGCCGCTGACATGTTTGCCAACATTTTGTGACCCAAAGTGTAGTTCAAGGAGGCTGGCAACTGAATCATGCCCATGACATTGCAACCTTTAAGTTTAACATTTTACTTGTGTTGTATTATGTTTTATGTTCCTTTCTGAGTCTGAGTTTTTCAATTCTATCTCTGCTTTTTGGGCACTGCACGCAAAATTGTTGTGTTATTCGCCATATATTATATCAGGGACTTTCCCTTATGGACCACAAGAATGCACATGTGGTCTTCATCCTTAATGCACTGGAATTTGTGCTTAGACAAGTTATGCTCAAAGATGGAATATTTATATCTAGCTATATAGCTATGCATGTTGCCGTATGGATCCACACAAGTACATATATACTCTATTTATGTTATTATATAGTTATTTCTTGCGATAATCTCCATTAAGTCTGTGTGAGTGGTTTTGTTACCTATATCGTGAGGCAGTCTTCAGCATTTAGCTGTTTCATGTGCTTCTCATTTTTCTTTAGCTAAGTGATAATAATCGAGCAATCTGGCATCTTGGCACATCATTTCATGTGAGTGTTCACCAAGCATTCAATTAAACTGCATGCTCCAGGTGTCTACCATTCTTTCAGTGGGTAGCAAAATAAACATACTTTTGTTTCTTTCCTTCCCCAGGACTGTGGTGTTTGCATTAAGTACGGATTTTAACTGTCAAGGTATGGCCTGGGTTGCAGACATACGCCAGAAGTTTGAAACTCTATTCTTGGAGGTGGATGGGGTCATGCGTGAGGTATTGCATTATCTTTCCGTTCCTTTTCCGTCTTCAAACCCTTTTACATTGTTTTTCTTTGGTATTGTTATAGTTATTTATTCTTGTTCTTTTTAAATGGGTAATGCTCAATAAAGCTGCTATGTTTATCACATTAATGTAGCCATTTTTTTCTATCTAATGTACCTTCAAATGCAATTGAGTGCCTATGACAAATCTGAATCTCTCTGGCTTTTTGCCTAGAGTACGAAATTGTTAAACCATGCTTTTCTGTGGTTGCATTATGCCGTTATCTGCTGTTTATTCTCCCTTCATTAGTTGAATAGATAATCTATTGTGAGGTTTACTATATCCCGTATCACTTGTGCTCCTGATGCTGCTAATGTTTCTCACATCGAAGTTATTTGCTTACTTGGACAGGAAACTGAATATGTTGAAAACCAGTTGCAGACAGTGGGTGCCAACATTGAAAACCAAATGCAGACAATGGGTGCCAATATAAAACAATTCTATTCAGAATTTGTGCACGATGTGTTTCCTGCATTTTCACCAGATTCCGTGGAAGGGGCAGTTCCTGAATTATCTCCTCAACAAAATATAAAGACTGGTCTCACAGCTCATGAAAGCTCAATGGTTGGTGCTGACATCAACCCCAAGCAGGGACTTTGCTACACAAACTCTTTGGCCCATCCGTCTTTTGTAGAACCTGTGGACGGGGAACATACTGATTCATTGTCAAAGCAAAAGGCTGATATTGACATGAGTGAAAAGTTAATTTCGAGAATCATAGAACATGCCAAAGTGGAGAAACCATTCCCAGCCAAGATTCCAGTGGTAGATGATACTGTGGAGGAAGATTCAAGCGTGACATCATTATTTGATCGAGTCAACGAATCTGACAATTCAAATGCCCTGCCATCGGCTAATTCAGTTATTTTAGTCAAGTCCTGCACATGTAGAGTTTCTGATACTGGACTTACTTCTGGTGATGTCTTCTCAGCAGTATCAAATGGTAAGGTCCTTTTATCTTTTTCGAATATGCTTCTCTTTCTTCCTTTCTTTCTTTCTTTAACTCTATTACCTTCTGTTAATTTCTGCCCTGGCTGGATAGTCACCCCTGCCACCTTTGTGACTGCATCTGTCACAGATTCTTGTTGGGCTGGGTTTGAGCTCTCCAATGAAGTTGCTGAATCCAAGGATTATGTTTCAGTTGCAGATTCCGGTAACTTGGCATTTCTTTCTTTTCTATTTTATTGCATCTGCTTCACAGTGTGAGCCACAATACTTGTAGCGTTGCCTTGGTATTTACGCAATTGTTTTTCAATCTCTTGAGCATACAGATTGGAAAATATGGCAACTTGGCTCTGGGAATGGCTTATTGGAAATTGAACCGTTTTCTTGGTTTAACTTTATACTTATATTTTTGCAGTTGGACTTTATTTTACTGTCAACATTTTAGTTGAGGAGGTTGCCGATGCCTTGGCTTGTTTCTCTTTGATGTTGCCCTTGCAGAAGTTTCACCATGGAAAATCTTTAATATGCTTAATCCTTGTCTTTCTTGCTTGCGACCCTGTAAGTTTTCGACTCTTTGAGGAAATTTTCCCATAGGAATGGGAAAAGAGAACCAAAAAAGCAGAAAAGCATGCTGAAAGAGCATGTCAAAGGCCAACTCAACATGTTCTCTTCCAGATTCTCAAAGTTACAGCATTCTTGGCACAAGAAAGTCAACCTTCAATTTTTTGACCTTTCCTATTGGTTCTACCAATTATGCTAACCTGAGAATCAAGAAAAAAGAAGAAAGAAAATAAAAAGAAAAGTTCCTCTCTGACTTTCTGGTGGAATAAATATTGAAGAGAGTTATTCTCTTTGGTGTCTCTAAAGATGTTTCCTGTTTGTGCTCTTCTGTTTGCTAGTCTATTTAAAGACATTGAACATAGTGGTCATTGGGATGTTTGCTTCTTTTAATTTCCTTCAGACCAAACAAGATGGCATGTATTCTCCGTTGTGCACCTATTATAGTCAGCTTATTAAGAGTCCTGCTCTTAAATATTAGGAGGGAAAATTGGGTAGATTATAAACTGTTTAGGGAACAGACATCATAGTGATGGGACTTTACAGGGATCACATGACATCTATCATGGCATGTTTATCGCATTACATATTTATTTGAATGCTCATCTATATTCCCAGCTTATTTTAAAGTTTTCCTGTTTTACTACTACTCATCATGCATCTATTAATCATTTCATATTTGTCCAATTTATTCCTTGTGTTGGATTCAATATGATGATGTATGAAAAGTTAACATACTTCTTGATAACTGGAAATTTCCTTTGGTTTTAAGTCGCAGAAGGATCAGATGATGTGGGTGCAGAAAAGTTGACAGATGGTCATGTTATTGAACCAGGCATGGAAACCACCCAATTTAGTGAACTGAAGCTTGATGAGAGTTGTGTTGTGGTGGATAGCAATAATCTTTGTCCTGTTTGTCTCTCAGTGGCAAAAATTCAGGCTTACAAGGTGCGTCTCTCTGCTGCAAATTTAGTGTTTTGTTTAAAATTTGGTTAATTAATTTCATATTGCAAATCTATAATTTGAAGTCAATCCCTAGAAGTATATTAATATACAACATTAAGGACTTTGATGGAGAATTTGGCGTCACTAATTTCAAAAGCTGAATAAATTTACTGTTGTAAGATTATTTTAATTAAGAACTAAGCTCTTCTCCTGCATGGACTTCCCACTGTAGTGTGATTTCTTCCTTTACTTTCAGAAAAAAACTTGTGAGGCTTCAGCAAAAGGGCAGGAATCTGAGCAGGAAGTTCCAGGGAATGAAGGTCTTGATTTGGGACTAAATCAAAAGAAAGGAGAAAGTTCACCATCATCCGCCCTTACAAGGAAACTGGAGTCTGTGGATGATGATTTTTGTGATTCTGACTGGGAAATTATTTAGATAAATTATCACTTTCTTTGCAAATAACCAGGCAATGCAGTTGTTGTTTTGGCGCCTCTTATGGACACAAGGATGACAGATTGTTAATAATCTTGGGTTTTTTTTTGTCATGTTGAAGTCCAATGAGACAGCCTTAACAGTGATGAGGATCCATGCATTTTTGTGCAGATACATAACAAGTTTTGGAAATTGGGAGAGCTCTCGTGTTTAAATTTCTGCTGCAGTCTTTAATTTGTTTTTTCTCACTGCTGCTTGTAAACCTGATGAATTTGGTTGTAACTAATCCTACTAACCCATAAGCATGAATGGTCAAGAGATGGTTGTAGTCTTGCGGAAGGAAAAGAGAAAGCAAAGGGAAATGGAGTGAGAGGGACTGTAGGAATATGATTATTATCGTTTGTTTGGTTTTGCAGAGAAAGTGAAAGCAAAGTAGAAGAAAAATAATTTTTCTTGATTTAAAATGTAAATGGACGAGGAAAAAATTAATTGGATTAATATTAAAAAGAAAATAGAAAATAAATTGAATGGAAACTGAAAAAGAAAAATAACTTTTCCTTTTGTTTATTACTTTTTTTTAACTCTTTTTTCAAACCGAGAAGTGAAAAGAATATTTTTCTTTTTTGTCCCTTCCATTAATGTTCGAGTTCCAACAAAGCTATTAATTAGCACCTTATTAACATAAATAGTGCGACCAATACTTGAGAGCTTGAAACACTACATATAACTGTCATGAGTTGAATTTCTTAGCTTAGTATAATTGTTTGGGAAAAAAGTTTATTGGTTAGGTAGTACTGAGTATTTGATAGTAATTCTTATTAAATTATGACACGTGATGTGTGAATACATTAAACACCTGAGTTTATGGTGTAGTAGGAAGGCTTTTAATGAAAAATATCACATCGAATATTTATGATCATTTTTCTCACTCTTAGACCCAAGATTATAGGGTTCATATTAATAAATTTATGTGTAACTTATTAATGTGTCAATCATAAAGAAAAGAGATTGAGAAATATAATTACATAGAGCATTTTTCATATTTATCATTATGTGTTTTGCTGTTTCCAGAAGTCAAAAAATAAGGTGTGAGATATGGCATAACTCTATTCTTGAAAGACGACCAGAACGTCCGAATATTATTGTGCTTGGGCCACTACACATGTTGAGCAGTCGTGCTATGCTACTTTCCTCATCACGGATTTGTGCACTTGTTTTAAAACTTTAATTTATCAATCCTAAATTCATTGATTACTCTTCTCCAAGTATCCACAAAATTAGCATCGATTACCATAGATAGGAGCAGGAATACAAAGTGAACTCAATTACTCAAAATTGACTCGTCTTCATTGATTATTCTTCTCCAAGTTAGGGATGGCAATTTGACCCGTCTTGTCGGGGCCCTGCCCCGCCCCGCCCCGTCTCATCTCTAATAAGACAGGTTTGAGGAGAAGTAATCGGGGTATGGGCGAGTTATGAGGGTAGAAGGCTAACCCGAGTCGGGTTCGGGGCCGGGGGGTTTAAACTACCAATACACCGAACCCGCCCGATTAACCAATTTTTATTTATTTTTTATTTAGCAAAAAAAATTTTCAAAAAAATATTATATATATACTAAGTATGTAGGTAGTGAAATTTTAACTATAAAGTTTTGGATGGATATAAAATGTATACTTATGTATATGCCTAATTAATGTATGGTAAAGTGGTTAACAAGATTTAAATTTTTTTTTAGCTATATAATATTTAAATGGGACCGGGGCGGGGGCGGGGGCGGGTTGGAGTTTTCCTAAACGGGGCGTGGGTGGGGTTTTGAGTCTCAACCCGTGACCGGTTTGGGACAGAAATGGGAAAAGATTTTTCTAAACAGGACGGGATAAGGTTGGGACAAACTCGTCCCGAACCTGTCCCATTGCCATCCCTACTCCAAGTATCCACAAAACTAGCATCGACTATCACAAGTAAGAGCAAGACTACAAAGTGAACTCGATTACTCAAAATTAACTCGTCTTCACCTCACTAAAATTTTAACTCATGTTCAGCTCATTAACAGCTAGACTATTTAGTAGTTTGAGAACATATAAAAGAACCCATTAGTGAACCTATAAAATAATTTGATTCCAAATACAAATATCTAAAAAAATAATTGGTCAACTAGTCACCAGTTTAAAAAAATAACCCAAAAGTCACACCGCTGTCAGAAAAAGAAAGAAAGAAATAAATTATATATAGTGAAATAGTATTATAAGTATATATATGTGTGTATTATTTTTATCACATGCACATGAGAGAGAGAGAGTGTGTGACAGTTTTGTCTGTTATTCTTGGAGTGTAATTTTATGAAAAATGGACTCCCAATTTATATATATCTATTTAAAATTATTTTATGAGAGACAGCAAAAGAAGAAGAAGGACAGTGAGGGTGAGGGGGTTGTCTGTCATTCATTTTCTATTCATTCAAATTCGATTGAATTTCGTTTAACGGGAATATGGCGGAAAGTTGTTTGGGTCCCCCGCTTTGCAAGGTCTTACTACAGCTACACCAACTCCCTTCGATTCCGTCCTTCAGTTTCCACTCTCTCTCTCCTTCCAGATCCCTCCACATGGCCTCCCCTCGCTCCTCGCTTCACCATTCCCACTGCTCCTCCTCAACCTCAACCTCAACCTCAAACCCTAACCCTATCCCTAACCCCAATCTACCGTCCTTGCTTGTCTTCTCAGGTCCGATTACTCTCTCTTCTCCATTTTCCGTACGGTTACTCAGAAAATTCAAAGAAATGAAGTTTTGATTTGAACCCCAGAGCGAGAAAACCAAAATGAATTTTGAAAAAAAAAAAAAAACTTTTTAGTAAACTGAGCCTGATATAAAATTTCAAAATTTTATTTTCTTAATGGTCTTGATCAGTTTCTCAGCAATCAAGCAGGTTTCTTTACCCTCTTTGTTGTCTTATTTTTTAGTGGCTGCTAGATTACAAATTGTGGGAGAGGGTAATTTGGGGAGGTTTCAAATTTTCATGCCATTGTAATTAGCTGCTTCAATGCTATTTAATTTATACTGGTGCTCACTTAACATAATGAACTTTATTTTGTTTAATATTCATATATAGTTTTTCATGAGTACTGCATCTGTTTACTCTGATGTTACTGTAATCTATTTATTCTGAGGACACGTGGAATTTCCATCGGTAATGTGGTGCCGTTGCTTAACCTCTAATTTAGTGTGACTGTTGAGACACATGTATCTGAATATCTGTGAAATGATGATATGGATGTAAGATTCTTAGAAAAGCTATAGTGACAAGTTACGTATCCCTGAACTTAAGAGTTGAGAAGTTGTACATAACCATGACAACAATGGGTTACATTTAGGCACCTCTATACTTCAGAAAATAGTTAGGTCTTTATTTTATCTTGCTACTGGTGTGTATTTCAATAAGCACTTCATGTCGGATATCGTCTGTCAAGATTGAAACTTGTAATCTTTAATTTGACTTCTATGGTTCTCGTTCAGTCCTAGCCTCCCTATTTATGCACATCATTGCAACTTTGTGCTTCTCTGCTGTCACTACTGGTGAGATTGAACAATTTTTGTGACATTGTGCTATATTAACATCAGGTGTTGTATTTTGTAATCGAGACACCATTACAAAACCATTGATGGTGGTTTTAGGAACCAACCATCTGACTCTTCAGATTGGGCCTGGTGACAAGGACCATATGGTGCTTGTAGAGGAAGCCTCAATTCCCCTGTTGGCGGATGGGGCTGATCTCTCTGTGTGTCTCTCGCTTGTTGCAGATCTGCATGCATGCACATGTAGGTCCATGACTATGTTCAGTCAGAGAAAACTTGGCAGTCTCTAGCGCTCCAAATCCTTTCTTTTTTCCCCAACCAAACCAACACCCACCTGCCGCTTCCCTCTTCCCCCACGAGTATGTACCCCAATCCAATTTGAAACACACAAATCCCATATTGCAAAGGCCTGAACTATCAACAAAAATAAGAATATGCTAGATCTTGTTGAATCAATGAAATCTTATAGACTCTTATGTCTTCAGCTATTGGACTTTTTTGATTATCTTGTTGTTTGATCTCTGACATAAAACCAGCATAGCTCTAACTTCAAGTGGCACTGAATCTATCACTGATGATAATCAAAGTTTTGTCTGTTTATGGGAAAAAGGTTTGAATTTTTGAATAATGAGTTTATGGTTTTAGTTCTTTAGTGTAAAAGTGTGAAGTTTGTCATTATTCTCTTTCTATTTGCTTGTTTGTGTGAAGATCTATGGTGCTCTGAGATTTATAATTTATCCTGTAGTTTGATAGTGCTACAGGTGGAACTGCCTTTAATGGTGTTGTTGAAGAGCTCAAAAAGTTAACAACTCGTGTTGCACATGTTCTCCCTGTTTCTGATGATGGAGGAAGTACAGCTGAGATCGTTCGTGTGCTTGGTTAGTGTCACGAATAGTTGGCCTCATGTTGTCTTTTCTTTCTTCTAATTTTGCTGGTCCTGATTTAGATACCATTGATAGCAAGAGGGCAAATAAGAAGTCCTGGACGAAAAAAACGGACCTCTAGTTGAAATTTCTTTAGTGTTACAACATTTTGATATGTGTGCTCTAGATGTCCAGACTTGAGATGGTGTTAATTTTCCTGTTCAGTTTGTTGGATTTAGTTAAGAGTGATGTGTTCAAACTTATGACTTGTTCATGCATAAGCTTGATAACGGAGTACAAACTCAAGTCTGATTTTAAAGACGTGCAAATCATGTTACGTGGGTCACCATCTATGACTAAATTTAGGACCATTATTAGTTGCATTACATTCTTTGTCTTTTAAAATTGGCATACATTTAAGAATCTGTTTTGCCAGGATGAGTGGAGGATAACTGGATGGATGTGTTTTAGGTGGTCCCGCTGTTGGAGACATAAGGTCAAGATGTTTGAGATTGTCTGACCAGAGTACATCTGAGGCTCTCGCTGTGCGAAGATTGCTTGGTCATCGCTTATCTCTTGATGCACAACAAGCCAAATCAGAATGGTAGTATTACAAATCTTGCTAAAAGATAATGCTTTTCTTTCTTTATTGTGGTTTAGGTCCTTTAGGACGTCCAGCGTCATTAACTGTATTGCCTGATATGTTGTTCTGGATGTAGCACTAGACAAATATTGAGTGTTTCTATGCCTCTAGTTTTCTATGTTTAAGCAAAATCCTTTTTTTCTATTGCTTACTCATCCTGGCTAGTTTAGCTGTAGTTCACATATTATCTCTCTATTTCCCTGAGAAGATCGTCTTTAGCATCTAATTCCATTGTGATTTCCTTAACCTCCTTTGTCTCTCCACATGATTTTCAGTTTTCCTTGGAGAATAGAAATTGAACCACCTCTCTCTCCTCTCTCTACTGCCTTTCTTGGGTTTTTCCTTTTAAGTAACAGCAAAATCTGAAGCACTTTAATTGTCACTATCTATGCTCCTTGTATGAAATTCTTACCTATAATGCATGGGTACAAAAATGTGTAAACAATCACAATATTGAACCCTGTTAACTGTTAACACAGTCCTCAATCACTGTTTGTCTTATTTGTTCAGAGTGGCTGTATGTGAAGTATTATCTTTGCCTACTAAAGTATATAGTTGAGAATAAAGTTTTCACGGTAGTACACTTCTAGAAGCTTACTAATATGCATGTTCTCACTGTAGTTTCCACATTTCATGACTCTACTCCAACTTATCTATAATGAGTACAGAATTCTCCAATGGATATGAAATTCTAGTAGTTATATGATTTCCTGCAGTGGTTATTTTTATCAAAATGAACCAAACAAAATAACTATAAATACCTAAGAAGAAATAAACGAAAGTTAAGATACTGACACTTAATCTGGGTCAATGATGTGGATATTATTCACAATCACTACACCAGATTCCTACTATAGTCAGCATAAGAAATTAGATAAACTAAACAAAAAATTATTAACAGGTATGACATTGTGGAAGGAGAGCATTCTCTGTGGAAAGATGTCTCAAAACCCTACAGGGAAACTATTAGAGCTTTTTTGGCTTATTTTCAGAATCAGGTTTGCTGCTTTTGCTGCATCACCAAATTGTCAATAATTTGAATTTACGGTAACTCTCTTTTGTACTTCATAGAATATTTGCATACCTTCCAAATTTGTCATAAGTATATGTGTGTTCATGCTCAGGCCTTTTGTTGTACACTTGTGTTTTCGCAATAGAATAATCTTCATACTTCCATTTGTAAGTTTCATATAGTAGATGAGTTCATTTATTAGTTCTTGCGTCTTGCATATTGCATATTGCATATTGCATATGATATCATCTACTGTATAGCAAAGTATTTGAATAAATCGATGGAAGTTTCAAATATATGCAAAAGATACCTCTTACAATAAAGTGTGATTACATAACAATTAATGATCATCAACTATTCACTCTACTATTTTAATTTAGAGGTTTCTGCTTCTGAGGTTCCGCAACCATTTTCACTTTCTCCTTTTTGGACTGTACATGAGACTTTAATCTTGCATGACACATTAATGATGAAAGGAAGAACAATTCATCTGAAAGTGGAAATGAAATTATATCTTATCAGATAATTGGAAAAAAAAAAAAACAAAGGGGTTATAATTATGAAGACAATATGGCTAGTAGGACGTGATGTCATTCTTGACAACATTTTCAGCTAATTAGAGCCTTTAAGGGCTTTATCTAGAAGATTTTACTGATCTGAGTCAAATGATGGATATCCAGACCTCTACGCTATCTTCTGGTTGACTTAGTATGTAATCTTATTCATAATATCCCCCTTTCATAATGATATCCCACATTCATAATGAGTTGTGGAGAACAGAAAACTCCAATTCCGCTCTTACAGAAGTGAGATTATTTTTCTACGCTTATTAAAAGGGCTTGGTTTGGCTTGGTGTGTACTGAGCTGGGTATGGCGTGTGCTTAGCTGGCTTTGACTTTGGGATTGAAAAGTTGTCCAAGCTTTGGTCAATTCATCCCCAGTCTAAGCTTGGCCTGAATTGTTTTTTGGCTGAAGGGATATTTGGTAGGCCTAGCTTGGTGCAATCGGCAGTCCCATATTTGTATGAGCTAAAGCACGCATGCATCTTCCTCACGAAAAAACTGGTTTACCTATTTGAAATTTAATGTCATCTTGAAATTGTTTCCACCCATAAAATTTTTTGCAGTGGTGAATTTTGGATTGGTGATATGATATCTCATGAAGAACACTGATAGTATCATGGATAGAGACTTTGCATTGATGTTGCAAAGTCTCCCAAACAATCTATTAGGCTGAAAATCAAGTACCTGATCTCTTCCCGTTCCTTAGGACTTAAGAAGACTATTGTGCAACTCAGATACTACTCAAACATTGTTCACTTGATATGAACTCTTTTATTGGTAAGTGAGAGTTTTATTACCAAAAAATGAGATATTTAATAAAGCTCGAGACACAACCCCACAGGGTTCACACTCTCTTGTAGAGAGATACACAGACCAAGCCTAACCATAAAACTACAAACCACTTACAGCTCAAGTGGCCCTGCATTGAAACGAAAACTAAGGGGCACACAATAATAGCCCACAAACTATTAAACGTGGAATAATCTGCATCATTGTCCCTATGCACATTCGTTTTTATCTCTAAGAAATTAATTAGCCTTGCTGTGATGAGTGTCAAATAGTGTTTTGAGGTTTGAAAAAAACAAACAAAGAAAACATATCTGGGATAGAATTAAATTTTGGACCATGGGATTTATCAACTGTTTGGTCATTCTTGCATAAACTCCTTTTCTAAGAAGTGTAATTTGGCTTTTCATCAGGCATGGCATAATTTGGTCCTTGTTTATTTGTTTAATTCTTTTAGTTGCAGCACCACTTCATAGAATGGAGGGACACCAGTTTTCTACCCAAGGAGGTTCCAATGTTTTTTTTCCCCTCATCTTTGGAACCTTTTTGGGCTTTATTTTTTATTTCTAGAAGTTTTCAAGACATCCTGTAAAAATGTACTTTGCATCCTCATAGTATCCTTATATTCAAACATCTAACCTATAAATTTATCTTGACTTGCATATTGGAGTAGCATCTTTTTTCAGAAAACTTCGGAATACATATTAGATTCAAAGAATACATTATATTGGCACCTTTTTCCTTTAAAAAACGAGGGAAAAGAAGGGGAAAAAAAAGGAAGGGGGGGGGGGTGTTGAATGATTGAAACAACACCTAGAGTTCCAATATAATGGTTGTTCATCTTGTGTTATACACATAATGGGACATTTTCTTAGGGTGTTTCTGCCTAAAATCAAGCACAAAGCTAGCTTTTTCAAGAAGCACTTCTGGGGGTGCTTCTTAGCTTATTGGTTTTGTGGAGTTCTGGAGCCTGCTCATGCTCACATTGAATTATACCAATTTTCAAATTTATTCTCAAGCAAAAGTGACAAGTCCATGAATGTCCTTATTTCAGCACTTTCTAAGCAACCTTTTGCAAACACATTCCCAACTTATTTTTCAGCACCTCTAATGTGCATCTTCAAATTAGTTCAGCAACTCCAAATGGGCCCAGAAGTTAACAGAAGGGCCTTCTTATGTTTTATTGAATTTTGTACATAGATTCTTCTTAGCATCTTATTACAAGTCCTCTATCTTGGTTCCATGATTTCTAATGGATGTGATATTTTCTGAGATTCTAGATGTACAGTTCTAGTCTTGTGATTCAAAGTTATCATGTTAAATGGCTTGGAATTCATAGAACTTTTGATACACCTTATCATCTAATATAGTAATTTTGTCTTACTTCCTATTGCAACTTGAGCTGCTATTATAGTATGTAAGTGATGCTGTATGCTCCTGCTCTTTTCAAATTAGAGTAATAAGTATGTGACTTCCTTCAGTCCTTTCCTATCTCCGCTTTTGTGATTTGTATTTGTCAAATCTTGTTCTGTTTCACTTTTATTAGCTCTTTTGAGCCTGTTGAATAAATGCTTGGCATGAGAAACCAACAAACTTTCTGCTCGCAGATCCTTCGTCGGTCCAATGAATCATTTTGTTTCAGTAATGGGAGGTACTTATTACCTTCTCAGTTCGATTATGAAGTTTGCATTTGTTGCATATCTACCTGTCATTACAACTTGTGGGAGTTAAACTCCTTTTGAGTTATAGTGGAATAATATTGTTCGTGTTGCCAATTTAAAGTATTTGCGTTTTTAGAATAAGAAGATTCTATATTTGAACTGTGGTGTTTGAATTTCTGTATAGATAGAGAGTTAGTTAAGCATTAAAGATTGAAATACGAAAGTTGAATTTTATTTTATCAGTAAGCTGGGTCTAAGGAACTTGATCTTAGTATATTAGAATCAAAATGCTCAATTATTGATGTTTGCTTAGTGTCTTATGTTTGTTACAATGTTTGGTGGGTTTGGGAGGCAGAGCTGATTAGGATTTTGAGTGTTATGAAGAGAACATGTCTTCCTTGTGGAGATTAACAAAAAGGAATCATGAAGTTCTTTAATATGTCGTTGGAATAACTTGAGATGCCACCATGATGTAGGACAACTTGTTGGCTTAAGACTGCCTACAATTGGGTTTGTGTTGAGTTTAGGGTAGGAATAGATCTAAGGTAAGGATACTAAATGGTAGAAGAAGACTCATGGGGTTTCTAAAGGGAAAGATGAGTTTTGGCGTGATTTTCAAAAGTTGCAGTTTGCAGGATTTTTGAAATTAGCTGCTGGAATTCGTCAGACTGTAGCTATTTAATGGTATTACGGTGTGGATCTAATGGCCAAAGGCTTGATGGAAAGGTCAGGGATAATTTGAACTTAATTGATTGGGCTTTTGGTGGCTGAAAAGGGGGCTGTTCCATGTCTATGAACAACAACTCGGGAACCGTAACTTGAGTACGTGTGCAAAAGAGTAGGAGAAGGAAAAGGAAAAGGAAAAGGAAAAGAAAATGAGATGGAAGTAGGTGCTTCACCCTTGCAAAGTGTTTGGCAGACTTGCACAAACTTTTTTTTTTGATAAGTAGCAAATTCACACAAACATAATGTCAAATTCTTATAAACTCTATTCTCTTCATTGAAAAGAAAGATTTGTATGTATAGGCTATTAGACTTCTCCTACTCCTACAAGAACTTAGATTCATAAATAGGAAACTAGTAAACCCTTACTAATTAGAATAACTAGAAAACATATAAAAGACCCAAAATCATAACTTGACCCAAATTATGGCCTATGGACCAACGCACCCATCTCCAGTTATTGTGAAAATTACCCAAACACTCTCGACTCTTAAAACATAAGAAAACATGAAGAAAAGAAACCAGCGTATACTAATTCTATGTAAACTAAAATTTAAACTCTAAATATTGCCAAGACACTCCTTAAACGAAAAAGTATTCTTGCAGGGTGTAGAGGCCATAGACTTTGTTTTAGGCTTCTAACATGGACATGCCTTGTCACACCAAGATATTCCATCAGATTCTTTATTATTTTTCCCTTTTTGTTCCCCTAGAAAGTGGAAGATAGAAAACTATAAATATGGGAAGAAAGGATTTTGGGATTTCATTATTGTTACCATGAGATATTGGCAAAACTTGCAGGTTACAATTACTGATCACCAAACCAATGTCAATCAACGCATTCTCATAATTATAGTATAAAATTTCAGCTGAAAATAACTACGTAAAGCTTCAGTGTTTGTTTGTGGTTAATCTATATTTAAAAGTCACTTTTCTTGTAATGATTTAAATGATAAGTTAACAAGTGCACATTTTCTCTTCTTTTACTTTGTCTATTGTCTGTCTATCTTTCTAAGGTCTTTGCTTCTTTTTGTCTTTTGTGCAAAGAATAATGGTATAGGAAGTATTTAGTTTTTAATTCCCATCCTTATATTTTATGAGTATTTGTAGCCTTGATTATGACAAAATGACTTAAATCTTATTGAGGCTGTTAACAGCTGCATATGATTCTTGGCATGTTTGGAGTGCAATAAATTTTATTACTCTTGTTCTTGTTTCTGCAGCAGCTACTATTGTTATTGATCTATCGTGCCTTGAGATACTTAACTTGTATACAGTTTTCTTTCCCCCCCTGTTTTAGTTCCTTGTAATCAGTTATTCCACCTTGATGTTTTTACAATTTCAAATGGCCTTTTCCAGATAACCTCTTTGATGTCAATTTTATCATGTGATTATTATGGTCGTGACGTTTGGTGCCTTATTTGTTTTTGATTTCTCACCTTTGTTGAGATTGACTCAAAAGAGTTGTGGGGCATATGTGTTTGTTATTCTTGTTTATTGTTTTTGTTATATTGTTCTTCTTGGTGTTTATGGTTGCTATTCGTTATAACCATTTTTTATTGTTAAGTTGGTGGGTACTGATTATTGCTAAACTAACCCCTATCACGTTTGCAGCATTGGCAATTTTTTCTTTGCAGGAGCACGCATATTCTTTCAGTCTTTAGATGCTGCAATATTTTTGTTTTCACGTGTTTCAGCAATTCCCACAGAAAGCCTGGTCCTCCCAGTGATATCTACCAATGACAGGCTTACATTGGGCTGTGAATTGTGGGTATGATTATCAGCATATGTTTCGATGCTTGCGTGTTTAGGATGTGGGGGCATATTTCCTGTGATCATTTATGGGCTTACAATGTGATGGAGAGGCTCTCCATTAAGACCTTAGTCGATATTTCATATGTTGAAATGTCCAATACTGATGGTCTTTTCTTATTTCCTTGTTGTTTATATATCTTTGTTTTTTGTTCATAAGAGACATGAATTGCTTTATTTTGTGGGTGTGGTTGAATGTATTTTCCATAAAGAGTAATGGCAAGCCCAGGCCTTTAAAGTATAATAATTGATGTGAGTTGAGCATAAATGACTTTGATGCCATATGTGCTAAACATCACTGCTGGGTGTATAGTTTTCAAATAGTATCTTGTAATTTGTATCGGATTCTGCATCATATTGTGTGTTCTATATTCCGTATTTTTTAATATTGGGTCTCCTAAGTTTTTAAAGATAAAATGTAGAGAAAGATAGTTACGCATGTAGGAAACATTTATGCATTACATGAATGAAGTCTGAACAACATATAGTTATTTTCATGGGAAGTTGTGAGTCAAAGAGGCAAAGATATGCTGTCATCAATAGCTACACATAAACATTGGAGAATAAATTTAGCAAAAGAAACGGCATTTGACATTAAATCTCTGTCATTAGGAGGGGCATTTGGTGGAGATGCATGGGTTGTTGGTGTTTTAAGATAAAGAGATGAGGAATAAAAGAGCATATGTATTTGAAATATTCGATGTCATTAAGGGCATGTTTGACTTTATATTTCCTATGTCTTTGACTTCCTAAGTGCTGCCAGCCAACTTGAAAATATAATAAGGTGTTATTAGCAATTTTTGTCTAGTCAACTAATGGTTAACTGATAGGAGTAATCTGTAAGTGATACTAAAATTGACAGGGCCTCAGTCCTAAAGTATGTAAAAGGTCCCCATAACCAAGGGAAAATGCAGGATCAGTGTCAGCTGAAGTCACCTGTCACCTAATATTTCCTAAATCCAATGCATCAGCAAAGATGGTTTCCTAAAATTGACAAGGGCTCAGCGTTACTTCCTAAAGATGGCGTCTTTTTTGTATTTTTTATTTTGTATTTTATGTTTTCTCCCCTTCCGTTATAAAGAAACTTGAACTTTCATATAAGTTTGTGTCTTTATAATGATAAATTCTACTAAGGGTATAAGCACGTTGAGTGGCTTGAGCCCATGCTCATATTGTGATTTTGTTTTCCATATTCTTAATGAATTCTGAACTGAGTATGAATCAGTAAAGTTGTTAGATTTGGTCACTGTAGAAATTTTTATTTTGCTAGGATTTCATCTCAAATGTCAATATTACATATGAGGTTTCTTCAAATCCTACCAATTAATCCACACATGAGTTGCTCTAATTTTTCACATTGTTAAAATGTGAATTTTTAATCTTAAATAATTTATGTAATGTTAACATGAAAAGAAGACCTATATCTTGTATAATACGATTTTTGCTTGCATTTCTTAAAGTTTTTGATACGATGACCATGCTTTCAAAATGAAATATTTTCTTTCTGTTTCTTTAGTTGATAGTTAGAATAAGCAAGCTGACCATGGTACAATACTCAGAGCATCACTTTCTGCTTAGAGATACGATGCATCCAGCTAAATAAATTTATGTAGACATTGCATAAATAGAAATCAGCTGGACTGGCCATCAACAGAAATACCTAGCTTAATATGGACACGCATTATGTACAAGCCGTCCTTTGTATAGTGGACTTAAACTTTTCTATCATTAGTGGGAGTTTTTTAGTTATATTTACATTTTCTTTATTATTTTTTTTTGTGTAATTTATGTCCAGGATGGTACTATAATACGAGGTCAGAATGAAATATCTCATCCAACTAATGGATCCATGGAACCTATAAATAAGGTACCTTTTTTCTTCATATGATGGGGAAGTGCACCATTGGTTTCTTAATAATACAATTATGTCTCTTGAGTTATGCTTTCCACTTGTTCATACCACTTTTGTTGGTACAAACTTATTTTTTGATAGATGAAATGATCATATACAAAATTTGAATCCAAACTAATTTGATTGGAGTGAGACATTAAAGCTTTTGATAGATGGCTGACCTGCTGCATCAGTGCATGCATATATATGTGTTAGTGTGGCACAGATGGTTGGATGCATGGTGATGGAAAAAATGTCACTGCAGGGCCAAAGAATGAATAGCACTGCCTTGGCAGGTGCTTTTGAAGACTTAAAATTTGGTAGTATGATTTTCTGCCAGAGCTATAATATATTGTAATGTTGCAAGGCTGCTAGTTGGTTGTGCCAATCTTTAGGAGTTGGCTGCACTAAGTTCTTACAGTTGTGGTGGTGTGTGCTAGTAATCATGATGGATGTATGGCAGTGATGGTCTGGGGATGACACCAATCTGGTTGCATTGAATTCCCAAGATAACATTTGTAAAAATTATTACAAATCCTTTGGTTTCGGGATTAGATTCATTAGAATCATTATTCTGAGACCTTAAGAAGTTTGAATTAAATTTTAATCTGGGCTGTTTAGTTCCGACTGTGTAGTTAATTTGGATTTAAGGGCTGAAATCCAATCCATCCCCTATAACCTCTAAGACTGAAAATGCTTAAGGAGTATATGATTTTCACGAATATGCAGAATAGTATGAAAAATTGGTGTACATAAAGAAGATCATTTGGGCATGTTTTGTTTTTGCAATTCACTGGTTCAACTTTTGCACATTCATATTCCAGATTTCTTATTCATCCAACTTCTGGGTTCTTACGAACAGGTAAGCTCTTCAACTCCAGCACTTCCTTCAAGTATAAAGCGGGTGTTCTACATGTCAAGTGAGGGCAGCAATTTATTGCATGAGGTGAATAGTACATCACATGTTTGTCGTTATACCATTTATAGTACCACAGATATTATACTCATGGCATATTATCATTATATATCCATTCCTCACTTACCAAAAAAGAACTATTCTTATATACTTGTCTTCAGTCACTATTCTTGCCTAAAAGGCCCTACTTGTTTGAAATTAGTTTTATTAATTGTGAGAATTTAATAATTGAAAATAAAAAAGAAAAGAAAACAAGTTTTTGGCGCTTTAGTATGTTTATGTTTGTACCCAATCACTTGCAAAGGTAATTTCTCGTCGCATTCGTTGTTGGATTGACAGACATATTAATGGCATGTTGGATATATGGCAACTCCAAGTCTCCACTTTTATACAAGTTCCATAAAAATTAGTTCTTATTTTTTATATTATCTTCTTTTCTCCCATCCGGCCTTACCTTGAGGAATTAGATGGCATATTTTTTAGCCTAATACTGAGCCTGTCAATAGTGAAACCCAGCTTTTGTTTATTGTTCTTCTAGAAAATTATGTTCATGGGACAAATGTCTAGTCAAACAATAAGTTATGTGATATACTCCCAAAATCGTGGTTTCTTGTTTCAATGAAATTTCCCTAGTTTTGAGCTTTGATTGTAATTTCAGTTAAAATCCACATCCAGATTTATAACTGTCCTTAGTTTGACTAGCTCATGTCAGCACCAACCTCTTTGCCAGATAGATAAGGCAATTCATCTCCCCCTTTCTACTAGTTCTGATGGATACTGTGCAAAAAGACTCCTGTGTACCTTCTTATGGCCTGTGCTCCAGGCGAATGCAGTTTGATGAACCAGCAATGCTAGTGCAGTGGATTTTTTATATATATCTTTTTAAAATTTGTCTTTTGTGTTAAAATTTAGTATTTTGTTGAACATATATATGTGTGTGTGCGTATATGTATCCCTTTATTAGTTTGCAGCATATTTGGTCGAAGATATGCAGCGCAGCTTTGAACTTATTATGGGAATAGGATGTGGTGCAGCAACTTCTACATACTTTCTTTGGAGTTGCCTGTTGTTCTGAAATTAATATTTTACTGTCCTATGAGAAAAGCAACACTGGTAGACTGTGGCCTACCAAGTATTAGTAGTTGGCATCTCTGATATTGCATGAATATGAAAGTTCTTGTCAGTATATCTGTGATTCCTTTTCTCTGCTGTTCTGAATAATCTCTGTGCTTTCTGTTGAATAGGTTTTTCCCACTGTAAACACATCTGTCTTGGACCAGTTGAGGACTGTTAACTGCATCATTTATGCTATGGGATCCCTTTTTACTTCTGTCTGCCCATCTCTGGTAACATTATGGACCGAACTGTAATTTTTTTGGATTATCTATTTTTAGACAGTAGATTTGTTTTGACTAAGAAAAACCAGAAAAAGTAAAATTGATATGCGAATCTTTCTTTCTTCATTTTCTCTTCTTTTCCTTGTTCTTCCTTTTCCTTTCCTTCTTTTTCGTACCCACTTCCCCTCTAACACACAGAGACACATATTAGCCACATGCCAATCTTACTGGTTGGTATGTAAGTTGATGAAGCAGCTAAACACATGTTTAGCATTGTTCTATTAAAGCAGCTGAAAATACATGAACAGTGCTTTCTCCGTATATAACACTTCTCAGTCATTGTGTCGATTTTTTTGATGATTATGCTTGCTATTTCATACTCCTATCACATTCCTGAGACTTGGTGGCTTATTGACTCATATCATGTTTTACCTTGTTCATCTATCAATTTATCAGCTCAATGGTGCTATGATTGATAAAAATACTTGGGAGCCATTAATAAACAGAGACATTTCCTATCTTCTCTTTTTTCAAATTGTATGTGCTACTAACTGTGCATTGCATATCTAATCTTTTTAAGAACCTAAAATTTGAATAAAAATGTCTTCCTAGAACTTTTATCCCGGCCTCACTTTGATCCCTCTTATTGGTAATTGTTCTCTAATCTTGTTATTCTGTTGATACAAAACAGTCATCATTAGTGGTCTGTCAATTGGAAAAACACAAAAAAAAATTTACTTTTTATTGCTCATGCTTTATATGTAGGTTTTACTTGGCATAGGGGAGATTATCTCTTCAAGGTCCTGCCCCAAGGTAATCTTCTATCAAGTTTTGAAGCATATTCTATTTGAGTAGAAATGAAGCTATTTGACTAATATTATTGTAAAATCATGTGATAGTTCATGAACATGAAGTAACTAAATCCTCCATGATTTGTTTTGTGAAATTTTCAGTTGAGGCCCTTACTTTCTTTAATGTTTGGATGGCATTAATTGTATCCATAGATTCTAGCCATAAAACACCTAATATGGCTGTTAATATGTAGGATTTTCAACCTTGGTGTGTTGCATTAATGCATTTACTTCCATTATAGGTACTTCTGTTGAATGGTACGTATGACCGAGAAACTGGTGGCTTTTGTGCTTCTGGATTTGTAACTGCCATTGCAGATGCTCTAAATCGTACTTATGGGGAACCTCATAATTGTCTAAAGAACCATGTAAGTGGTAGATTGACTTTGTTAAAACTGTTTGTATGTCAAGTAAACTTGTGATAATGATATCGCCATGTATAAATAAAGGCAACTTGAATGTGGTTGTGATTTTCCATAAAGGATACTTCTTAATCCATAAATAGGCAAAATTACAGTATTTATTAGCAATAATTTCAGTATGTGAGCTTTCTGGTTACTTTTGTATGTTGAGGATTCCAATTGGTGTCCCATAACTACTTCAATTATTTTTGTTTGTTGTCTTCATCTTTTCATTATAAGGCTTTGTCTCTATTTGTGGATAGACTCTTCGTTCTTAAACTCCGTGAAAGTTAATTCGACTCAATGTTGTTGTCTTCAATTCTAGCCACTGACGATTGCCTACTTCTTTGAAGTTCCTGCACAGTACTTTTGATGTCATTCTATATTAAGTTATAAGATGTCAACAAACCTCTCCTTCCATAGGAGTGTAATTTATTGGAGGGGATGTTCATTTAGGTAGAATATGGAAAGCATAAGGTGCATTTAATAAATGCTATGCAAAAGTTTTGTTTCCAGCAATCTAGTAGTGTGGGATTTATTTCAAACTATTTAAACAAGACAAAGTCCTAGCTTCACATCCCCTTTTACTAGATCCTTGAGATATAAACAAGTCAATATGTTGGAAATCTGTGTGTGGACACGCGCGCATGCATGCATGTGTGCGTATCTATGAATATCTTTGCACACATAATTGAATGTGTATATGAACTCACATTTCCTTTTCCCTTTTAATATGTGAAATCTCTCCTTGAAACTTTGTGCTTGTTCTTTATTTGTGCACTACCAGCGACTTCTTCTGAATTTGTGTTCCTCTACTTATTTTGTCTGTAATCTATTTATTGTTTAGTCACTGGAGTTTTGGTACATTTGGATGGCCATTTGCCAGTTGTCTATGTAGAATATGTTACATGGACTCTTCCAAATTTATGAAGCTCTTGTGTCAACCACTTGATACTTTGGTTAGTACGTGGGATAGTATCTGACATGTCTAGTTGGACATGCACCCAAAAAATATATTCGAGTAGAAGAGTTTACTATGAAATTATACATAAGACTCTCATTCTATGCATAAGAAGCTCTATATTAGTTTGACCATTGTGCCCTAAATAAATGAAAAGAGTATTTAGGAAATGTGAAATTAAGTCATTTCCTGATGTCCTTGTACATCAGAATTACATAAATCTGACACTTGAAACATACCTGCAGTCGACGGCTGTGCCCGAGTCCTCGTAACATAGATGTTGAACGAACACAAATGTGAAACGGGCTGATACAACAAATCCTAGAAAAAGTAAGATGAGATGTGGACATAGCAACATATAAATAAATAGTTCTGGGTCCCACACTCTCTCTCTCTCTCTCTCTCTCACACACACACACACACACACACACACTACACGAGATCTTCTAAATTAGGTATTGAATTTCTAGATTCTTATATAAAGCATACAACTGCTACTACTTTCGCATTATAGGTTTTCTTTCTTTCGTTCCTTTACATTTTTTTCCCTTTACTAGAAGGGTCCCTTGCATATTGATCCTACTAAGAGATGTTTGCATTACATTGGTCATATGTTACAAGTGTCCAAGATGTGTTGTTAACAAGGAATAAAATTTCTATTTGTTTCCATTGAAATGGCCGAAATATTTCCGTTTCCAAAGAGACCGAAATGAAACACCAGTGGAATAACGAAACTCTATTGTTTCCATCAAAATATACTGTAACATTGAAAAATGTATCAAAACACAATACTATATACCAAAACAATAAGTGGTGTCAACACGAATTTATGTCTTTTTATAGATGTTGTAGAGAAAACTACAAAAGATAATATTTTAATATATTAATATTTATTACTTTTGAAATGTTTCCGAAATATCCCGAAATATTTACGAAATGTTTCCGAAACATTTCCATTTCCTAGCCAACCAAAGCAATCTATTGAAACGAAATTTTGATCCTTGGTTGTTAAGTGTTCAAGTTGTGAAATTTATTTCCAGTATGTACATAGTCTAGGAGTGTTGACTTGTGTTTGTAGCAGTGTGCAAGAAGTTTCTCTCTCCGACACATGTGACCCACTCACTGCTCCCTGGAAATGTCTTTGCTGCTTAATTGGTATTGTATCATCCTCTACATCTTAGGCCATCCTCTACTCTTCTGGAAAGCAAGTGTTAGTTGCTTCTGGGTTCTATTTATTCACAGGTTTGCTCGTAGAGGAAGGAGTTACTGGCCAATGTGCCTCCCCTCTTCAACACTGTATTGATTATATCCTATTCTGTTATCTTTCCCTCCACCACTCTTTACTTCGCTCTCCTAAGTTTCTAACTATGTATAGCATACATGTGAGATATGAAATTTATTGCTTCCACGAATCCACGTAGCTAAAGAAACTGACTTTTATAGTAAATCCACAAACTGGTTATAGTTTTACCACAAACATATGGGCAATATCTGATTTACATTTGTTATTGTTTGTTTTCCCATGCAGGCAAGTCAATACATCAACACACTTTTGGTGCCCAAAGATGGTCAAATTTCGGTGGATGTTGAATGCTTAGCCTCTCAAGGAATCTTTCGTGTGGTATGTATGCCTTCTACCGTCTTTTGGAATATCTGATGTACAATTAATCACAGTGTTTGCTGTTGGTAGACAAATATTGCTGTGGATAGAGAAACATATTTATATAAAAGTTGTATTCATTAAAGCACATGATCCACTTTTGAGTTCAACTGAATTGTGTAAATATCCCCGTAGTATATAGATACGATCCCTTAGTATCTAGATATGATTCCTTCCGAGTTCCAAGTATTTAAAAGAACCTCAAATTTTTGTATTTTTCCAATTGAAGGACTTGGTTTGCCGGAGAATCAAGTTCAGCTTTACTCTAATTCCATAGGACTACAGGTGAACCTGGTATAGGGGCATTTTTAGAGACCACAATAGAAATATGTTCCTTCCTTTTCTCCAGGCCAGTTGGAAATGGTTCAGAAAGGCAGAGAGCCTGGTTTTTCTTGGATGGCTTAAGGGAAAAGTTGAGTTCTAAAAGTCGGTGCAAGGGGACTTGTGAGTAGTTATAGAAAGGTTAAGATTGGCCAGGCTACATGGAGGTTACACGCTTGATTTGAAAGCTGAGTTTATCTAAGTGGGTTGGGGTGGTGGCTGTTGGGTTTCAAGATGGCAAATGAGCACACTGTTGAGCCAATAGGAATTCAACCCTAAGGCGGCACTCCCCATGAGTATTTAGCTGAGGCTAAGGAAGGCTTCTTTATTTAGCGTTGGTTTTCTCATTGTTGTCTATTTATAAGGGAGCTCTGTGTCCAGCTGTGTGCATCTTTTTGTATAAGAAACTGCACATACATGCAAACATTGTTTGCAAACAAAGGTATGATACAATGGTTTGGTTTCAACCAGAGACTCCATCATTCGCTAACATAAAGATTCAACGAAGCCCATGAAATTAGGATAACCGGATTGGAGTCTCACTACAAGTTGAGCTTGGAATGGAAAGTCCAGTGGATAGAGTATCGCTTGCTTAGACATTCCACTTTTCATTACATTAGAGGCTTACTGAAAATACATTATTTTTCAATCGTTCAAAGACGCATTAGTAATAATCAACAGAAAGAAAAACCTTAATACAGCTACCTAATGTTCCATTTACTCCATAGCACATGGGAAGGGCGAAGAAGAGGAAAGAGTGAGGGGGAGAGGAGGTGCGGGGGCAAAGGCACATTGTCAATGGGATTTTTTTATAAAATATCAAACAGATGGCTGCCCCTTCATAAAATCTACTTAAGGGATACCATTCAATTAATTGGTAACTAAACCCTTAACGAGTTAATGGAGACCAATACACAAGCTTGTATTGTGCCTTTTTGACAGAGGAACACTTTTTCCTAAAATATTGTAGAATTCCTCTCTAGTCGGACAATGTAGACAACATTTTAAAATGCGAAAGTCTACAAAACCCTTCTACAAATGTTGGATATCAAGGGAGGACAGCAGCCGCAACACATACACCGACACATGTGCACACAAAAATAAAATTGTAGGTACAAGTGTCCAACTCTGGTCCGTACAAGGACACTTAGGCGACTCACGACTCCTCCGTACCGCTTCTCCTTTCACGCTTGGTTCCACGTGGCAGCCCACCGAGGCGACGTGTGCACCAAGCCAACTCATCCGTCGAGGATAGCGCGAAGAGAAGAAGAGGAAGAAAGATGGTACTGAATTGCTCCCCCCCTGTAGGTTCTGCAAATCAAATATTTCCAAAAATTTTTGCTAGAATTGTATCCCTAGCAAACCTGACTACTCTCTAATTGCCTTTATATCCAGTCTGAATTCTATAGCCTAACACCCTCAAGTGGTTTTGTTTCATCCTAACGTTCAGTCCACCTACCTCAAAGCACTTGAATTTCCACCCAATATGAAATTGAGATCAAAATCGTGCATTTATATGCCTATCAACAAATATATATGTAGAACTTATTTTATTAGATAGAAAAACAAAAAAGAAAAAAAAAATGTTGCGAATGAATCTTTACATTTAGCAATCAAAGCAATTCATTATACTTATGTATTGTGTCATTAGTTTTCTTGAAGTTTTATCTTGAATTCCATTAATCTTGTGCCCCAAACTTGAGGTATATCAAGCCTCATCCCATACCACTAGATCCACAGACAATTGGTATTGAAGTTGGATGTTAACTATAACTGGAATGTGCTTCTGTAAATTTATAAATTTTCTTTTATAAAATATTTAGAAAATCCAAACAATATAGTTTATTGGAGAAGAGAAATCTATAGATCTGATGTATATTTCAATTGAATTTTAAATGTCGATAGTAAAATTATTATGAGCAGCTTCAATAAAAGAATATGTTTTTGTTAAGATACATTGTTACCGGAGTTTTTAAAATTAAATGCACTTGTCTTACCAACTTCCCCCACGACACAGCCTCTCAATAGTGAATAAGGCTTCCAGAGGAGTTTGAAATTCAGGGAGTAGAGCTTCTTTCAAGGTATTTTGGAACCGCTTGAAGAAATCAAGTATAGCGTTAAGCATCCTGGCTTTTCTAGAAATCATAGGTACAAGAAATGCCAGCAGCCTCAACTGCTGGCACACATTAAGTGCATGTCAGGAGTCAGGATCGAGTGCTCTGTTGGGCCTTTCAGCTTGAAAGTTCTCATTCAAAAGTCATGCATATAATATCATTAGTTTCCGCTAGAATGGAGTGGTCCAGTCAGCATCATAATGGATTAAACTTAAGGGTGGTGGTCAAGAACTATCTTTACTCGCATATCTCTAAATTTTGAGATCTTCATTTGCTTTTTCGAATTAGCATGTAGTATTCTCTTTACTCTTTTGCATCTAGGCAAAGGGTTCTGATTTGAATCTTGCAGATCACTGTCGATTCCGTTCATGATCCGAAAGTGGGTGTAATTTTTGATCCCAAGTCATTAATACAAGCCCTCGGTGATTTGCTAAGTGAATGCACAAGCACAAATGCTGTAGGGGTTTAGTCAATTTTGGACCACACAAATGACAAGCAAGGGATAGCTGAGGAATATAGATCTGCCAGGTCTATCTTTTCTGAGGTACAAATTTAGGGAATTGATATTTGATTGCACTTATATAGATAGATCTTACCCTGTTTTAATTGTCCCACTGAATTCTTTAAATCCACTTCTAGCTGATACTAAAACCTGACAATATTATCTAATGCCACAGGTTGATTTCTCTCGCCATTTGAGGATGCATGTGGGCTATTTATGACACTACGGAACTCATAAGCCAATCTGTGTGCCAGAACTACATTTGCTTGAGAAAGTATTGGAGGGGGCGATTTCAGTCACGGTGCTTCAAATGCAGTGCAATATTTAGCATAGATGTTTGTTCCTTGCGATATTAACTCCTAACCAGAAAACAAGAGGTGCTGGTTGTTATCTCATAGAATTGTGGAAAGGGAAAGCATGATTTTATAAGAAGCACAGAGTCTTAAACCTTGCATGCTCTGTATTTTTACACACTGTTTATATGCTTGTGCTTCGAATTTTCTCCTTTAAACATATAAAAGACTGGTTATTTGGATTCTTTTCACCAGTATTATTTGTTTTTCAAGTTTCTGGAACCGTTTTCATACGAAAATAATATGGTGTTGTTGATGGTCTAATTTTGTTTCTTTTCGAGAACACGCAAAATGAGAAGTTTCTTTTTTTTTTCTTTTTTTTTTTTTCTGAACCCCAAAAAACGGAACTGTAACGCTATCATTCAGTATGGGTAGGAGACTTGCATGGCACTTCCACATAAACCCTCCATCTTACTGAATCACTGGCTAGTAAATCCTGTGGAAGTTCTGGTACTTATATCTCTTGGTTATTCTGATTATGAAGGTATAAATGAAACCACATTATTTTTCGTTACATTATATATATCTATAACTTCAAGGAAACTAAAGCATACCTTCTCATTTCCATATTTACCATTTCCATTTTAGTAAACAATGGCATTGGTATTCACTCGGAAACTAGTATTTGCAGTGTTATTAGTTCTAGGGATGTGGGCTTCTTCATCCCGAACCCTGCATGAGGCATCCTTGACTGACAGGCATGAGCAATGGATGGCTGGCTCGCTATGAATTTAGGTTTGAAAAATGCGACTGCAGTTTCAATGTGGTAAGGCAACCACTTTATTCTGTGTTTGGTTATGTTCTCGCTTCTTGTTTTCTGGAAATAGTCAGAAATTGCATTTGGTAAACTGTTTTTGGAGCTTTTTTTCTTGAGAACATCCCAGGTTGGGAACTAAAAAAGAAATTATTTTTTGAGTTTTTTAAGCTATTTCATACAAAAGTGGAAACCGAATGAAAGCACGGGGTTCTCAAAGTTGTCATCGTTTCGTTTTTGAAAACACAAAAAACAAAAATGGAAAATTTGAAACGGTTACCAAATGAGGTATATTATAGCGCCCATTTTGGACCATACAACTGCTTAAACAGCAGCAAAGAGCGAAATTTCATCTCGAGTTTACGCGCGGTGTTGACCTTTTGTGATCTTATAAATCCTTGGACTGCAGTTTGTTTTGATATGAACTTCTAAAACGAAATTAAATCGATGCTACTTCATTTCGCCTTGACACTCTTAATTAGTCTAAAGTACCATAATTGCTTGAAAATTTTGTAAATTTTTGCTCAAACACTGCTCCTTAGACTTGTTCTGTAAGCAAATGAAACCCAATTAAAGGTGGAAAACAATATTACTGTTTAGCCTTACTTGATCAAGCTTTTGTGTGTGGGTATAGGCTTATGGCCAGATCACTGTTTAGATCTATTGCTTTTGTTGCGACTCCATTTTAGGTTGCAGGTGTGACATAATTCTATATCCTTTATGTAGAACCACAACATGCAGCCAAAAGAAGAAGAAGAAGAAAACAAAATCTGAAAGCTTGTGAAAAGATATATAAACCGAATAAAATATCTTTTGGAGGGTTGTAAGGATTGATCACAATTCAATTATTCAATTTTAATCTTAGTTCTTTAATCCAATGCATGCAGTATTTGTATGTTAAAAGTAGATATGCAAGCAATCACACACAAGACAAGATACATGATATTTTAGCATGAAAAATCCCACTTGAGTAAAAAATCACGGGACTTAGTCCAGCCAACCAAACACTATAAAGAATGAATGAATACAAAAGATTTAACTTACAATCCAACCCTAGATACTCTGAATTCACAAGTGCCGATTTCACGCGCTTGCGGGTGTGCTCTTCTTGTATTGATCGAATTCCACGATCACATATCTATTCCTCGATACGATTCTTCAATGCCTAATTGAATGTCGAGCTCCTCGACACCTCTTCAATCCTCTAAGAGCTAAATTACAATCCAATAAATCAAACACTTGAACCAACGTCAAATGGTTACAAGAACCCTTACAATCAAATTCCCAATCAACTCCTCGATTCTCTTGGTTGCCTCGAACTTGCTCGACTCCACTATTCACCATTATCGTGCTTGATCATTGTACAAATCCCCTTAGTGCAGATTTCGTGCGTTAAACTCCTTCAAGACTTCAATCAATGAAGATGAAGATTTACCTTGCTAATAATCTAGTTGAAAGCCTCTTCAAGATATGTAAAAACCTTTAGTATAATTTTTGCAGCAACTCCGCTCTCATAGAAACCTTTTGAATCTAAGTAACTATGCAATCGATTTAATCAAAGGTATTTTTGGCCTCCGCCTTGTCTTTTGATGTACCCATAACCTCATATTTATAGAGGAGACAAACTAGGGTTTCTAGACTTTCAAAATCGTCAAAAAGAACTTGTCGTGGCATCCCTAGGGTTTAAATCTTGCGTATCTCGCTTCAAGCAACATCCATCGAGGTCCAGTGAGATCTAGCGAGGTCCATCAACAGGTATCAAGGGTTCAGCGAAGTCTATCGACGTCTCTCAAAATTTGTCAAAGTTCCGAACAAAAATACCCCCATATGTTTTTTCCATCGAAGGTATAGCGAAGTCTATCGACATCTCTTGAAGTTTTGAACTCAAATACCCCAATTTGTTTCTTCTATCGATAGGTATCGAGGGTCCATCGACGTCCATCGAGAGTCCAGCGAAGGTCCATCAAGAGTACAGCGAGATTCATTGACGTTCAACGAAGATCCATCAACGTCCATCGAAGTCCAAAATCAATTATTTTATGTATCATCTTAGCATGAGCTTGGATGAATAAACAATAAGCACAGTCTAAATGCTTGTGATAAACACCCCAACAACCCAGATTATAAGGAATAAAACTTGTCACGAAATTTACCCAATTACATGATGTTATAATCTTCCCTTTTAGCAATTTAATGATCAAAATCCTATGCTAAGTTGTGAATCATAGAGAAGTCAAAATAGAATACAATTATGCCTAACCCACAAGCATAAGGGTGTTGTTTATTAAACACCAAGCATCCCAAATTCATGTACTTGCATAATATCCATTAAAATAAGAAACAAATACTATCAAGTGCAGAATATAAAACATTAACATCATTCTCTCTGTTTTTGGAACAAATTGACAAAGTTAGCATAACGAGAAGGAGAATTAACAAAACACAAGATGATATGTATATAAACACGAGGGTCTCCCCCTTAATATATTCTCTCTCTGAAAAACATGTAAGCATATAGATTTTCTCTCCCTCTTGTTGTCTCAATATGAGAAAGGATTATCAAACAACCACATACTCAAAGACTAAAAAGAGATATGCTAAAAAGAAGAATATCATTAATGCAAAACAATCAGTGAAAACTGGACTAGCTTCAAACAAAACAAAACCAAGGTAATTTTGCAAAAAAAAATGTCTTAAACCCAGCATGGTTATCATCAAAATATAAAATATAACTCATGAGTCTCATGATTACCGTAGTGTGAAAAAAACAACATCAAACATGTGCAGAGATCACAAAAAGCTGAGAACAATTAGTCTTGAGATGATAAAAAACATATCCATGATAATGTATGATGAATGCAAGTACTCTAATAAGATCAATGATAATAGAGATCTCAAACGTGATAAAAAAATATCCCATCATGAAAAATCACATCAAGAAGATCAAGACGTCGAAGTCAAATCCATTTCATTCCATTCTCAATTTTCATGACATCTTATTCTCAATTTTTGAGCACACCCCTTCAACACATTCAGTGAGTTTCCAACCTTATCTCTCCAAGTATGGTAACATGAAACACAAAGAGATAATGGCTTTTATTAGGGATTTATACTAAAATACATGTTTTGTGTAATGATTTTAATATTTATTAATAAATTAATTATTTCATTTTAATGAGAATCTGTGTGAGCAATGGTCGCATTGCATTATTTATTAATGATTATGCAAGTGTGTATCTTATTCTGTATAGTAGATGATTTGGTGTGTAAAGTACAGTTTACACACGGAAGATCAGATCATCGGTTCTTATGGAATATAAGTTTATCGTTCACAGTCTTAGATGAAGCTGGACACACCATCAATAGGACTGTAATACAAGGTTTAATAGGTCTGTCTTGACTATGGAGAATTGTATAGTTCCAATTCTTTGTAATAGTACACTTTGTGTGTATTGAATAAGACCGTGTTGAGGTAATTATTTTTATACTGACTATATATAACAATTGATACCTCATAATTATTATGAGTGTTTTTGCTCTTAATTCTAATATAATAAATAGACACGTGCATGTAGTATTTATTATTTTGATTCACAGAATAGTAAGATTTTTTGTGAGTCAATAAACTCAGTGAGTTAGATAATAACATTATGTGTATGGTGAATATTAATTATTGATGAAATCCACGTCCCAATATAAGGATTGATGATACCCCCTTGAGGAAGTTTATAAGTTTTGATTATATCAAACCCTACAGGTAGATTATGAATCCGACATATCAAAGCAGTTAAGTGGAAGGTCTCAAGGAATTAAATAAATTTATTAAATTTAATTGTCAGTAATTTAATTTAATAAAAAGGTATTTGTAATCTTAACGTGGAGAGATAAATAAGCATTTAATAATATAGAGCTCGAAATATAATTTCTAGTATAACAGAGAGTGCAATTATAATTCATTAGTAGGATAAGTTATAATTTATGTAAATAAGAATTAACCCTGATTGGATTAGGAATCCTTATTTGTGTAGGAAGCCCTAGTTATACTAATCCTATGGTCCCTATTGTAGCCTCTATATATACGCATTCTAAGAGCTGTTAGGATTACACTTTGCTCATAATTGAGAGCTACACGTTTTTGTGAGGAAGAAAAACCCTAGCAGCTACAAGCCCACTCTCTCTAGAGTAAGACGTATACGAGGGATACAACAGAAGTCCGAATGTTGAGTTCGAGCAGTTGATTCGTAATTGTTGCTATTACTTAACTTGTGCTTCTTGCTGATACTTGTTATTCGGGATCAAACTAGAGAAATCTCGAAAATATGATTCTAATCACGTAGATTAGGCTATGCTATTCAGATAAGAATTTTTGGTAGTATGCGTATACACTATAGCCAGGTTGTAGGAAATTCCGCAGTCCTCGGCGGTTTTCACACACATGAGTAAATAGCTTTCTCCTCTTATCACATAACAATGGTAGCTGCACTCACACTCACTAAAAACTCTTTCCATCAAGGATATAAAACCAACAAAAGAGGAAATCACATATACATGGTCAATCTAGCCAATAGAAGTTTCAAGAGGTTTCAACTATGATGTGTGTTATGGGAGAATCATAAAAGGTAGATTTCATATTTTAAGAGAATTCATGAGGAATGCACCTTTTAAACAAGAATCACGAGTATGATAATGATCACCAAAACTATTGACTCATTAGAATGCAATCAATAAAGCATACAAGATTCAATCTTAAACATGTCATCACATTAATTAACACATAAGGAATGTTTTAAGTCAATGACAAGCACAATCAAATCAAGACAAAAAAGATCTTTTGTTTTTTTTTATTTATAAAAACAACAAAAGGGATCATAGCACTAGGATAAAAATTAACAAGATGAACACCCTAGTCTATGTCACAAACAGCCTTTACACAACAAGGCTTGCCCCTACAACTTTCTTAAGGGTTTTCAAAGATTCCAAATTAATTTTTCTCACCCACATAATAGTTATCTTTAGTTTGTCAATGAACTCATGAGGTGTGGGTGTAGTCTTAGGTCTTGCCATAACATTGTTGTTCCTATTTTTGCCATTATTTTTAGGAACTTGCCTTAGTTTTGATGCAAATCTATTCACATGGTCAGTAAGGACTCTAATATAATTTTCTAACCTCTCATAAGGATTTCTAGATTGATGAAGAGTAGAAGATCTAAGAACCGAATTCTTTGTGGCAATAAGGTCTAATGTGACCAAACACACCACAGAGATGACAAACAGGGTTAAATTTAGAAGACTTAACAATCTTAGGATGTTTGGGCTTCACATGAGAGGTGATGCATTGAGAAGGCACATGCTTAGTATCCAATCTAGGGCAATGAGGCCGAATATGACTCTCAACACCACAATGATGACAAGTAAGAATAAACCTAGTAGACTTGGTCTTAGCATTAGGCATAACACGTGTATGTGTGGTGGTGTTCTTCTTGGAAGTCACATCTTTGGCCTTCAAATTAGAACAATGAGGCCTAATATGCCCTTTAGTTCCACAATGGTGGCATGAGAGTATAGCCTTAACATGCTTAGCCATAGAGGGTATTCAAGACTTAGCTTGAGCCTTTGCAAAAGTAGGCCTCTTTGTCTGTTGAGAAGATGAAGAAGCTTTCTTAGTATATCCAATTCTAATCATATCATAAGCTCTTCTCTAAGCATTCCAAATTTCATTAATTTTTTTGGAACCTACATTCATTTTCTTGAAAGTATCATTAAATTTTGACAATTCAGACTCAAGTATAGATACCTTCCCTTTAAGGCCTTTATTTATCTCAACACATTCATGCAATTCTTTTTATAGTGTAATGACCTTTTCAAATAAAGTGGCTCTATTAGACTTTAATTTCTCAATGAGAGTAGCAGATTCATCGGCCTCTTGTTTAAGAGTGTCTCTTTCTTTTTCAATTGACCTATTTTTTCTAGTCATTTTGAGACACATCTTATACAATTTGTCATAGGTCTGATAAATGTCCTCTTCCTCACCACTCTCATGGTCATCATTGCTATCTGAATCACTTTGATGCAACTCTTGGGATCCACAAGGGTCATCAACACTATTAAGCTTAGATGCATATGAAAATGTACCAACATTCTTATAAAGTGATTGATTGATTGCAACAAAATATTTAGGCTTTTCATGAGATTCAATATTGGATATCTCTATAGTCTCAGATGCAGATGTAGTGCATGCCATGATATTATGAGAATTTTCATAAACAACTTTAAGAATATCTCATATTTCTTTAGCAATCTCATACATAGATATATGACATAAATCCTCACGTGTGACACTGTTAAAGATAATATTGATAGCCTTACTATTCCAAACATACTTTTCTAAATCATTGTCATTCCATTGTTCTTCAAGTTTACGAATAATCTTGTTATCTACGGTTATCATGGGGGGACACCAACCATTCCCAATGGATATTCAAGGACGTTCATCAAGAGATTTGATGAAAGCTCTCATACATGATTTCTAACTAGAATAGTTAGAACCATCTAACAAAGGAGGACTAATGGTTGTCAAACCTTCGCTTGGTAAATCCATGTATTCAGAAATTCAGGATCTCACTCTTAAAAAATAAAATTTTAAAAATCAGTTTTTGAATGTCTTGGTCTGATATCAATTGAAAAAAAATATATAAACCAAATCTATGGATTTGCCAAAATACCTTTTGGAGGGTTGTAAGAATTGGTTACGATTCAACTATTCAATTTTAACATTAGTCCTTTAATCCAATACATGCAATAATCGTATGTTAAAAGTAGATATGTAAGCAATCACACAAAAGACAAAACACACGATATTTTAGCATGAAAAACCCAACTTGGATAAGAAAAATTATGGGACTTAGTCCAACCAACCAAGCACTATGAAGAATGAATTCAAACAATTCAACTTACAACCCAACCCTAGATACTTTGAATTCACGCGCTTGCAGGTTTTCTCTTATTGTATTGATCGAATCCCACGATCACATATCTATCCCTCGATACGATTCTTTAATGCGTAATTGAATGTCGAGTTCCACAATACCTCTGAAATTCTCCAAGAACTGAACTACAATCCAATAAATCAAACACTTGAACCAATGTCAAACGGTCACAAGAACCCTTACAACCAAATCCCCAATCGACTCCTCGAGTCTCTTGGTTGCCTCGAACTTGCTCGACTCCATTATTCATCATTATCGTGCTTGATCACTGAACAAATCCCTTTAGTACGGATATCGCGTCTTGAACTTCTTCAAGACTTCAATCAACAAAAATGCAGATTGATCTTGCTAATAATTTAATTGAGAGCATCTTTAAGGTATGTAGAAACCTTTAGAATAATTTTTGTAGCAGCTCTGCTCTCATAGAAACCCTTTGAATCTAAGTAATTGTGCAATCAATTCAATCAAAGGTGTTTTTGGCCTCCTTAGCCATTTTGACTTACCCATAACCTCATATTTATAGAGGAGGCAAACTAGGGTTTTTGGACTTTTAAAATCATCAAAAAGAACTTACGGCAGCATCCCTAGGGTTTAAATCTCGCACATCTCGCTTCCAGTGAGGTTCAGCGAGATCCAGCGAAGTCTTCAACAGATTTACACCCAATCTGTTTCTTCCATCGACAGGTATTGAGGGTCCAATGAGGGTCCAGCGAAGTCTATCGACGTCTCTCGAAATCTGTCGCAGTTTTGAACAGAAGTAGCCCAATCTGTTTCTTCCATTGACAGGTATCAAGGGTCTATCGACAACTCTCGAAGTCTATCGAAGTTTCGAACAGAAATACCCCAATCTGTTTCTTCCATCGACAAGTATCGAGGGTCCAACGAGATCCATCGACATCCAGCGAGGGTCCATCGAAGTCCAAAATCAATTATTTTATGTATCATCTAAGATATTCTTAGCATGAGCTCGAATGAATAGACATTAAGCACATCCCAAATGCTTGTGGTAAACACCCCAACAACCCCAATTACAAGGAATAAAACTCGTCACGAAATTTAGCCAATTACAACCATCACACTCCAAGAAATCCTTGGGAGTACTAAAACAGTCCATTATGTGGTTAAGAAGACAATAAACTAACTGTAGTGTGCCAAACTTCACATTTAGAGTTTCATAAAAACTTTTAGACCTTGAGTTTTATTACACTTATCATTTGTCAGCAGTTAATATTTTAAGACCTTGGAGAAAGAAAAAAAAAGGAACAAATGAAAAGAAGGAATGTAGCAGAGGATTGCAGAAGTTCAGTTTTCTTCAGATTATCATTAGATTGTGATCTTCACATATTGAAGAGCAAAGCATTCCCATTGGGTTAAAAAGCAGGAATATGAACAAAGTTGGAAAGCTAGAGGTAGTAAAAATGAGCAATATGCAATTGGCAGAAGGGTCCGTGGCCAACTGTTCATTTCAAAAGTATGCAAGACAAATTTGAAATTGCTGCTCTCTGTGCCCCAGCTACAAACACAAGAAAATCCAAGACATACAACAAACTAAAAAAACTATTTCATATTTAAGAACCGAAAAGGAAATAAACAAAAGCACTTTGTATCTAACACAACCTTGATTAGTTTGTTAACTTCCTAGATAACAAACAGCTAGCTTACAGGAGTACCAACGATTTGAAGTGGTAAACGACTTACCCTTACGAGGGAACTGATGGAACTTGCAACACTAAGAAGGAAGCTTCCCGTGCAGCCAAGATCACCGGCTATGAAAAGGTGCCAGCCAACAGTGAGACAGCACTGTTAAAGGCCGTGGCTAACCAACCAGTTTCAGTTTCTATTGACGCTAGTGGAGTTGAATTCATGTTTTACTCAAGTGGGATTTTCACAGGACACTGTGGGGCTGAGCTAGGCCATGGTGTTACTGCATTTGAATATGGGACAAGTTATGGCACCAAGTACTGGTTAGTCAAGAATTCATGGGGTACTAGATGGGGTGACGAGGGATACATTAGAATGCAAAGAGACATTGATGCTAAGGAAGGCCTCTGTGGCATTGCCATGGATTCTTCTTATCCTACTGCTTAGAACCTGGAAGTAGAAAGCAATACGGGAATTGATATTGACGCTAAGGGCATTGTTACTTACGTGCGTGTCTGGGGTGTTTCTTTTTCTTAGTCCTGTAAATGTATATGATCCAAGCAGGTCCATGTATTAAACACAGTTAATGAAACTGCATTGTCTATTTCTCTGTAATCATACTCCTGTCCAGTATTTGCTTGCATATGGTAATATTGTTGTCGAACTACTCCAATGGATTGACAGTGTTTTCCAAATGGAGTCTTCCCCAATTATGCCAAAGCAGAGTACTAAAAAGCTACACATTCACACCATAGTTGCCAAAAAGGAAAGCAGAAAATACAAGAATGGAAGCATGTAAATGGTTCAAAACTATCATGGGAATTAGGAAGTTATAAGTGGTATGGTATTATATAGGAAGCTTATAAGAGAACTTTTTAGGAAACTTAAAATTGAAGTAATATGAAATATTAGAAACTTTCATGATCATAAAGCCATGTGAGGCTGAGTGATAGTCCATCGGCAACCAGTTTATGGACTAATTCAAGGCCATTGAAGAAATGAGAAGGGAAGATATAGTTGTTGACTGTGGAGACTAGATTGAGCTTAAGCCAAATGCAAGATGGAATTATCCCGACCCAGTTGAGTGCAAATGTATGATGGCCAAGGTTTTAATAGGTTATTGTAACTGGAGAAAATCTTAGTTGTTGTAATAGTCATGGAAAGATATGCATACATGTGGGATTTGGGTGCCCCATGGAAATAGAATTAGTTTCTTTTATTCTTTCTAGTTTTTTTATAATCAAGTTATCCCATAGCAATTCACAGAGAATCTGGGGTCAGTCCAAAGTCTCACCATATTTCGGTTGAGACCATTTTTCTAAAATAAGGTCATTTCAGGATTTCATTAATTGAATGACTCCAAATGTACACTATAATCGAACAACTAATGTTTTTTTTGTTACAATGACTCCATTTTCATTGCATCTTTCTATGTTCATAAGCATTCAAAAAATTAAGGAGTGAGATGAATCAAAGCCTCCAAAAACCTTTTAGTATTTAGATTGCAGGCTTGACATGATTGTACATCCTTTATGTAGAACCACAACATGCAGCCGAAGAAGAAGAAGAAGAAGAAGAAAGTCTGAACGTTAGTCACCTCTTCCAAAAGAGGAATATTTGTGGATATATTATTATCAATCAACTGAATGTTGAAATTTTTTATGAATGCAATTTACCAATGCCCATTAATGAGCCAGTTTGCTCCAATCACTTGGCAACCATGATCTCAGTTTATTGTTGTTGTTTCCCTTTTCTTTCATTTAATGAGAGGGCTGGTGATTGGAAATTAGTAAAGGTAGCATATGAGGAAACAATAAAGCTTTTGAGAAGGCATGAATCCAAGGCTGGGCATGATCTCCTGCAAACTTAGGAGGAGGAGGAGGAGGAGGAGGGGGAAGAAGAAGAAGAAGAAAAGGCTATCACTGCTTACTAAACTGCGTGAATGTCACGGCACGGTGAGTTTTGGAACTCATTCTCTCAAAAGGATATTTCCATTTAGCTTGTCCCATCTTCCAGTAGAGTGGGGACCTGGTTTTTGACATGGTATGGTAGAAAGGACGGTCCATCAACTCTCCCCTGACCTCGTAATTTTGAAGAACAAAAAATCCACTATGTCAAAAAGCAGGAATATGAACAAAGTTGGAAAGATGGAGGTAGTAAACACGAGCCATACTGTTCCTTTATTGTTATCTATCAACTATTTATTGTTATCTATCGACTACACAATTAGCAGAAGGGTTTTGCAGCAATACCATAAAGACCTGTCTTGACATCACCAACAGTTGCATCTTAATGGACTTCTCCCTGACCCATTGGAAAACTGGTCGAAACCAAGAAAATTTTGAAGTTGCTGCTCCTTGTGCCACGGTTACAAACACAAGAAAATCCCACACACAACAAACTAAATTCCAATTCATATTTAACTGAGAGACATGGGCAATGGATGGCCAATCATGGGCGTGTCTACAAGGACAATGCAGAGAAAGAGAGGCGATTTAACATATTCAAGGACAATGTGGAGTTCATTGAATCTTTCAACATTGTGGGGAATAGACCTTATAAGCTGAGCATCAATCAGTTTGCTGATTTAACTAATGAAGAATTCCAGGCCTCTCGTAATGGATATAAGGTCTCTTCCCATGCAAGGCCATCCAAAACAACACCATTTAGGTATGAAAATGTGACTGCAGTGCCATCTAGCATGGACTGGAGGAAGAAGGGAGCTGTCACCCCCATTAAGGATCAAGGTCAATGTGGTAAGGCAATCAGCTTTTCTCAAACTCACCTTGTGCAACTAAGCCTCTCAAATTCATTGTTTTTCTCACTTGTGCTATTTGATCAATAGGAAGTTGCTGGGCATTTTCAGCAATAGGTGCCACGGAAGGCATTACCCAACTCACAACTGGTAAGTTGATCTCACTGTCTGAGCAAGAAATCGTGGACTGTGACAGGACTAGTGAAGATGCAGGCTGTGAGGGTGGTTACATGGAAGATGCCTTTGAATTTATTGTACAAAACAAAGGCATTGCCACTGAAACGACTTACCCTTACGCGGGAACTGATGGAACTTGCAACACTAAGAAGGAAGCTTCCCGTGCAGCCAAGATCACCGGCTATGAAAAGGTCCCAGCCAACAGTGAGACTGCACTGTTAAAGGCCGTGGCTAACCAACCAATTTCAGTTTCTATTGATGCTAGTGGAGCTGCCTTCCAGTTCTACTCAAGCGGGATTTTCACAGGAGATTGTGGGACTGAGCTAGACCATGGTGTTACTGCAGTTGGATATGGGACAAGCGCTGATGGCACCAAGTACTGGTTAGTCAAAAATTCCTGGGGTACTAGCTGGGGCGAGGAGGGATACATTAGAATGCAAAGAGACATTGATGCTAAGGAAGGCCTCTGTGGCATTGCCATGGATTCTTCCTATCCTACTGCTTAGAACCTGGAAGTAGAAAGCAGTATATGAATTCTATAATGATGCTAAGGAAGGCCTCTATATCATTGTTACTTACGTACGTGTCTGGTGTGTTACTTTTTCTTAGTCCTTTAAATGTATATGATTCAAGCAGTTCCATGTATTAAACACTGCTAATGAAACTGCATTGTCTATTTCTCTGTAATCATACTCTCCTTTCCAGTATTTGCTTGCATATGGTTGTACTGTAGTCCAACTACCCCTGTGGATTAACAGTGTTTCCCAAATGGAGTCCCCAATTTTGTGGAAAGTAGAATACTGAAAGCTACACATTCGAACCAAAGTCACCAAAAAGGAAAGCAGAAAATACGAGAATTGGAAGCATGAAACACGGTCCAAAACTATCATGGGAATTGGGAATATATAAGTGGTATAGAATTATACAGGAAGCTTATAAGAGAACATGGGAATTGGGAATCTATAAGTGGTATAGAATTATACAGGAAGCTTATAAGAGAACTTAGGAACCTTAAATTGGTGCGATATGAAACATTAGAAACTTTCCTAATAAAGCAATGTGAAGCTGAGCAATAGTCCATCGCAAGGCCACTGAAGAAATGAGAAGGGAAGATGTAGTTGTTAATTGTGGAGACTAGATTGAGCATAAGCCAACAGCAAGTTAGAATTATGCTGACTCAGTTGAGAGCAAATGTATGGTGGCCTTGGTTTCATTAGGTTATTGTAATTGGAGAAAATCTTAGTTGTTGTAACAGTCATGTAGCCAGTGCTCTTGTGCAAAGATATGCATACATGTGGGATTTAGTTGCCCTGTGGAAATAGAATTAGTTTCTTTTACTCTTTTTAATTCTTGTCATAGGCAAGTTATCCTGTAGCAATTCACAGGGAATCTGGGATCAGTCCAAAGTCTCAACATAGTTTGGTTGAGACCATTTTATTAAAATAAGATCATTTCAGGATTTTATTAATTGAATGACTCCAAATGGACAATATAATCCGTAAACTACTGTTTTTTTGGTTACAATGACTCCATTTTCATTGCAACTTTCTGTGTTCATAAGTACTCTAAAAAATCAAGGAGTGAGATGAATCAATGCCTCCAAAAACCTTTTAGTATTTAGATTGCAGGCGTGACATGATTGTACATCCTTTAGGTAGAAGCACAACATGCAGCCAAAAGAAGAAGAAGAAGAAGAAGAAGAAGAAGAAGAAACTCTGAAAGCATGCCACCTCTTCCAAAACTGGAATATTTATGGATGTAGTATTATCAATCAACTAATCAACTGAACGTTGGAATTTTTTATGAATGCAATTTACCAATGGCCATTAATGAGCCAGTTTGCTACAATCACTTGGCAACCATAAGTAAAGATAGCATATGAAGGCAACAATAAAGCTTTTGAGAAGGTGTGAATCCAAGACTGGGTATCATCTCCTGCAGATTGCTGAATTAGGACTTAGGAGGAGGAGGAAGATGAAAAGGCTTCACAGCTTTTAAACTGTGTGAATGTCATGGCACGGTGAGTTTTTGCAGTCATTCTCTCAAAAAGATATTTCCATTTAGCTTGTCCCATCTTCCAGTAGAGTGGGGACCCTGGTTTTTGACATAGTAGGCTAGAAAGAACAGTCAATCAACTCTCCCCTGACCTCTTAATTTTGAAGAGCAATAAATCCACTATGTTAAAAAGCGGGAATATGAACAAAGTTGGAAAGATGGAGGTAGTACATGAGCAATACTGCTCCTTTATTGTTATCTATCTACTTTACAATTAGCAGAAGGGTTTTGCAGCAATACCATAAAGACCTGTCTTGACATCACCATCTTGTTGCATCGTAATGGACTTCTCCCTGACTCATTCACTGCGCTGCAACTTCAAAACTTGTCGAAACAGGGTCCATGGCTAACTGTTAATCTAAAAAAAGTGAAAGAAAATTTTGAAATTGCTGGTCCTTGTGCCACTGCTACAAACACAAGAAAATCCAACACATACAACAAACTAAATTCCATTTCATATTTAAGAAACAAATAGGAAAAAACAAAAGCACTTTGTATTTAACACAACCATTATTAGTTTGTTAACTTCCTAATTAACAAACAGCTAGCTCACTAAAGTACCAACAATTTCAAGTGATATAAAAAGGATTTTACGTTCAATGGAGCAGCGTTTACGGTACTGAACTTGGTTGTCCAAGTCATCTTAATTTTCCCGGACAACTGGGGGCTTAGAATCCCTTTCCATCACAAAGTTCACATCAAATCAGAATTGTAAATTTGTAGAGGAAGAACATCAAGGAAGCATAGCATCTGCTCTATATAAACCATAACTCACCAGGAGTGAAGCATACCTACCAATTCACAAGTTAGAAATATCATATACACAGAGCAGTTACCACAGAGCCAGTTCAACATCTACAAAATGGCTTTAACACTGGAAAGAAAATTTATCCTCGCAACCTTGTTGGTTTTGGGGCTATGGGCTTCTCTAGCCATGCCCCGCACACTACCTGAAGCATCCATGTCTGAGAGACATGAGCAATGGATGGCCAATCATGGGCGTGTCTACAAGGACAATGCAGAGAAAGAGAGGCGCTTTAACATATTCAAGGACAATGTGGAGTTCATTGAATCTTTCAACAGTGCCGGGAATAGACCTTACAAGCTGAGCATCAATCAGTTTGCAGATTTAACTAATGAAGAATTCCAGGCCTCTCGTAATGGATACAAGTTCCCCTCCCACACAAGGCCATCCAAAACAACACCATTTAGGTATGAAAATGTGACTGCAGTGCCATCTAGCATGGACTGGAGGAAGAAGGGAGCTGTCACCCCTATTAAGGATCAAGGTCAATGTGGTAAGGCAATCCCTTTTACTCAAACAGCTTGTGCAACTACAATTCTCAAACTCATTGTTTTTGTCACTTGTGCTCTTTGATCAACAGGAAGTTGCTGGGCATTTTCCGCAATAGGTGCTACTGAAGGGATCGCTAAACTCTCAACTGGTAAGTTGATCTCCCTGTCTGAGCAAGAAATTGTGGACTGTGACAGGACTAGTGAAGATGCAGGCTGTGAGGGTGGTTACATGGAAGATGCCTTTGAATTTATTGTACACAACAAAGGCATTGCCACTGAAACAACTTACCCCTATACGGCAACTGATGGAACTTGCAACACTAAGAAGGAAGCTTCTCATGCAGCCAAGATCACCGGCTATGAAAAGGTGCCAGCCAACAGTGAGACTGCATTGTTAAAGGCCGTGGCTAACCAACCAATTTCAGTTTCTATTGATGCTAGTGGAGCTGCCTTCCAGTTCTACTCAAACGGGATTTTCACAGGAGACTGTGGGACTGAGCTAGACCATGGTGTTACTGCGGTTGGATATGGGACAAGCGCTGATGGCACCAAGTACTGGTTAGTCAAAAATTCATGGGGTACTAGCTGGGGCGAGGAGGGATACATTAGAATGCAAAGAGACATTGATGCTAAGGAAGGTCTCTGTGGCATTGCCATGGATTCTTCCTATCCTACAGCTTAGAACCTGGAAGTAGCAAATACAATGTGTGAATCATCATCTTGAATTTCCACTCTGGTCTTAGCCAGGTCTGTCTTACAAATGTGAATGGTGTGTTACGTTTTCTTACACCTGTAAATGTGTGTGATTCCAGCAGTTCCATGTATTAAACTTTGTTAATGAAACTCCATTGTACCTGTGGCCTATTCCTCTGTAATCATATTCCCTTCCACATATTTGCTTCCATATGGTAAAATTGAAGTGCAACCACCCTGGGGGATTGACAATGTTATGCAAGTACAGTCTCAGATTTGCTAAAAGCAGAGTACTAAAAGCTAAACATTCAAACCTTAGTTGCGAAAGGGAAAGCAGAAATAGGTGAATAGAAGCATGAAACATTGTTCAAAACTACCCTGGGAATTGGAAACAAACATTTTAGGAAAATTAAATTAAAGCAGTATAAGATATTAGAAATTTTCACGATAACCATTGAAGAAACTTTCAAGGCCACTGAAGAAGTAGTTGTAGACTGCACAACAAGAAGGAAAAGCCAATATTAATGGAATGGCTCGGGGGAGTACACTCGTGAATAGGAACCATTAGGCTCTTAAGCAGCATTAACTTGACAAATGTTTTTTTGCTTAAACTAGGCTGGTTGAGACTAGATTGATTTTAAGCCAAGTGCAAGCTAGAATTTTCCCAACCCAGTTGATTGCAAATGTATAGTGACCTTGGGTTCATTTGGTTTTGTAATTGTAGAAAGTTTTAATTGTTGTAGCAGTCTTCTATGTTCTTGTGCAAATATATGCATACATGTGGGAGTTTGGGTGTCCCATGGAAATTGAATTGGTTTCTTTAATTCTTTTTACTTATTTTGTATTCAAGTTATCCTGTTAAATTCACAGAGAATCTGGGATCAGTCCAAAGTTTTAACATATAATTGGGCTGACTCCATTTGTCTAAAATAAGGTCATTCTAGTATTTTATTAAGTGAACGACTCCAAACGGACACTATAACCCCTAAACTGTTGTTTTCTGTTGCAGTAACTCCATTTTCATAGTTGCCTTGTGCGTTCATAAGAAAGCAAAAACTCAATGAGATGAATCAATCACCTCCCAACATCCAAAAACTATTTAGACTGCAAGAGTGACATGATTTTTTATGCTTTGGAAATGTAGAACCCAACATGTTGCCAAAAGAAGGAAAAGAAAATTTGACAGCTTGTCACCACTTCCAAATGAGGAATATTTATGGATGTGATATTAGCAATCAACTTATCAACAGAACCTTGAAATTTTTTATGAGTGCAATTTACCAATGCCCATAGCAGCAATTATCTAAGTGTTAATTTTTTTTTTTCTTTTTCTTTCTTTTGGTGAGAGGGCTGGTATTGGCAATTTGTAAAGCTAGCAGATGAAGGCAACAATAAAGCTTTTGAGAAGGCTTGAATCCAAGCCTGGTTATAACCTCCTACAGATTGATGAGTTGGGAGTCTTGGGACTTAAGAAAAAAGAAGAAGAAAAGGCTATCACAGCTTAAAAACTTCACATAACTTTTAAGAACTTGGAAAAAAAAAACTACAAAATGAAAAGAAGGCATGTAGCAGAGGATTGCAGCAGTGCAGTCATTCTTCAGAGCATCATTAGATTATAAACTTCACATATTGAAGAGAAAGAAAAAAAACACTTAATTAAACAACAGGAATATGATCTAAGTTGGAAAGCTGGAGGTAGTACACATGAGCAAAACACTGCTTCTCTATTGTGAGCAATCTAGTATGCAATTGGCAGAAGGGTTTTGCAGCAATACCACAAAGACCAGTCTTGACAACACCATCTTGTTGCATCCTAATGGACTTCTCCCTGCCTCATTCACGGCCCTGCATGTTCGAAACATGTTGAAACAGAGTCCAAGGCCAACTGTTCATGTCTAAACAGGTGCAAGAAAATTTTGAAAATGTTGCTCTTTGTGCCACAGCTACAAACAGAAGAAAATCCAAGAAACAGGCACAATCCAAACTCTATTTCATACTTGAGAACCAAAAGGAAAAAACAAATGCCTTTGTCTTTAACACATTCTTGATTAGTTTATTAACTTCCTAAATAACAAACGGCTAGCCCACTAGAATAACATCAATTTGAAGTGATATAAAAAGAATTTTACATTTTATGGAGTTATGGAGCTGTGTTTACGGTATTGAACTTGGTTGTCCAAGTCATCCCAGTTTTCCTGCAAAACTGGGGGCTTGGCATCCCTTTCCATCACGAATTTCACATCAAATATTCATCATTAATAGTAGTTTTGTAGAGGCAGATCATCAAGGAAGCATAGCATCTGCTCTATATAAACCTCAATTCACCTGGACTGAAGCGTACCTACCAATTCACAAGTTAGAAACATCATATTCATAGAGCTGTTAATACTGCACATCCATTTCAACATGTACAAAATGCCTTTAACACTGGAAAGAAAATTAATTCTTGCAACCTTGTTAATTTTGGGGTTGTGGGCTTTGCAAGCCATGTTCTGCACACTACATGAAGCATCCAGGTCTGAGAGACATGAGCAGTGGATGATCAATCATGGACGTGTCTACAAGGATAATGCAGAGAAAGAGAGGTGCTTCAAAATATTCCAGGACAATGTGGAGTTCATTGAATCTTTCAACAGTGCTGGAAATCAACCTTACAAGCTAAGCATCAATCAATTTGCAGATTTAACTAATGAAGAATTCCAGGCCTCTCGTAATGGATACAAGGTCCCCTCCCACCCAAGGCCATCCAAAATAGCACCATTTAGGTATGAAAATGTGACTGCAGTGCCATCTAGCATGGACTGAAGGAAGAAGGGAGCTGTCACCCCCATTAAGGATCAAGGTCAATGTGGTAAGGCAATCAACTTTTCTCAAACTCAACTTGTGCAACTAAGCCTCTCAAATTCGTTATTTTCTCACTTGTGCTCTTTGATCAATAGGAAGTTGCTGGGCATTTTCTGCAATAGGTGCCACGGAAGGGATTACCCAACTCACAACTGGTAAGTTGATCTCACTATCTGAGCAAGAAATTGTGGACTGTGACAAGACTAGTGAAGATGCAGGCCGCGAGGGTGGTTACACGGAAGATGCCTTTGAATTTATTGTACAAAACAAAGGCATTGCCACTGAAACGACTTACCCTTACGTGGGAACTGATGGAACTTGCAACACTAAGAAGGAAGCTTCCCGTGCAGCCAAGATCACCGGCTATGAAAAGGTCCCAGCCAACAGTGAGACTGCACTGTTAAAGGCCGTGGCTAACCAACCAATTTCAGTTTCGATTGATGCTAGTGGAGCTGCCTTCCAGCTCTACTCAAGCGGGATTTTCACAGGAGACTAGGACTGAGCTAGACCATGGCGTTACTGCAGTTGGATATGGTACAAATGCTGATGGCACGAAATACTGGTTAGTCAAAAATTCCTGGGGTACTAGCTGGGGTGAGGAGGGATACATTAGAATGCAAAGAGACATTGATGCTAAGGAAGGCCTCTGTGGCATTGCCATGGATTCTTCCTATCCTACTGCTTAAAACCCGGAAGTAGCAAACAACAGGAGAACCATTGTTGATGCTAAGGAAAGCCTCTGTGGCATTGTTATTTATTTACGCATGTGGTGTGTTGCTTTTTCTTAGTCCTGTAAATGTGTGTGATTCAAGCAGTTCCATGTATTAAACGTTATTAAGGAAACTGCATTGTACATTGGGTATATTTCTCTGTAATCATAGTCCCTTTCCCATATTTGTTTGCATATGGTAAACTTGAAGTCCAACCACCCTGGTGGATTTGACAATGTTATTCAAAGACACATATAGAAGTAGTAAACTTGCATATGCTATTCACTGAGTTCCAAGACACACCTGAGATATGGTATATGGTTCTTAGAAGGAACTATTTTACACAATGAATATGCAAAATGGATCTGCAAAGCCTAAGAACCCTATGAATTCAAGAACTTTTTAACTTGCATCAACAAGACAAAATTCCTATAGCATCCTACTCCAAATTTCTCTGAAATTATTAGGGAAGCCTTGGCACTATCTATTTCCTAAATCAAGGACAGCTACGGGGGTCCACTCTAAATACAACACCAGACAGTCACTGGTATAAAATTAGAGGGTTTGAAATAATAGGTGCTGGAGTGAGCTCTACAAATTAACAATCTAAATTACCTGATCAGAACATAAAATATAAAAGTGATTGTGTTTCAACTTTCAAGATGTATTCGTCAAACAAAAAAGAAGGGAACAGGCAACCTACATCGAGAGAGAGAGAGAGATTTAAAAACTCATTTCTGCACTTGGTATAACAGGAAATCCAAACCAAAAACCTACCAACATAGACACAGGAAATAACAACTATCGAAGATGATTAAGATGGGAAGAATGAATTCCAAATTTCCAATCAACAAAAGAATTCCTTAAATGAGAACATATTAAGGCAATGATAGACGTAACATCACATCTAACCAAGTTTTCATTTATAAACCAGTAGACATCATTGGGTTTACCTACAGAAATAATCAAAAACATGAAAGGTCAAGAACGTTTCCCACTATTGGGGTTGGACTTTGTGCAAAGGACCCATCGTCCCTTGGCACGTCTACGCTTCAACAGTGCTCTTCCACTGGTGGTACTCATTCGTCTGCGGAAGCCATGAGTCCGGGCCAGAGACTTTCGGGACCTGTTCCTCTTGGTTTGACAAAGAGCAGCCTTCCCAGCCCTCACTACCAGACCACGGCATTTCTCCCTTCTCACCCTTGTGTTGGAATTCCAGTCCAACCCCAATGACAAACCTGCAATTTATGAGTTCAATTTCTGACCAAGTTCTGCAACTTATCAAGGTATTCTAACTGTATCAATATTTCTTACAAAAAAACAAATAACTGTATCAATATTTATTTCATTATCAAAACACAATTCAATATGCCATTGCAAGCTAACAAGAAATTTGCTGCAATAGTTATATCAAGTGCAGTGATTAGTTTGATTCCCATATTATCCACACCAACAACTTGCAAGCTTAAGCTCTAGAAGTGACAATATTTCAGCAGAAATTTGTCTTAGCAAATGTACTTAATATACTTTTGTGGGTTGGAGTCTCAATTGTGAGATATTTGAGTTTCAGAATTTCTCCCACAATTCTTCAATAAACAATCTATTAAAATTTTTCAGCAAAACGAATACGGGAAAAGCAATGTGCTCATGTTGTTCTAGCCTTTAGGATGCAGCATATCATTCAAATGGTAATATTATAAGCAAGCTAACATTGTTAAAGAATTTGCCCAACATGAGACGAATACAGTTCACATTTTCCAGCCTGATTCCTCAATACTATGTTTGAGTTTGTCAAGGGAAAGGTTTATATGGATAACCAAACAAACAATGAACTTTTTTTAACAAATAACTATTAATCTTCTTATCATTTCCTAACACAATAAAAAAATGAAAAAAATTTAGCCTCTTTCACTTCATTTTCTTTTCTTATTTTTGTTCCCTTCCCTTTTCCTTTCTCTCCACAAATTCAAGGGATACCCTTATCAATCACAACAAGAATCAGAGCCTACCCCAAACTGAACTTCAAATATCTGAGAAACAAGAGAAACCCAGAACCAAAACCACCAGAGAACAAGAAATTAAATCACAATTTGCGGATTTTCACTTATTGAACAAGGATGGGATTAAAAGGGTAAGAACGAGATTGAAATTGGGGTGTACCTGAAAAAGAAGAAACAGAGAGTGAAGTGGTAGGGATGAAAGAGCAATGAAGCAGCCCAGAACGAGGAGAGGCGTTGGTGGCCATGCTCAGAGACTCAACAGAGCTGAATCTTCGACTCGAACCAGTGAGGAGAGAGAGCGAAGCTGTTGGACTGCTAGTTCGTGTACAAAGCCATGTTGCTCCCATCGCTATACAAGCCATTTCCCTCTCCAGTTCGTTTTCCTTTGATTGCTGCCTCATCGAGAATCTCTGCACAATTCATAGACGATAGTAGGGTAAAACGGTAATTTAATGTATGCATTGAATTGGAACCATACGTGGCTATCTTTGATTTGTCCAATGTGTCCGGTTGTAACGAGTTTGATACGTTGTTGCTGCAGAGAAGGGTACTGACTAAGCCCTACCTAGGGGCCACAGACAAGCCCAATGGGCTGTCCGTCCCATTAAGATGGCAAAGCCAACATGGACAGAATTTCCTGCTGCAAGAGAGCCGGTTCTCAATTTTCGATGTTTGTGTTTTCACTTTTTTTTTTTTTTTTTTTGCATTTCTTTTTCTCCATTTTCTCTTCGCTTGTCTTGTATTTGAAACAAAGATTTGGTGATATAAAAAAAAAAAATTGAAGAAAAAGAGAAGAAATTTTTTTTTTTTTCATTTTGTCCTCTTTTTCCTTCGTCTTGTTATTTTTTTTCCTTTATTTTTTCATTAATAAATTCGAATTTCAAATTTGTACAAATTGTAACACGTGGCCAGTGGCCACTTGATTTGCTGCTAGCTAAATGAACAGTAGAAACTCCAGCGATTCAAGCAGTTAGAAATTCTATTATTTTGCTCTTCCTATTGAGTCCTTTGAAAAACAAGTTTAAGACCAGTATGTTGCTTTGGTGCGTTTTGTAAACATTCCCATGCATTTGAAAGGAGGTTCTTTGGGGGCTCGTCCAATATCGGACGAGTCTTGAGTGATTGTTTTGGTGTGTTTAAATACCTGTTGACTTCTCCTTTTAACAAATTGTTAACTGATTAGTTATGTTTTAAAAATAAAAAAGTTTGCACCACACGGCCTCATCTAGCTATGGTTAGCGGGCTCCCATCAGAATTTTGAGTTTAGGCTCATGCCTGCGTTCAACGGTTTGTGTTGGGCAAATACCAGCACATGATTTCTCATTTTAAAGAGTTATTAAGTGGTTGGTTCTATTAAAAACAAAGAAAGTCTTTTACCACTTTGTTTTTAAAAAATAAAAAATTAAAGAAAGAAAGAAAGAAAAATTGAACTTAGCTTTCGAGTTTGAGGTTAATATACCGAGTGGAGACAAGATTTTTAGCATTGTAATACTTTAAAATCGCAATAACTGAATTAGAAAATTGTAGGATGATTTTACATGGGATATATATATATATTTTTAAAGATATTGAAACCAGTTAGAGTAGAACCATCTAAGCACACACAAAAGTCTTACATCTAAAAACTAACACAAGAAAAAGATTATTAAAGAAGTCAATTTTTTATGCTCATTTAGACCGAAAAAAGTCGAGTGGTTCAATAGTACGGAGTTTTCTCAATAACCACAATTTAGTAAACTTCAATTTTTAAAAAATATTTTTAATATTATGAATATGATACTTATGCAAAACTCTATTGTAATTAACTCACTAGAGTTTTTACAAGTTCTTTTAATTTTTCAGAACATTTTATTACCATAAAACAAATTAGAACTATTAATTTTAGATTATATTCTTTATTAGTGTGGATTTTGAATTAATTACTTATTACATTTTTATTATTTAAACAAGCCTTACTACTATGTGCATTGTACGGATTGAAACTTAGTGAGATTATATATGAACATAGTTTACTCATTAGTTTCCTTGTAAATAGCTAGTGACGAATGCACGCAGGAATTTCACTAAGGATGGACTGAAGTAGAAAAAAAATTAGTGGTACCATTTTACCAACTATCAACCATTACCACGTAGATTAAAGCTTTATACTAAGAGATTTATCTAATATACGGAAGATAAAAATCGTTAGAGAGGTTATATTTAAAAATAGAGATATCTACTTGCATTATATATTTTTTTTAGACTAGAGAGGCAAGGAAAAATCACTTAAATTTGGATGTGTAAAGGTAAAATTACTTGAACTTTGAAAAAACAATATATCTATTTTATTATAAATACTTAAAAGTATAAAGGGTCGAACAAAAACTTTTCAATCTTTAGGGGACTAATACATTTATTTTTATCATAAATATTAAAAAATATATAGAGGCAAATGTAATTTTTTAAAATTTAGGTGGCGTGGCCCCGCCCGCCCCCTTTGGGACCGCCACGGTAAATAGCAATTTGTGTACTGTCCATTTCCAATGATAGAGAACTTGAATAGGTTCAGAAGACGGTTAGCATTTCCCCACAGTGGGGTTGATAAGATGTTGACACTGATTGATTTATGATCAATGTGACCCCTAGATTCACTTACTAATCAGATTCTATCATGGCTAATTGGTTAATTCTGAAAATGGAAAAAGACAGATGTATTCACATCCAACTAAGATTTATGTGCCATACAAGGCAATCATCCAAGTATACATGGATCCATTGATTGGGTGACAGTTAAACCCCAAAAAATCTATACTTAAAAGAAGCTGATTAGCGCCACAAATGGAGGATATGATCACTGCCCTTTAAAGAGACTAGTGTACATGATTAGTTTTGAATCCTAGTATCTGAACTAGAACAAATCCCAAGTTATTACAATGCCATGGCACCGGTTGAGAATAGAGGAGAGAAGTTAGTCTAGTGATAATTACGCCCTCACCAATGATTAAGATTATGGGCTTAATTTATCTTCTCCAAATCTATTGACGCTCCATCCAAAAGTCACAAACCAACTTGTTCATTTCCTGGAATTACTTATTAATTGAAGCGACTGAAGAGAGTTTAGTATCATGTGGTGGTGTGAAATTATTCAGTACTCTTAGAATATCACGTGTCTTTATTTCTTCTCTTACATAAAAGTAAGTCCCTCACCTGTTAGGTGAAGTATTTGACCTCACTTAATAGGAAGGGACTCCAATTCTATATGTAAAAAGTAGAATAAGAATAACGTGATGTTTTAAGTACACTGAATAATTTTTTCATGCTGTGAGTTTTGCATTATTGCAGTTGTAGCTAGTCTATCCAAAATCTTGGTGGTGTATGCATGTTATGGCATCCATGGTCTACACTTTAGGCCATTCTCTACACTAATCAACCCATCACTCCTCTATGCCCCCTCACCCTTGATAAAAATATATTTAAGCACAAATCCATAAGTAGAAGAAGGCAAAAAGACAGTAATGTCACTTGTGCAATAAACCATATACAGTTGTAATACAGCCATTCGAGTGGGGGCAACACCCCATCCAGCTAGAAGCCAATTCCCTAACTGTAACCCATTTTGAACTAGACACTATATTGACTTTCAAAAATCTCTCCCCCACACTTCAACTTTTTTGCTATCATCTTTGCCCCACTCTTCCAACCACTATGGTTGAGTAGCAACTGCACTCCACCCAAATTTTGCATGCAGTTGATTATCTGTGCTATATACATATATATATATATATATAGTACAATGCTAATTGTTAGTCGTCAACTGGAAATGGAAAAGCCCATTCAAGGGAGGTCTTGTTCAGTTTGAAGTTTAACCTAATCAAACATCTTGTGATCTAAATCACCCAAAAGGTCTCATTTCTTTCAACTTTTCATTAATTAGATGGTAAAGGGGGAAGAAGCATGGTACGTTTATGCCATATTGATAATCAAGCTGGTGATGGAACACAGAAAAACAGAAAAAACTAAAACTAATATGAAAACTCGTTTGGTAAAATGTTTCCAAAAATAGTTTCAATTTTTTTTTCTTTCTTCTGAATTCTCGAAAACTGTTTTCATTATAATCCACGAGATGGCCATTTTGATTATATAAGCATAGAAATTAAATAATCCATGAGGCCGCCATGAAAGTTAGATAGGGGTTTGTAGAAACAGTGGAAAGCATTAGGAACACAAGCCGCAATATAAGACCAATACGGCAATGGAATTCCAAAAGGTGAGCTGTGTTTTAGCAATTAAAGGAACAAGAAAACAACTATATATTATAAATTTCAATTCCATAATCATTTTGATTCTGTTTGTTCCTTATCTTCAATTTCTTCAAGCGATGAAATCACACATCGCCTCTTCTGAAAAAGTGATCTGAGCTTCCAACCATTTTCACCACTTGTCAATATTTATCTTTCTGATTTTGGAAATGCCATGATGGTATTGAGTACTCTATGGAAGGAGAGGTATGGACACTGCACCATCATCCACCAAAAATGTCATTATCAACTTCCCTATTGCCACCTGGGTGAATTGGTTCGAAATATAGAAACAATCTCTCATGACGCATGACGTTAGGTGAGGTTGTGTGCATCTGGCTCTGCTGGACATGGCAAGAGCATCGTGTAATCAGCTGCCGCTTTAATCATATTATGATTAAAAAAAATGACTAACCGCCAAAGGAATTTCTCTAAAAAATCAATCTCGGAAGAAATCCCCCTTGGTTGGTTCGTACACACCAACTTCTCAATGCATGCAATGGTACATTTCGGAATTGCACAGCCACCAAGAGTCAAACTCACACTCAAAGCTTGAATATAATTTACCTATACTGTTGAGGCTCGTTCTATTAACTAGCGGCGCTAGCGCCTGGAGGCTAATCCTAAGAGTCAAACCTAAATTGACGGAATAGAGAGCAAACTCACTTGACCAATTCGAAAAACCATACAAGGATAGTCATCATTTTGAAGGTTGGTTCAGTAGGACTTGTGTTTCTTCTAAAGGGAAGGGTATATTCCACCAAAGAGGGGATTTTGTTTTCCAAAACAAGAAAAACACCAATTTGGGAAATGCTTTCTCTTGTTGCAAACACTAAAGACTGGTTTTGTTAAATGGCACAGAGCTAACCATGAACTAACAGACTGACTGATTACCCTCAACTAGGTTGGTCCAGAGGAAGGGTGGACCCACCAGGCTCGTGAGCTTTGATGGGTGTTGTTTTAAGCTTTTACCCCAAGGTCTGAGGCTGAGCTTGCCAAGGTCTGTAGGGGAGGCCCCAGTGGCTGAGAAAGAGTCAAGGCGATCTATATTAAAGGGCCTGGAAGAAATTTTGAGTCTATTTTATTATGGAAGAATGGACAATGGAACATTTCTCTGTCTCCCTTTTCCTTGTTTTTTGGCTGCTCTGTCTGACTTTTCTTGTATTCCCAACCTCTCTTCTTTCTTTTTCAATGTTTGCAAAGTTTGAGAGTATAGTTATACAGTTATAAAAGCTGTCACAATGCCTTCTTACTCTGCATATTTCAAAACCCATTCTACATGATTTTATAATTAATAATTATGTAGTCATATTTGCATCATTTTATTTAAATATTATATTTTTACAAAATTTTTATAAATTTTTTTTTTTAACAAAGTGACGAGTAGTATAAAAATTCTATAAATACTGTTGTTTATCATTATTATTTTATTTACTTGCCCATGACATGTCACCCAATAAAGTGCTAAAGAACATATATTCTTTTAATATAAGCATTTGATTTCCCAAGAAAGCATATAGTAAGAAACACAGAACCCCCCTCCCTCACATGAACACTGTATAGTTTGACAACTTGAATCCATCCAAGATTTCCCAACTCATTTCACAAATAAAAATAAAAAACTTTGTAGCACTCACCATGTGAACCCACCCAAAGAATATGCACATCTCTCTCTCTCTCTCTCTCTTGTATGTGTGTGTGTATATATAGGAGCTAACCTCACAGACTCTTCAGTCTTTATCTTCGCCTTTCTGTACCGAAATCCGAGATGGGTTTTTTGTACCAAGCTCTTTTAACTTTGTTGCTGTATGCTCTGTTAGTGCCTTTGTCTGTGCAACAGGCAAGAACAGAGCAAGTCTACAATGCGAGCAGTTTGAGAGGTAGAGAGCTAGCCAGTGGGTGTAATTTGTTTCAGGGCAAATGGGTTGTTGATGCTTCATATCCACTCTATGAATCATCAAGCTGTCCCTTCATAGATCCTGAGTTTAATTGCCAAAAGTATGGCCGCCCTGATAGAGGTTACCTCAAGTACTCTTGGAAACCTTACTCTTGTGACTTACCCAGGTACCCTCTCTCTCTCTCTCTCTCTCTCTCTCTCTCTCTCTCTCTCTCTCTCTCTCTCTCTCTAGATATATATATATATATATCTGTGTGTTCAATGCTCATACATATATACACATATTGTAGGTTTAATGGGATGGATTTTTTGAGGAGGTGGAGGGGAAAGAAGATAATGTTTGTGGGTGACTCACTGAGTCTGAACCAGTGGGAATCCTTGGCCTGTATGGTTCATGCGTCGGTGCCAAATGCCAAGACCAGCTTTTCCAAGCAGGACTTGCTGTCTTCAGTGACCTTTGAGGTCAGTTTAGCTTTTCCTTTTTTGTTTTTTTGTGGTTTTGAGTGAGTGAGCTAGTGTTTGTTTGCGGTATGATCCTTTTCAGAATGCTCTGTTTTTCCCTGTTTTGTCTCACATTCTTCTTTTGTTGCTTCCAATAGTCTTCTGATGAAAATCGTTCCCACTGTTCAGACAAACTTTAGTAACTTTGATGTGGCCAAAATAAGACATATATATTTGTATCTATATGCATTTATATTTTTTATACAATTTTAAATTCTGTATTTTTTCAGAATAAGTAACAATGAGAGTTAAGAACTTTTTTATTTTTTATTTTTTTATTTTGTTTGATTTGTGTTTTGTTATAATATTTACCAATTCTACTCTTAACAGTCATAAAACACCTAAAACAATGCCTTAAATTTTCATTCTACTTGAAGAACATATATTTTTACTTCATTCATTATCAAATGGTGGTGACAGCAAAAGAAAGCATGGAAATCAAAATTTCTTCTCCCCAATTATTCACACAATATGTATCTATAGATACATGTGTGTATATAATAATATATATAATGAAAGCATGGATCTGTGGAAGCTGCTAAGAAATGGTTGCTGTGGCCCATAAGAATCCCGTCCTGTCTTTATCTTTGACAGCTGGCTCTTTTTGGCATTGTTTGGCTTGACATTGTAGGTTGTTATTTGTAATTGTGGCTTTTTGAGCAGGAAAGATTCACCTACTTTACATGCCTTATCTTTAAAAAAGCAAAAAAAGTAAAAAGATTAAAATGGCGTAAGGGGTCGTTTGGCAACAACCCTGCCTTTTTTTATGTTTAAGTAAATAATCTGAAGAACAAAAAATGAAGCATCAAGCATGAAGTGGATGAGAAGAAGACTACTTTTTTCCCACAGAAATGCTTTTATTTCAAAAGGAGTTGTAATGTAATATTTAAATGAAAAATCTATAGCCAAGTTTTGTTTGTCTTAAACAAGCAGCAAGTTGAGCACATAATGAACTCCACTTAGGTAGGTTCATGTTAAAGGCTTGGGTCCTCACCCAATCTGGCAAGCTTTGATCAAGAACTGGACAAACATAAGATTACATGTGCAGTCTTTATTATTTTTCACATTTTTTTTTTTGTTCTCAACAAATAACATTAATGGCAAGCTATAAAGAAACACGTAACCGTCTTTTCAATGAATCATTTCTTCGAGCAGAAGAAGATTTATGTCAACACTTGCTCAAAATCAGATTGTGTATATCTAACTCTTCTATATTCGTAGTAACAAGAATCTCGTGCACTCTAAGTTTTGTAGTGTTTTTTTAGCTGAAACAATTGCTTATATGTACGTATGAATTTGTATATGCAGGATTATGGAGTAACATTATACCTATATCATACAACATACTTGGTAGATATAGTTCGAGAAGAGGTTGGGCGAGTACTGAAACTGGACTCCATCCAGGGTGGCAATGTATGGAGAGGAATGGACGTACTGATATTCAACACGTGGCACTGGTGGACCCACAAAGGCAAATCTCAACCGTAAGATTCATCTCTTTTTTTTTTTCATAGCCATTTTGGGATTCTTTTTTTGTTCTTTTTTCTTAATGATTTCTTTTTTTTCAAAAAAAAAATTATATTAGTTTGTTCATTGCAGATGGGATTATGTGCAAGTTGGGTCCACCATATTTAAAGATATGGACCGTCTGATCGCATTTTATAAAGGGTTGACAACTTGGGCCAGATGGGTTGATCAAAATATTGATCCTTCCAAGACCAAAGTCTTCTTCCAGGGGATTTCTCCCACCCATTACCAGTAAGTAATTTTATCAGAATTTCTAAGCTAACTTCAATGGTGTAAACTGATCAAAATATCATGATTTATAAGGGAGGCTTTTAATTTCGATGAACAAGCTTACTTCAAATCATTCTCTCTCATGAATTAATTTCAGCATAAAATTTGCTCCACTAAGATCAGGGCATCACAGGTTCGAAACATAGAATCAATCTCTACACCCGAGGATGAGATTGTGTACATTGGACCTGTCTTAGACCCGCAAATAATAATAATAATAATAATAATAATAATAATAATAGTAATAATAATAATAATCAGCCTCAATGGTTCAGAACTTGGTTTCCAATGGTGTCCCCCAATTCGATGGGACTAATCCCTGCTAAGGAGCTAGCGCAGAAATCTACCGCCATAACTCCTAACTTAAATCACAAATTTAATTCCAGAGAAAATTGAACTCGAGACCTGGGTCTCACCACACAGTCCCTTGCTCACCCTTACCACTGGGCCACCTCGTGGCTTCCAATACTAGCATCAACTCATCTTTCAATCTCAGGTTTGAACTAAAAGAAAGATATACCTACATTTCACTCACGTTAGGAGGATGAGACTTGAATTTCATAACACTCATGCACTATAGAAGTTGTCTTATGCTAAGCAGTTTAACATCCAATAATCTATTGTCAATGAAACCAGGGGAAGGGAATGGAAGTCAGGATCAAAGGACTGTTTGGGAGAGCAACTGCCACTGGCCGGGTCAACTTACCCGGCAGGCACCCCTCCAGCTGCCATTGTTCTAGACAAAGTATTGAGCACAATCAAGAAACCAGTTTATCTGCTAGACATTACAACACTTTCACAATTAAGAAAAGATGCTCACCCGTCGGCTTATAGTGGTCTTCGCGCAGGCACCGACTGCAGCCATTGGTGCCTTCCTGGGCTGCCTGATACTTGGAACCAGCTCCTTTATTCAGCTCTTATTATGTGAAATTGAAGACAACAAGCAATTATTTAAAGTCATTAGTTATTTATTTACAGTTCAAGTCACTGATAATAAAGTGGGCAAGAATCAACTGTAAAGTCATTGATATTTTTAGGAGAACAATGTTGCAATTCATATGCTTGGATGTATAGGAAAGCAAGTAGGAACCCATTTAAACAAGTATTTTATGAAACAGTGGTTGAGATTTCTTCCTTTTGATTTCACTGTGTGGTTGATTTTGTGAATAATTATCATTGAATCTCCTATTATTTCATAATCTTCGTCAGGGCTCCTCCCAGTTCTATTCTATTTTCAACTTTCTAAACATGACTCCAGAAACTGGGAAAGTATGCATTCACCTGCAGTCAAAAAGATAAAAGCTATTCCAAGAACTAATGAACATACGGGTTGTTTGGGTGTATGTGTGTATAAGCTTAACCCAAAGAACAAAGAACTGATGAACAATCCAACAGAAGTGGATGCAATAGAACGAAGTGTATAGAACACATAATATGTAAGATGAAGTGTCTTCTAGTTGATCTTAGATTCAAATTAGATCATTCTCACAATATTACCTTTTTTGCCTGTACACGTTATTCTCAGTTAAGTTGAACTAATTTATACTGGAATTAAATTTTTTGGAATTCGATTTCAGGATAACTAAATTCTTGATGTTTAATGTTCTGATGCTACGGGAACTATGATTAGTCCACAGCTGAGGAATAGATTTCAGTGTTTTGAAGTTTGTGTACAGTGCAACACATCCTGAAACCAGATGAATTTTCTCAACATTTTCAAAATATGCTTCCGAATGATTTAAGTTTATTCTACACCTCATTTAAATGCTGCGAGAAGCACTATTTCATAATTCACCATCCACAAGACCAAAAAAGCATACTACAAATAATCAAAGTTTCCTAAAGGAATATAATACTTAAGGAAATAAGATACATTCTGAAAGACAATAATTTGGAAATCACATTCAGCACCAATTGCAGGCATTAAAACCTTTTGTCAGTTTATCTCTTGAAGAAAAAGAGAGGAAAAAAAAAAAAAACAGAAACAAACAAAGCTGTCACTAAAAAGAAAGCTGAAATTCCCAGGTAAAAATTTTTCATGGGCGCTATAACTCATTATCAACACCTGAGTAGCTGACTCCATATTAGTTTCATGAGGCCAAAAGAAAAAAAAAAAGAAGAAGCATATTCAACAAAAGCATTCAAGCTTTCTCTGGTTATAACAACTTAGAAACTGCAAAAAAAAAAAAAAAATCGAGTGTCCAAGAGATCAGAACACATTGACTATAGTATATAGTCCCACTCAACCCAACGAACGCATTCAGACGAATAGATGTGAACACCAAGGAAATAGAAAGGAATCTGGGAAAAAATTACACATGAGCAAGACAGGATCCATGTCTACCAAAATCATATGGTGAAAATTTGAAAACACATGATCCCCTACACAAAAGATATGAGATGTGGAATGAAATTGATACATGCAAAATACACCCAAAACAAAGTGAAGACATTTTCGCCTCCAAGTGTTCTCCAATGTACCCTATATGAATTTAAGCCCAATCAAGAATTCTCATATCTGTGGTTTATAATAAACCTTTTTATTGAAGAAAGGAAAAAAGATTCTCATGGTACAATTTAGCAAAAATCAATCAACCAGGCACCCAATTGAACAAGGGAAAGACCTGCACAAACAAAAGTAAAAAAATCAACAAAGTAAAGAAAAAAAGAAAAAGAAATGGAAATAGAAACCCTTTCAATATCTTTGTGAAATAAATAAAGGTTTCTGATTCAGTTAACTGTATAATTCACTAAACCATATCTTCGAGATGAAAACTGCAATGAACATCATAAACAATTTTCACACCCCAAAAAATATATATCTATCACTAAAATATTAAGCATAATGGTATGTCAACAAAGATCCACTTATTGTGATGCTGAGCACCAACTGGAAATTGAAAGAACCAGTAGAGTTTATTTGTTTACGGATAAAGAGAAGAAAACAAACTCCACAAAACACATCAAGTGAGCAGGAAATTAAACAAAAATCTAGTAACCAACGTAAACTGCAGCATTCACTATGTAGCAGTCATCATTCTTATCTCCCATTTCTTCCACATGGACACCGCTGGAGCATATCAGTCCACCATCCACAACTTCAAAATTTAAAATTTTCCCACTGCCATTAAGAAGTGAAAACAAAATTAAATAAAAGACAAAAAAGAAGGGCTGGGGTTATCAAATCAATGTATGTAAGGTAGTCACATCTTCTCCAAGAACAATCAAATGCCTCGAACTAAAAATTTCATCGGTTGGACCGAAGGTAATGGAAATATAAATAAGTCTTGACCACAGACTGTTCTTATGCGGAAGTAAAATGGCCTTTCCTTCAAAAGATGTACCGGTGTAAAGAAACCAAATACGATGTCTTATTTAAAGAAAAGCATTCAAAGAAGCCAAAATTGAAACTGACACATCCAAGTGTATAGATACTTACTAAGGAAAGACAGACTTGACCTTCTCAATATCTAGGGATTGTTGGAGAGATTGAGGAACTCCCAGCTTAATCTGTAGTTTCATCTGATCAAATGTAACACCAGGTATAGACCCTGCACCAATTACATCATATGACCTGTAACTCATTTGGAAATATAAAAGGCACAAACAATACCATCAAAGAACCTACAAAGTTCCATATGCACAAATGCATGTGCGCACGCGCCCGTGTGCACACACAATAAAACATAAATAAGAATTTTTATTCTAAATACCCCTCCAAAACTTTCGTCACACCTCATAAATCCCACTTTTGGACTATATGCTCCTCCTATAATGTTCATGTTTGCCAAATTTCAGGTTCGTTGGAGATCAAGAGCTAGGTCATCCATTCGCTGGCATCTATATAATAATCTCTAAATTGGAGAGAATTTATATATATATTTTAACTCTAATTTTGACATCCATATGATGGATGACCTAGCTCTCGATCACCGATCAGGGTAAGCATGAAGGAATAAGAGACATGCAATCCAATTGTAGGTTTTGCAAAAGGTGAGATGTACAAAAAGTTATAGAGAGGTTAAGAATAAAAGTTCTTATACTAGGTGTAAACAAATATCTCCCCTGTCAAAATAATAAAAAGGGAAACATAAATTTGGTACTGAATCTCAAGAAAAAGGAAACAATTAACAAAGCTCTTGACTGCTTTACCAAACACAAATGCCACTTAGCCATTTCACTTATAAAAATTGCAACTTCTAGGACCGTTTGAAATTTCTATTGTTTTTGATACCTTTCTCCAAACACATTAGATGCATACATATGTAGCCACTATCTTTACACGTAAATACATACAAACACAAAGAGAGACAAGTACACACAGACACATACATACATATCCATGTGTCTACATAATCTTGCGTCGCATATACATAGTCAGAGAGACCCAAGAAAGCAAAAAAAGAATACCCCTTCGGAAGGCAGGGATTGAATTGGAAGAGATGGCATCCCTGCAAGCCCGCATTGCCGCTGCTGTAACATCTTGCCTGTTTGTGCATTTCAAATAATACCATAAAGACAACCAAAAAATTTGAAGCTACCTGCAAGCATGTATGTATGCATATATATACAGACATATAGAAATAACATATAATGTCTATAAACGCAGATATTATGTAGATATTAATATACCCATGTTGATCATAGCCGACACCCATCTCAACGAACAAGAGCTTCATGGAAGCGTTGGGTACGCCGTCCACAGTGATCCGACTCTGCTCAGCAGCCATGGATCTTGTTGTTCGTGTTGCAGCGATTGTTGGGCGAGAAAACCAAAGAGAATGAAGAGAGGATCGATAGCTGAGGCGAATAAGTGGGTTAGAGAATGGTTGGTGCCACTATGGATTCTGCTGAGAGTGAGACACTAGAGATCTGTAGAAGAAGAAGAAAAAGAAAAGAAGAAGAAGAAGAAGAACGAAGATGGAATGGTGAATTCAGAACAAAACAAGCTGTCATCCTCATGTAAATTGGGCCCGAGGCACAAGGGTTGCCCAGGTCCATTGGGCCAAAGTCCCGCCTGAGTCCGAGCCTGACTTAGACCTAGCCGGTCCAAACCTGACTCTTTTTTGGGTGGCCTAGGCTTTATCCTTTGTAGATCAAGCCCGACCCAAGTTTGACAGCCCAAAAAACCTGACCCTAGGCCTGTCCAAATTATAAATTTATAAGTAATAGTATATTTTTATATAATTAATAGTTTGTATAGATTTATATTAATCAATACTTTATAAATTTAATTGTTTAATCATTTATATATTTTTGTATAATCTTTAAAAGTTTGACTCAGTCTCTAACTTAGTTGAATCATTACTAATTATCAATTATTAATTAAAAATATATGTCCTATATAGTCAATAGTTTATATAAGTTTACATTAATCAATACTTTATAAGTTTAATGATTTCTATTTGTATGTATGATTTTCATAAATTGACTAATTCTTTAATTTAGTTTAAACTATTAGTGATTACTATTTATTAATTACTAATTTAAAAAACTAAAATTTAAAAACAATGATTAAGCCGGCCTAAAAGCCCCGCAAGCCCCCAAAAGCCCATCAAGCCCTCCCAAAGACTAGTCCAAAAGCCCTAGCCCTAGCCCTAGCCTGAACTCACCCTTAGGGCCATGGGTTGGGCTTTTCTTAATTTTGGCCTAGGCTGGCTCGGCTTGAAATTTGGCAGGAATCTACAAAGCCTAACTTGAGCCTAGTGGGCCACGGCCCGGCCCAATTGACACGCCTACTCCTTTTCCTTTTCCTAATTTCGACTCAAAATACAATTGACAGCTTGTTTGGAATTTTTTTTTGGGGGGTGGGGGAAGGGAATGAAAGAGAAAATGAAGAAAAAATTGCTTCTCTTTTTTGTTTAGTTTTGTAAAGAAAATGAAAGGAAAGACGAGAGAAAAAGATAAATTGATTTAATATTTTTTTTCTTTTTTTCTTTTTTTTCCCCTTCTTTTCTTTTAGTTAGAATCAAACAGGAAAAATATGAAAGGAAAGATGAACAAAGCAAGCTATCGTCCTCCTATAAAAGAAGAAGAAGAACAAAGACGAAATGGTGCATTCAGAACAAAACAAGCTGTCATCCTCTTTCCTTCCCTGATTTTGACTCAAAATACAATTGACAACCTATTTGGAACTTGGGGGAGAAAAGAGTGGGGGACTGGAGGGGAATGAAAGAGAAAACTAAGGAAAAGTAGGGGAGCAAAGGGTGGGGGACGAAGGAGAATGAAAGAAAAAACAAAAGAAAAGTAGTTTTTCTTTCCTATTTAATTTTGTAAAACCAAATGAAAGAAAAGATGAGGGAAAGAAGAGAGAGAAAGAGAAAAATTGATTTAAGATTTTTTTCTCTTTTTTTTTCTTTTATTTTTCTTTTCCTTTTTTTAGTTAAAATTAAATAGAAAAAATATACCAAACAATGGTTTTTCCTTCCTTTCCCTTTCTTTTCCCAAGTTCCAAATATGCTATGAATAGAGCCCGACCAAGTAAGTATTGTGTTTGGTTGTAAAAAATAAGCACCTAAAAAATTCACTTTTTAAATTTAGTACTCTAAAATATAGAAATTCTAAATCTATTCTACTAAATTCGCATTTGGATTAGTTAATTCAAAATAAAACAATTTAATTTAAGCAACCAAAAGGCTCTTACTTTAGGTGCTACTCACTGGATGATTTTACCTTTGGGATTAAAGGGTTCTCTTATTTTAAAGTTTAAATTTAAAGTTTGGTGCTACTTGAAAATTTGTCAATCTCACCAAGATAGTTCCATTTATAATAATAATAATAACAATAGTAATAACAAAGAAACAGCTTAAAAACACATTAACATGCTCAATCAAAGTTGAATAGAAGCAAATTGGGCTGGCGTGTCTGGCGCACGAGTGCTTACTAATAGCCACCACCACGTAACATTACTCCTCGCACTAAAATTTTTCTTAGAAAAAAATTGAGAAAATTTTACTTTGAACCGTATAGCAAACGCTTACAGGAATAAAGGAATCAATTATTAAATCATTTACCAAAGTTTAAGATCTAGAAAGAGTAGATAGGCATACAATATAAATATCTATCACTCTCCTCTAATTGATGCAATATCACTCCAGAGGATACCAGCACATCATTTTGACAAGAATGTTTATCATTTGTTTGATCCACAGTAGGCTATGAGTGATCATGAAAAATTTGCAGACACCTGGCCCAAATGTAGTAATAGACCTCAGGATCCGTTTGGGCTTGATCTCAATATAGCCTAAAAAGGGTTTTCATTGGAAGGCCAATGTCACTTGTGAATGGGCTCTCCATTCAGCCTGTTTTGGTTGTTGGCCTGCCCAAAGTTTTATCCCTTCTTGATCCTGACCGGCTCTTCGATTTCATGAAGGGGCTCCAACCTGCGCCAAAATGTCCAAGATTTAGGGGCGGCACAGGCAGCTAGCCTGCTAGATTGAAAGTACTTAGCCAGGGAGAGTCGAGACCGGGCTGAGCCTTGCGCATTGGGTACGATCTGAAATTACATAGTCGCTTATTCATGTGATTTGAATTCACTTGTGTTTTTTTTTTTTTTTTCCAAACCAATCGGATGTTTGAGTCAACTTGACATACCTCGATTAATTTCAGGACTTGTGCAGTCTTTCTGTTCCACACAAACTAAGTAATGACCGACTCAAAAACCTTGAGAGTGACCTCAAAAAGTTAATAAAATCTAAGAGATTTCAAACTTAATCCTTGGAAAGAGTAGACCCTAGGTTTCAATCCAGCCAACCTTTTAGAGTTGAATTTTCTTGCTTTTAATTCACTTCATTATTCACTGACTTGGTTGTGCACTCAAGTCAAAAGTTTGACTGTTAGTTGACAAAACCTTTGGAAACAGCTAATTTTGGTGTGCATGAATGTTAATAATGTTGGCTATTTAAATTTTTAGAAAAAGCCCCCATGATCTAAATGGGTGAGCTAGCAAATATTCAAGACTGCTCAAAGCCAGACTACCCCACGGTAGGCTTTCTTTCTTTTAACATCTCCAACAAAAAGAGGAGGTTCCTCCTTACTTCATACCCCAAACAAAGTCCCTCTCTTAATTGGAAATCCAAAACTCTAGCTTTTGCTACAAAATCATTAAAAACACAGGATTAACTACTACTCCCTCCCTTTTTCCTGCATTTCATACTTTGTCATACCCCTAACATTGGAGATTGCTATGAATCGGGGCGGGGTGGGAATTGACACCTCCATCTTTGCATTCACATAAAAAATTTACCTACATCTCCGGCTCTATATTTGTATATAAATTTTGTTGGAGATCCATCTCCGCTCAACGGGTACAAATCTCCGTTCACCTCCGCTTCCACACCCATTCCCGTACCGCACCCGTCAAACCCAATATTACAAAAAAAAAAAAAATCCTAAAACAAATACAAAAATAAATAAAAGAGAAAAAAAAATACAGTTAGCAAATTTTACATTTCAAGATTTTATTATTTATAATTGAATTCCTATTTTTTGTTTTAAAATTTATAGTTAAACTTTTTTTTAGTTTTAATATTTATAATTGAGTCATAGATAATTATAAATTACATTAATGGTTAACGTGTATAGCGGAGTGAGTTTAGTTTAACACTTTCATTCATGTTTTGAATTCTCCATACTTTTCCATACATAGCGGTTTTGGTCGAATCTTCACCTTCGCCTACTCCACTGCCATTTTACCTAACATCCCGTTATCATCATGGAAGAGAGAGAGAGAGAGAGAGAGATTCCCCAGCCTTACAGGAAGATTAAAAGCAGGGTGATTTGCAGAAAATAAAACTAATTTTGACACCATGGTCAGCTCTCCATTCAGACTGTCAACTACTGCCCTGATATTAGTTCTCCATTCAAAAAAATGGTATTGCACGGGCAACCATTAACAAATTCCTCATTGAAATTGCGCGTCCGAGCTAAGGTTTTCACGATCTATATTCATAGGTTTTATATTTTTGTCTAATCAGCAAATGCACGAGCATTGGAAAAAAACAAAAAGTAGGCATTCTTATGTCAAAATAATTTAGAACTGATGAATAAATATGAATGCGAAATGGCTGCTGTTCTTATATTTACAACAAAAAAAAAAACTGGAAGCAATTCTGAAGCTGAGTTCGCTACAGATTTAGCAAGCAGTAGACCTGCATACATATTTCTGTTGTTGCTGATTCTGGCACTGTATGTGGCATGATCTCGCTTGGTCTCTCAACTCTTGGAATGCTTTCATTGTTTCCACATCAAATCCACCAGCAAACTGCAAGAACCATAGCAGTTAAATGTAATAATATTTTATTAAGAGCTCCATAATTGCTTGGTTTAGAAAAAAAGTCTAAGTAAATTTTACCTGATGGACTCGGAAGGCAAACCTTACGCCTTGGACTATCAGCTCTTGTTCTTCAGGGCCACTGCCACCAACTATTTCGAGTTCTGCAGATACTCTTTTCATGTAATTCATGGCTAATTTGACTGATGCCAGCTTGATCTGCAACAATGAATCACAGTTATTACCTAGTCCTTCATTTGGTGTAGTTTTGTAGTTATAGAGACAGTACATACAGCTTGATAATATGAAGATACAACTAGGACCTCAATAATGTCATCGGTACTATAAATTAAATTCACTCTCTGACTTGAATTGAAGTGAAAATGGTAAGAAATTATATAACCCGGTTCAGAAAATATTATTGTGCGAACTAGGGTATAATCTTCGAAGTCTAATCCCCATTTAAATGAAAAAAAAAGGACGTTAATTTAATGGGAATTAAAAACAGTAAAATCCCAAGGAATCTGTAACCTGTTCACCCATTAATATATACAAGTTTTGTTCAATCTACTCATGTCCACTAATGGGACACAAATCCAAATTCATTAAATCCTCGTAAATGAAAATAGTGCCCGAACACCACTGTCTGGTACTCTCCCATAGCCAACATTATACAATTATGGAACTCGAAAGAAGCTTCCTACTCTCTCTCTCTCTCTCTCTCATATTTCAATCAACATTACAATATTTTGAAGTCTACAAACCATTAAAAGAATGAATGGAATCTTAGTAAAACAATGTTAAACTGATGGGAATGTATAAAGGGTTAAGATGGAGAATCTTATATTGTATTTAACTCGTGAATTCAAAGTAAACAGAGATCAGACGACAAGCAACATTTAGAGATCTGGGAACTTCACATGTGCAGATGCAGGCGTGGGCGGAGTAATTTAGGCAAAATCTTTCCATCCTTTTGTCATCTACTAATCACTATTCTCTAAGTATAATACTTATATTGTAGACTGTCAAATAGAGGTTATAATATGTATCAAAACTTTTTTATAAAGAAACAAGACTTGAAGAAAGCATTACTCACCTGACTTACATGTCCTCCTCCATCAAGCATCCAATCTGTTGGAATATGGAATACATTGTATCGCTTGGTGGACGATTCTCTCATTCGCGAGAGATTGTAAACGCCATGCTCTAATCTGTATTAATCAGGTAAAATGAAAAATTAGCTAACACATTCAACTAATTTCATGTTCTAGGAGAATCATAGAAGAAACACTCATACTTTTCAAACAAGGCCTGCATTTTCTTCAGAGCAGGAGCACAAGGCTGTCGGGGATGGTCACGAAAGGATGATGCCTCGGATTCAAGCTTCTTGAGATCACAATATCCAAATGCAGCTTCGCGTAATGCATCAGCCTTTTGCTCTGGCCATTCGAAGTGTTTCAGAACAGCCCTTTCATCAACCTGAAGAAGCACAATATTGAACCAAAGCCATAAACTTACTAATGCAAAAACTACATTGGTAAGCTCAGAAAAAGAAAATAATTGATGGGTTTTCATTGATGTACCAGGTAAGAGAGCTCATCATCCAGCCATTTAACAAATGGCACAACATCTTCAATGTTTGTGAATGCAGCATTCTCAACTTCTTTGATCAGAAACCTAATGAAATCACCCTGTGTCTCTACATCTGTCTTAATCTGTAATTAACATGTCAAACAAAGAATTATCAGAAGCTAAGTGCTGTGGGGTTATAGTAGGAGGGTACAACTTTTTTGTCAAATTTTTTTTTTTTGAGCTTACAAGCAGAAAAGTTAATTTTTTTTTATTTTTTTTACTTTTCTGACTTTATTTTAGTTAAAGATAAACAAAAAAACAAAAACAAAAAGTAAAAAAGCCAGATTTATTTTTTATTTTTTATTTTTACTTATAAGCTTAAAAAAAAACCTAACTTTTGGAAACAATCATACTTATGAGAAATAAAAACGGAAAGGAAAATTTTGAAAACATACAAAACAACCATAAATTACTGTCACTATTTGTAGCCAAAGTCTCCAAAATCTACGACTAAATTCTGTTAAATGACTAACATGTCCTAAATCTTACCTAAGATCATTTTTGAACCACCAGACCCGAGCCAAGAACTCAAAATTATTGTACTGTGTTATTGAAATGTCAAAATTGTCATTTTGGTTTCATTCAATTTTACAACCTTTTTGTATTATTATTTCGAATCTAAGCAGTGTCTTATGTAGCAAGGAACGTATAAGGGTACGACTAGAAGACACCAAGAGTGGTCAATTATCACTGACAGAGTGACATAAAGTTAGTGGCAAAATTGCAAATAATCGAAAAACCGTGACTGTAAATTGCAGACTTACTGCGAGCAAGTGAGTTGATCGGTTCTCGATTTCGCCGATCATGTCGCGGGCGTTGGCCGCCGGAGCATCGGTGGCTCCACCGCCAGGATCCCTCCTGGAGTCCCTCCGCATCAGCGAGTGGTAAAATTCCACCACCTCCGGCACTCTCCTCACCTTCGCAGGCACAGACTTCATCCCCTTCGGCGGCGGCGGAGGCGGACGCGGAGGAGTCGGCGCAACCTTTAACGGCGGAGGCGGAGGCGGGGGCACCGATTTCAGGGGTGGCGGATGAGCCGACTGTTCTGTTAACGCTCTGTCCGCTGCAACGCTCAATGAACCATGAGAGGACGATGAAGACGACAACGACGACGACGACGACGATGGTCTCGGCGGAGGTTTCGGAACCCGAGGAACTCGCGATCTCAATGTCACAGAAGCGGAAGTCTCTGCAATTTCTTCAGAGTTACTCCGGGAGTGTCTCGGCCGCTCGATTTCAACCTCTTCTCTCTTCAACTCCACAACCTCATTGTTCTTGTTATTTTCGTATGCTTTCAATCCTTTCTTCAAATTCTTAATCAGATTCGACTTCACAGTCACATCCATCAACCCCTGAAACCTCTGCGACGACGATAAATCATCGTTCTCAGCAGCTTCATTGTTCCCAATTTTCTTCGATTCTGTTAGCATTCTCTTCAATTCCGCAATCTCGGCCTCCATTGCCTTCAATTTCTTCTCATGTTCTTTCTTTTCTTCTGAAATGCTTGTGTGGAGAAACTCTAAATCTTGCCTCAGCCTCTCGTTCTCGACCTCCAAGCACTCGATCTTCTTCGCATTTCTCTCAATCTCTCCGTCTTTCGAAGCGATCTCTTTTTCAAGAACTGGTAGAATGGCGACGGACTCTCTGAGGAGCTTGTGCTCGAGGAGTTCGGTTTTCAAGCGGGACTCTCTCTCGCGCAGTTCTTCGACCAGTCGGAGGAGCTCCGTCACGTCCGGCGGCCGGGGCTGTACCTGGGCGGAGGAACGTGGGAAGTAGACCCCGAACGAGCGTGAGAACACGGCACCTTTCTGTGGAACCTTGCCCGAGCTCGGTGAAGGCAATGGTAGCTTTGGGGATGATTCTGGTTTGGGTATTGAAGGTGATTTTTGGAGACCCATCGCCACTTTTACCTTCCCAGCAACCATTGTTGCTCGAAATCCAGATGAGCTCTCTCTCTCTCTCTCTCTCTCTCTTACCTATCTCTTACAAGTTTTTTACAGTCCGTTGGTTTAAAACTAGCATAGAGGGGGAGAGAGAAAGTGAAGTGTCCAAACGCGTCGCTGTCCGTCTGTCTGTGAGAGTAAGGTCTGCACAACAACTTGGAGTTTGTCAGAGGGAAAGGGTGAATTTAGAGAGAGAGAGAGAGAGAGAGAGAGTGCAAAGAAAGGGAATTGGGAAGGAGAAGAAGGGCAAAGGGAGAGAGCACAGATTACGATGAACGGTCTACTTTCCTTGTATCCAGTTTGAAATATACCATGGGAAACTTTTACCTAATAGATATTGGCAAATGGTACCTCCACGCGCTTTTACACGCGCCAATTCAATGCAAATACTTCAAAAGATAAATGAACAAATGTACACGTTAAACTTATTGTACAAGCGGTTAAAAATTATGAAAAAGAAGTATGCCCTAACAAGACCCTTCTTAAAGATACAAATTCATGCAAGATATGCATATCTAAGGCCATGAGAATGAGTAATGATTTACAAGTAAAAACCATTTTATCCCATAAGTGTCGAGACTTGAGGCTTAATAGGCTTGAAATTGATTTTTTTTGTAAAATGATAACAATCGGTTCAACTAATTAGGTTACTCTAATTCTTATGAAAATCAACTAATTTAAATAGTTTGTACTAGTTCAACACAGTTATGTGACAAATGTAGTACAGTCTAAAAAATTAAGCCACCTCAGCAACTAATTCTTGATTCAACTAATTGAATTAGTTAGTTTGATTCGATTCTACTAATTGTAATAATTTGAAAAACCGAACCAATTTAGTAACTGATTCTTGATTCAACTAATTTAACTGACTTCGATTCTAGTAATTATAATAAATATATAATTAGCGTTAATCTATAAAGATAATAAATGTTTGATGAACGTATTTGATCAATTTTTATTAAACGTTGACACAACACACCAATCATTCATTTAGATGTAATCCTTGATATTGCGTGCTTCTAATACTTGCTTTAAAAGTTGCTCCAAAATGAGAAGAGTTCTTTTTTTTATTGATTTTTCATAAATAAAATAAAAATAAAAATAAAAATAGAAGAGCTCGTAAGATAACCCTTCACATAATTTATTTTATGTAGCTCTGCGATAAAAAAAATTTACCATATGATATTTATTGTAATTAACTATGAATGTCAAGTAATTTTTATGCGTGAAAAACATAGAACAGATTATTCTTTTGCACTTGGCTATAAAATAATAAGTGGGTATAGAATGTGCGCGCGTGGGGCTTGTTAACATTAATTGAATTTGTAAAGTTAGAAAGGAACTTCCAACGGTCGGCTTATTTAACTCGTGGACTATATTCTCGCGATATTCTCTCGAGATATATCACATGTAATAAATTTGTAAAAATTTTGGAAGTCTTGCGGAGCTTTAAGTGCCCTTGGAATTATTTTGACCCGGGGATGAGCGAGTGTGTGTGAAAGAGTTTGACCCAACTCCAGGTCATATTTGGATCCATACTCCTGGAGTGGAACTTGGCTAGAAAATTCCACAATCATTATTATTTAACTTTTTTTTTTTGTTTTTTTACGGAGTGTACATGTTTTTTGACTAGTTATTTTTCAAGTTCGTGTAGAATTACCATATATACTAATAAAATAAAATTTATGCAATGTATTAATAATAAATTACTGTAGGACATAAAAAATTATCGAACTTTAGACTTCAATTTTAATATAAAAGTCAGCTGACTACTTGAACTACATTTGTTTAACACGACTAAGTTTGTGTGATTGGACTTTCAATTTTTTCATATCCAGCTCATGTGAGCATATAAAATTTTGTAAAAGAAGCCACAATAAGCAATTTGGACAACATCTTTAATATTATATACAGCAGATTAAATGATTTTAGGAGATGGGTAGAATGTAGAATTAGATGCCATATTACAAAATTATCCTATGCGTAATCTTGGAATTTAATGTCTCGGATTTCGTATCCCCTAATGTGATAAGAAAAGCCCTATATGTACTCTTACTGATTTGGAAAAACTAAAAACTAATGGTTTTTTTTTTTGTTTTCATTTCCTCCCTTAAATTTATCCCTCATTACATTAAGATTGCATAATTTATAATCTAGTATTCAAAAATAAAGATCTAGATTGTGTATATTTCAAGGAAGGAATCACAATTGCGGAGGAATGTAATTGATAGGAGCTCAAGTAGGGACAAAAAGGCAAACACCCATTTTTCACCATCCTAGTCAACCCCATAGATTATGGAATTTGTTGGTTGGTAGCAAACTCTTATAGTTTGACCAGGCTTCAGATTAGCAACAACAGCTAGTTAGAATAATAAAGTAAAGACTAACTAACAGAGCTAGATATTAAATAAAGGTAAGATTAAGAGTGGAAAAATGTTGACAGAATGTCATATATGTTTTGGCTTTTTTTTTTTTAAAACTATTTTGTATCCTTCAATTGGAAACTTGCCACTAATTTTTTTTATATAAAAAAGTCAGGAAAGAGAAAATTAAATTTTGCATGTAAGCAATGAGTGAAGGATAAATTTTCAGTAAGATTGTCACAAACGGCCTTTCTGGTATTGGTCCACAAAGAGGCACCAAATTAATTTATAAATTAATTATGTATAACAAGCCTCACGATAGCCTTTTTTTTTTTTTGGTGATGAAAAAAGGGTGACACACTGACATATGTATGATATTATATATTTAGGCTTTAAAAGCCCACATAAATTTAATCTTTTGCAATGTTTCAGTGCGACCCTCTTGATTATTGGATGATTATGTACAAGTCCCTAATTGCACTATCCTGGGGACAAAAAAGACTGGCTCAACAGAGTGATGAACCCAGAATTCATATGGTTGTTACAAGCTCTTTACAAATACTCTTGCTTTTAAATTCGGGCAAAGGACATGTTAGGGATCTATTTAGATAGAACTCTATCAGTATTATTTAAATAAATAATATTAGATAATCATTAGGTATATAGTTGTTTTTAGTAGTTATCTCGAGTTATTTGAAATTATGAATAATTGGAAATACCGTATGACTTGAGAAAAAAAATGAATTGTTAGAAATAAGGCTTATGCTCTCTCAAGTTATGGTTCTTCTCGAATAGAATCGAGTCCTAGTTTTTCCCTAATGGAACCGAGAATTCTGCATCTCTAGAGGTAAGCTATTCTATTATTTGATTCTGTCCAATTAAAAAGGTTCATAACATGGCCTGCATTAATTGGTGGGATATGGTGGTATTGAGCTACTATTTGATGGGTTGATACATCACTTTCACTGTGAAGTTGCTGAGCAAAAGCAATTGGTGACCATTAACAAACTTTGGTTGGGAGCCCAGTTTATTTTTCACATCTTGTACTTTTGTCCCATCTCTAAAACCCATCCATCGTCTTCTGATGCAAGTAGTAGCAGAGAGTGAGGTTGATATATGAATCACTTCTGAAGCCCCTCGTTGTTATGCTCTCTCTCTCTCTCTCTCTGTCTCTCTCTCTCTCATCATTTCATGTAATCCTCTGGTGTACCTCCTATTAGTTATTACAAACAATGGGGCAAAGTTACAAAGGCAAAGGGCCTGCATTGGTATTGAGAGTCATGAAGGAGAAAAGGGTTTGGGACTGAATGGCACGAGATTTTACTGCTACTCCTAGTATCTTCATTGGGTTCAGCCGTTCAGGTGATAAAGTATATACGTGTACGCATATATATACCCTTTTCTCTATGTTTGAGGACCATCACAACTTTGAATATGCTTTAACCCTACTTGTCTGTAACGGCTAAAACAAGTGACATGTTTGAATCTCACTGTCTATTTAATGGCCTCTTTGTGTAAAGGATAACAAAAAATGAGAGATAAGTAATATTGTGAGATTAGAAAAATGATGATGAGTGATAAGTAATATTTTAATGTGAAATAGATTATTCATACTATGTTTGGTTAGAATGGATATGAGTGAGATAATTAATATTATATTGTTATATAATTATATTATTTATTATAAAATTATTATTAATATAGTATTATTCCATAATGTACTTATATAATATTGTATTCTATAATAATAATAATAATAATAATAATAATAACATAGGAAGGGTAGAAATGAAAATTCTATCTAATTCCCATGGTATTATATATCTACCATTTTGGGAGATTGGGAGATGTAATCTACAATTTTTTTTTTGTTGCTAAACATGGATTTTGTGGGATTCATTGGATTCTATCTCCTATCTTCCATCCTTTATCCAACAACCAAACATGCCCAATAATATTTGCATGTAAGTTTGGGCAATAGAAATTTTGCTACATTAACAAACCCTGATTCCACAGCTATAAGTAGTTATAGTGCGAGTGGGAATAGCCCTCAAAAAATAACTATCTTACTGTTGAAATATGGTCGTTTGAAAGCGGAAAGTTTCTTTAGACGTCGAGTTGTCTCCTATGCCAGCAGTCATACCCTGCTTGGTCCCCTGGCATGGTGGAGGTTCCGTAGCGTGTCATGAGCACCTGGGCTAAGGGGGATTTCAAAAAGTAGAGTCTGCCGATCAAATTTCCTTTTCTCTCATTTGTGAAGTTCCTTTTCCTTTATTCTTTCATGTTGTTTTCTTCTTCTGATTTCATTTGTGAAGTTCCTTTTCTTTTATTCTTTCATTTTGTTTTCTTCTTCTGATTTTAACTTTACTTTCATCTTAATCCCATATCCTCACTGGATGTGTTGAACTCATGTGAAGTCTTAAGAGAGAAATGGTCCAAGCATGGGTCTATTGAATATGAAAGTGGTTCTTATCACCCTCGCCAATGTCACGGGAACATTTCCCTAGTATGACAATATTGCCAAGCACATATTGTTCTCAGTACACAATTTGCAAGCTAGCAACTGAGCTGGTAATGGGGTCGGATTTATGTCCTTTGGACTCACTTCAAGTCATATATATATATATATATATATGTATATAATTTCCAAATTGAATAGAAAAATCTAAATATATCTTGATATTTTGAGAAAATTAGTGTGAAGTAATGTTTTTCTTCAACCACCTTTGGAGAAGTATGATAAATTTATGGCAATCATCGTGGTTCTAATTAAAGATTAAAGAATACCCTTAATCAGAGTGAATGCTGGATGCGATATTAGGTTCCATAAGAGACAACTGGGGTAATTTGGCTGGTTTGTTTTCTCTGTCACCTTTGGTTGCACTATATGATAAATAGTCAAAAAACCTGCAATTGATGATGCCTAGGCCCTGCCCAGAAAGGGACCAGTGAAACAACATGTGAACTCTAAACCCTAATCCATCAAGGAAAGGTAGAGAATGGCTTTGTTTGATCATCTTATCCAATGTATTTTTCGTACTAGATATGCACGCAGCGATGGTGGCAAGTTTAGAGAAGTTACTCTTAGAAGCTTCTTACAATTTTAGACCTCAAAACAATGTAAATTCAATCTGGCTGGGCCGGGGAGGTGGGAAAATGAGATCAATGAATGCGAGGAGCTATCTAGGAGAGCAAGAAAGGAATGTGACGGAAGGATGAAATGAATGAATAAATGAGTGAATGTGGTCCTTTGAAGGCCACCCTCCATGCCCAAATTTATCGGACCAGGGCGCTGCATTGCACATGCAAGGCCAACTAAGCGTGAGTTAATGTCACATATGCCTGCAAAGGGTGTTTCATATAATCATCTTCTACATATATTTGGTTTAAGTTTTGAGGTTTTACTGTTATGGGTATGAATGTGTGGGGGCCTAGCTAGTTTTCACATGTTAGGAATAGAGACACTTGGTGTTAGAGAACTTGAAATTCCCAACAACAACAACAATACTTCATGCACCAACATTTAATCCTCACCAGCTAACATTTTTTATTCTGCAGCTACCATTAATCCAACCATTTGCCAAGCTACTGCTAATATTCTTCGTCTGTTGAATGCAAAAAAATTGTCTACTCATGCACTAATATTCTTCTTCTGTCGAATGCACAAATATTTTTTTCTTCTGTTCCTTTTCACGTTTATAGATTTACATGTGTGTGTGCATATATACATATATATAAACAAAAAACATGCACACTGGTAGATTAGCCATCCTTGCTACCGTCCATGAGAGACTACAAAAAGGCTGGTGAAAATAATCGATATCTCGAGTCCCACCTCACCTCTCTCCATTCCTTGTCACGCACCATAATTCGGCCTATACGGATTTGAGGTACATAACCGGCCAGTAGCAAAGCTATCTAAGGTCGCATTACATAAATTGGTTAATCACTTGTACATAATTATATAGAATGATGCATAATTGCAAAAAATAAAACTTTTGATAACTTGAAAACATAATCCATGTCATACATGGTAGAGCTTTGCCTAATCCAAAACATAACATACCTAAAAACCAAATCAAGGTTTACCAAAGTTATAGCATTAGATTATTACAAAACATTAGGTCTAGCCCTCAAATATTATACAAAACATAGGCCCGTGGGCCGTAGCTCAAAATATACATATGGCTTCGCCTTAAGGCCTCCCGGATTAGCTACTTGAAAATCATTTGAGAAAATGTAAACTAATACTTAGTGACTAACAATGATGCATGAGCAAGAAAATATCATGGACTAGTAACTATATTTAATATACAAGGATAGATAATCATTTATGCATAAGGAAATGAGCTTTTGAACGTTGAAAGCGTATGCTTAGAACTCATTAGTAATGTAAACGTCATTTGAAACATTTTAACATTTCAAAACATAGTATCATAAGAAGAGATGCAACATAACATTATTCTTGATATAGCATTTCACAACTTGTTGTAAAACATATGAACATATTTTGGTTCTCGGTTCAAAACATAAGTGTGCTATAACTCGACATATAGGTCACGCTAAGGCTTTTTAGGTCAGGGACGTCTCCTAACATAGATAGTTTATTTCCCATCCTCTATCATAGGACTATCGGGCTAGATTAAAGTTTTACCACAAGAAGACCCGAGTTGGCACCATACATTGAAAACTTAGCATCTCTTTCATTTAAACATTATAGTCCATGGTTTTCACGTATAACATAAATATAACTTCCATGCATTTGAAATATGACATTTGTAATTGAACGTAGCATTGATGCATTGAAATGTATGGAAAACATTCATGATATAGAGTTGATCTTAAAACATTTAGAAAATACTAGAGTTTTACTCATGGCATATCGTTACTCACCTCTCTCCGATAGAACGGGTGACAACGAGGTACTCCTACACAAATGCACGTAGAAGTAAAGAAATATCAATACAAGACTCTAAGGCAAAGTAATAACACATAAGTCGAGACTAAGCACATAAACCCCTTGACTCCGACTTAACAACACCTCATTCTCATAACGGGAGAGCAAAGCTAAACTCTAAGACAAAGCCCCGATGTAAAATAAGAACATGAAATTGAGGTTTGAACATGAAAATCGAAATGTAAACTCCTTCATCGAGTCCCAACCACCTCTCAAAGATGAGTTCACACCTAAGGCTAGTTCCATTTGAAAATAGGCTTAAAGGCCTTTAATTTGATAGTTCATGGGCCAAAAACGCATTTCGGGTGAAGAAGTTATGCCTCATGGAAAGTGGACTAAAATTTTGGAAAATAATGTTGGCATGGATTTTGGGTCAACTTCAAACCCCTATATCTCTCAATCTATAAAGAATTAGAAAACAAATTTTATATGGGTACAAAGGTCTATGAGTGTAGTTTCTAATGTTTCAAACGGTGCATCAATCCGAGTTTTTTTAGAGAAAGTTATGCCCATTTTACTAAATAGTGTCCGAGCTGACAGACCGTTCGAATGCCCAACCGGGAGTTCGAACGCCTAGGCAAAATGAACTGGGAGTTCGAACTCCAAGAAGAAAATTGAAAAAACCCCTTCTCTGAGGGTTCAAACTCCCCCCGAGAGAGTTCGAACGTCCAAGTTTATTTTCCACCGTTCGAACTCCATATCGGGAGTTCGAATGCCCAGTTCTGGGTAGCCCCCGAAACTCAACCAAAACACAACCAAAACTCCTCCAAACATAACCAAACCTTCCCAATACTCTTAGGGCTCAAAGATTAGCCCACAATGATGATAATAACTCAAATGTGGGAGAAAGAACAATAAAAAAAAAGGGATCTAAAGAAAAAATCAAAACCCTAACATTTTACATATTTTGGGGTTTCAACTCCCAACTCTTCGATCCTCCAACATTGAGCTTCAAGCTCTCAAATTTAAAGTAATTGGGACTCAAAGAGTCCACCAAGACAAACCCAACTCAGATATATGCATATATACAAAGATCCAACAAAATTACACAAGATAGATACATATATATGTAATTGTAGAGAGAAAAATAAAACCTTAGCTTCTTTAAGTTTGGTGAAGTCTTCAATAGCTTCAATCCCTTCCTTTAAGCCATTTTTCCTTCAATCTCCCATTCCTTCTTCCCCTTTCTCTCTTTCTCCCTCTCTCCACCGATTTTGGTGTGTGTATATGTGTGTGTGTGTTTTGTGTGTTATAAGAAGACACACATGGGAAATAATCCCATGTGTCTCACACCTCCAATACAAGATACAACACAAGTTTTCATTGGTCATTTTGATCCAAAAAAGAAATAATTAACATTAAATATTTCATAAACTAAAAATTCTTATTAATATAATTAAATAGAAGTTTGGAATATCACATTCCTATTAGTACAGGTCACATTCCTATTAGTACAGGTATGAAGTGATATTAATTAGAGTATGGTGGGTTTGGGAACAAGATGAAAAAAAAAATAACCCGAATCCAAACCCTTCCCATTTATATATATATATATTATTAAAATATAATTATTTATTATTTTTTATAATTTATCTCTTGTTTTATTCGTGATATGTTTGAAAAAAATATTAAGACAAAGAAAATAGTGCGAGTTTCGAGAGAGATTATCATAGCGTGACGAGATGAGATAGGGGTTTACCGACCCGAAAACGCGCCATTGCCGTCCTTTTTACACTATACTTTCTTTTGAATCCCCCGGACAATTTGCATATTGTTATAGATGTTCAATCTTAGTTGTCCCAAAATCTCTGGACTGCATGCGGACATGCAACCAAGAATAATATAATACGCGCCACCATAAAGCGGCCTGGGAACCATCCGGAAGTCATAACAACTAGGGTTTTAGAGCGCTCTCTCTCTCTCTCTCCTCGGCTTGCCATTCCCAAGATGATAATAAATTAAAAACTATAATACTAATGACCCTATACTCCAAAGCATGCATGTTTTAGATAATCTGTCCCCAGAGTTTGGCTAGGAGGCTAGATATATAGGACACACTTCACACAAAAATAATTCCCTAATTTGTAAACCCATTATATTATAAGGTTGCGATTATCCAGTAAATTTTGAGCGCCCTCTTGAACCCTCATTTCTCGTGCTAGCCGTAAGCCATAGAACAAAGTAAACTACTATACATATTCAGAAACTTGTAATCTCATTTAATTAGTGCACGTAACAAACATCAAAAGCAAGAGCTTCCTACATCGATCATTGCCCTACAGACCGAAACCATTCAATGTGCCACATTAAATACCTATTGAGTCACCTAGTGTTCCTAAAACTTAAGGCATTAGAAAATGGGTCCAACAAAACCACCTCTAGAAAAATACATGGCTTTTGACTACTCATCTTGTTGTAGTCTAAATGAGGCATAGTGACACATTGGGTTTAGCAAAAAATTGTCAAAACTTTCTTCTAAAAAGAATTGTCAAAACTGGTAATCATTTATGATACCGATGAACCAGAATTAATATGTTCTGGATGACTGTGAATTACATCATCTAGTGCTAATGACACCTCTATTCATAATTGTGGTTATAAGTCAGACTCCCCAAGTAACCCAAAAAACAAAAACAAAAAGATTTGATATTTAGGCCTTGTTTGGTAAGTTTATTATTTTTATTTTAGAAAAAATAAAAAAGCAACGTCTGTTTAAATTTTTTTTAGTGTTTTACAAAATTCAAAAAAAAAAATTAAAATACTAAAATGAGTGTATTTTCTCTTATCAAAGCATTGATCTAGTATTTTCAGCACAACGATAATCTATAAACGCCCATCACCAAATCACAGAAAACACACAACAACAATATACAACAAAAATACACAGTAAAAAATAAAAGCTGACAACGTTACCAAACAGACTCTTAGAGTTATTTCTTTCTTTCTTTGTTTTCGATTACTATTCTTTGTCTAGTCTTACATCATCAAATACCCATGTATTTCCTTCGTCTTTTTCTTTTGGAAATTGTGATTTTATTTTATTTTATTTTATTTGGGTGCAATAAAAACGAACTATACAACAGGAGGATGATCCCTTCAACTCTCAACTCTTGAAGAAGGTGGGCTATGCTAATTGATACTTTAAAAATCTAGAATTTAGCCTAATTAACCAGCTGCTCAAATATTATTAACATGCAATAGGTCATGTTAATTACATTGTTGATAGACCACATGTGGAAAGCAAATTTGACTTCTTTTGCATTTACTTAATTTGTAGCTGTAGTTCTCACAATAAAGGATAATATGTGTCGTTCCAGGTGTAACTCTTAGACATGGACATTTAAACCAACTCTACAAACTCTCTGCGGCTGTGTGCATGACTATGCGCATCTGCAAGAGAGAGAGAGAGAGAGAGAGAGAGAGAGAGAGAGAGGCATGTGAATGGGTCCAGTGGCTGCGGTGAGGCATGAGGGCTGTGTGATGTAAAACAGGGTCGGTGGTTGAGGAGGTGAGGTGAGGTGGGGTTCTATTTGGTTTCATGACGATTTGTCTCTCTTGGGGGGGTCCTGATCACTGAGACCCAAACTCTTTTCCCGTGAACTTTTTGCTTGGGCCTGAGGCTGTTGATACTTGATCATGGTGTCTGATGGGACTCAATATCAAAGTATATATATATATGTCTATATGTATGTTTGTTTGTTTGTGTGCGACGATAATGACACTAATTTCACGGTCATGACCACGATACCATTTCAATTAAGAACATGCAGTAACAATTGGAAGTCCCACGTGTAAGTAAGAACATGAGGTGAGAAAAAGATGGTTTCTTTAACTTTACTCTTAGAACAATTATTGATGCATGGGTGATTTCTGTCAATCAATATATCTATATATATTACAGGATGGGGTAATCGTCCTCGTTTATTGAATCACCTTATGATCTTATTAATGTTGTACGTGAATAGAGTATGCAAAATTTAAAATTTATAAATAATTGAAACAGTTATTAAATAATTATATGGTAATTTTTTTTTGTCTCTCGTATCTATCATTACAATTATTAAAAAAATAAACAAATTGAAGCAGTAATAAAAAAAAATTTAATACAATAATTTGAAAAAAAAAAGGATTACATGGGTTACCCAACTTTAAATATACTAATTGGGTTTTTTTTTTTTTTTTTTCCTATACTAGAATAGATGATGCTTTTTTTAATCATCTACAATACATGCTTCATTGTTTCGATTTATATACATGATACATGGTGGAAGCACAATAGACCGAGCACGCGTGACATCAAGCTTTCATTCTACAGAAAACTTATAAGTTGTAATCATAGTTATCAGAACCGTACCACGCACCAAACCTGTGAGGTTATCGGTTTACTGTTTGTTGGTTCAACCGGTATTATAAATTAAATGTATTTATTTATTCATATATGTTTTATCTTAAATATAATTTATATTACAAAGTAAAACATAAGAAATCAAGTAGAGTAGTGGTAAGTGTTGGTTAATTCTACTTTAGTTTCTAAGTTCAACTCCTGAAAGTTACAAATCACAGTCATCAGAATCAGACTGGACCGAACGGTTCAACTGGTTGAATAAAAAATGAGATCTTTAACGAGTATGGTTTAATTAATTTGCTAAAAAATGCATATGAAATGGATGAACCGATCGATTTTTTTAGAAAATCAACGGGTTCAACAAAAAAAAAAAAAAAAAACCAGCCACCAATTTTGACTTTTTAAATAATTTCAAAATTTAAAATTTATGTTCAGAAAATTTGAACTTGTGACAAGCATACAAGATTTGACCACTTTACCATCAAACCACTACTTCGTTTGTGATTAATTTTATCATATTTAATATATATAGGTCATATAATATACCCTATAAAACCAGTTGAACTGGTTGAACTGCCGATTGAACCAATGAACCTAGAATTGGTGCTTTGATTGGTTCAATGTCTAGTTCGGTTTTGATAATTATGCTATAAATATATCAAATTTTTGAAAGAGACTTAAAAACTCAAAGGTGATCAACTGTGTTTTTAAAAAACCGGCCAGTCAGTTCAGCAATACTTGCCGATTCAATTGCATTTCCTGTAAATTAGATGAATTTGGTTCGATTTCTAGTTCAACTGGTTGAACCAACAGATCTAGTCTGATTTTGATAACTATGCCTGTAACCCATCTCACGAAGATTCAGGTCCTCTTCATTCTATAGTTTGGAATTGAGATTTCCATTCTATCAATCAACAAACTAGATGATGCCATATTAGATTACAAAATTACATTGTTTCACATTAAAATTTATTTATTTTATATATAACAACAAACTCTTTTATTTTAATAAACTAGTTGAGTTGACATTATTTGATCCTTTCATTTTTATTCTAAATAACGTTTTCTCAATCAATAAACTAGAAGTCTCCATTCTAATAATGCTTTTGGCGGTTCTTTGCATTGCTTGTCAATGCAGTTAGCGTCTGACAGGTAAACCAAGAGTGTACTCAACTTGAGAGACGAAACCTGCTTTTCTGAAAACTTGATTCTAGAACGGAGATGAAGCTCTCATGAATTTGAAGAGAAACTTATAAGAAATGATTTTGAAATGTTTCTGAAACTCTAATATAACTTAAAGAATCTTATTAGAAACTTTTAAAAAATATCGTGAAAACTCTCTAGAAAATTTTCATAATTTTTAGTATTTTTTATATTGTCAAATCCTATTATTTGATAATAATATAAATTTTTTAAAGAATAGTCTACAAATATTTTGCAATACTAGTAGTGGACCCGTGCAATGCACGGAGAAAAACGGTTTTGAAAATTACTCTTAGATTAAAGTTATATTAAGTTATCATACATTTTAATTTATATATCTATGTAACTGTATATTACTAAGTTTTCTTTAAAGAATTAATATATTTTAAATATATTTTGGAGCTCAATGTAAAGCAAAAACTCAACCTTATAATCCATTTATTCTAATACCATAAACTTAGTATATTAAATAAAATCCTTAACCAAATCCACTCATTAGGGTTTCGAATTTTGGCTAGAAATAAGCTAAACTTAAATTTAAAACATTTACCAAATGGACAATGTAAAAAACATAATTTTCATAGATATATAGTTGAAACAAATTTTATTATATGAATTTTTTTGTCAAAATGTAATTTTTAATTGAATTAAAAAGTGCATAGTTATTTTAGAAAAATTGAAATCAAAATATATAGTTAAACTGTAACTAATAAATGAAAAAAGGAGTATCAGGTGAAGATTGCAAAGAGGGCACCTGATTAAAAAATTCTTTGCACTTGATTAAAAATTTCATATATTTCATATTCTTTTGCTACAGCTTAGTATATATTTGATAATAGATTAATGCTTTCTCGAAATACATTAACTTCTAACTATGCTAGAATTAACACACATATTTATCTTTTTATCTTTTTTTTTGCTTTTAATAAATGGGTAGCTAACTTTATTCGTTAGTAGTTTTATAGATGTAAGTGACCTAAAAATTTTAGGAAGAGATAGAAAGGAAGGCAAAATATTAGGTTATGAGACAAAAAGTTTGTATTTAACATGGAAAGTTAGTGAATATAAGAGAGTATTTAAGAATTTATATGTAAATAGGGAATTAAATGGATCACAATAAGTGAATAGAATGTGTATTTTTTAGATAGGGAGTCACTGGATTAACTTTATTTTTTTATTGAACTTAATCCCAACAATCTTTTAACATGATACGCTTGATAATCTTATCTTAGATTTTATATGTATATATATATCTTACAACCTTAATAGACTAGGTTGAATAATTGAACAAATTCAATAGTTATCTAACCAATTATTTTTGTGATGTGACATTTTAAAAATATCAGAGTATTTAGAGAGAGAGGCAAAGACAACTTATATATATATATATATATGTATATAAAAGTATTCTATCTAATTATAAAAGTATTCTAAATACTTTTTGATAAATATATTTTTTAATTTTATGTTACCTAAGATTTATCCTTTCCTATAATTTCTTTAGGCCATGTTTCACGCATCCGTTTCCTATATCGTTTCTCACTTTTGCTTCCTATTATGGCAATTGTGTCTCATTCCACCATTGATTGTTACATTCATTCATGCCTTAAACTTCTACCAACTATGTGCATCACAGTTAATGATTCTAGTCCCCACCAGAGTTGGCAATGGGTTGATTGGGTCCGGCCAGTTCAAAGAAATGTATGCTAGCTGTAGAAGAAGAAATTTGGCTTAAGTTTGCAAACTTGTTTGTTCAATGTTGTCTGAAGCAGTAATATGATGGCTGTTAGAATTATACAGATAGGTGATTCTAATTATATTGTTACCATGTTAAGAAAAATTTTGGTGTTCGTTTTAGAAGCATTTGAGGGATAACTGCAGTAGTAGTCACCAATTTATAAGAAGTGATGAAATTGTTCCACATTGCACAAATTTGTTTTCAATTTTCTGTATTGTTTTTCTTTCTTTTTTATTTATCTTTTTTGGGATAAAGATTTCAGGCAGATTATGTAGCAAGAACCTTCTACTACCTTTGTATGCTGTGATTCTAACACTATCTAAATGTAAAAAGTCATTAAAAATAAGAGAATACAAATAACATCACTTTTGTAGTTTTTTTTCCTACAGGGTTTTCAGGCCTTCAACCGACCATTCCCTCGACCTCATGCAGGGCTACCGTCCACAAACATAAATTATATAAATTTTATGCATTTGCATGAACGATGGTTGGCCACGAAAAGCTTGAGGAGGAATTGAACTTGAAATCTCATGCTAATCAGACTACTGGATCACCTCTTGTGGTTCATACCTTTTGTAATTAATGGGGGTTTTAATAAATTTAGTTTTTTTTTTTTTTTATCGTGTTACTAGTTAATCTTTGGATTTTTTTGCAGTATGGGGTTTGCAGAAGTTCGTACTACCTTCAACCACTTTGGATTCTTTAATATTAACTGCAAAATGAATATTTTTGTTTTTGTTCTCATTTTCTTATCTCCTTTTGAATGACTCTTTACCATTGATAGTACCAGGGATCATCACCAACTGATTTATAAGAAATCCTCATCCTTTTTTCAGTTATGTTAGAAGAAATTTTCAAATCGGGCCTGGAATTGGGCGACGGTACAAAGTAGCCTTATCTAGGCTTGGGAAACATGCTCCAACCATCTTTACTGCGAATATGTTATGGGCTCTTCCTCTGAGTCTGATGCCTTAAGGCCCGTTTGGTACAATTTTTCTAGGTTTTTTGATTTTGTTTTTTTGTTTTTAGAATTTTTTTGCTTTTATAAGCTAAAAATAAGTAAAAAAACAAAAAGCAAAATGTAAAAAAGCCAAAAATAATCGACTTTTTTTAATTATAAGTTAAAAAAAATTAGACCAAAAAGTCTTATCAAACAGATCTTTATAATACCTTCTTGTTTTGGCAGAGTGTTAGTTTCCTTTGTTCTTCACTTACAAAACATGTAGTTTAAGTAATCTCGAGGTTTGTTGTATTTTGAGAATTCTGGTTCATGAACCATCACTTTGTTCAATTCACTTATCGGTCCAGGTTTATTCTTTTGTAATCTTTACAGAACAAGGCAACTAATAACCTGATTTATCATCATTTGATTTTACTTGTAAGATTTTGATGGACGCTTTTTTCTTGATCCAATTTTGAAAGTGTTTACAATATTTGTTTTTGGGGTAATTACACTTTTTATTTTTGGGATAATTATACTTTTACCTCATTGTGGCTTGAGCCAAAATCAGATGATCCACAGTAGTTTAAAAGTGAATATATGACTCCCTTATGGTTTAGACTTATCTGCAAAATGCATAGAAACCGTCAGATTTAATAGAAATTTTGTCATAGAGGTTTTTTTTTTCATTTTATATCTTTAAATTAAAACATTAAAAAGACGATTTGGTAAAATAACAAAAGAAACCCCTTAAAAGATAACCCTTTATTTTGGCATAAAATGGCTAAATCGTCTTTTTGGTGTTCTAATTTGGAGAGATAAAATAAAAAAAATACTCCTATGACAAAATTTTTGTTAAATGTAACGATTTCCATATATTTTTCAAATAAGTCCAAACCATAGGGAGGTCATGTGTTTACTTCTAAATCACAGGGGGTCATATAATTTTAGCTCAAACCACAAGGGAGTAAAGTATAATTATTTCTTTGTTTGTTTTTTTTTTATTTTTTTATTTTTTACTATTGGGTGCCCAGACATTCAACTAACTACTTTTTTCAAGTTCTTGTACAGCCATCATCCATAAAATTTATTCTAACTACACCATACCCCATGCTAAAAATAGAGAAAATGCTTATTCGATCACCAGAATAGGGATTGCTGAAGTTTTGAGGATTTAAATTAGGTGACCCATCGTTTCACCTGTCTCTTCACCGAAAATTCTTTAAACTAACTTGAAGCAAGGGGAGATGGAATATTTGCTGAATTCGAAGTTCCACGAAATAAATTCATCTTTGTAAAGCATCTTTGTAGTCTCCATACTGTGTTTTCTCTTGGTAAAACTTCAAAGCAAAGAATTTTCTGTTGGAGGAACTATTTTTTGATGAGTCTATAAGAAATTCTTTGGAGTGCATAAAGGACATTCTTTCAGCGTCACGGGTAGAGTGGAGATGCTTGCATCAAATGCGTGCTTGTTCCAAATGAATCTCAATTAGAAGGATGACTGAATTACCAAAGAACTTCATATATGTGCCTAGTTCAAGGCCGTCAAATTAACTCATTGTGTTTAGGGATGACAATGCGTCAAGTGAGGGACGGGTTTGTCTAAATCCTTCCCTCCAATTCCATCCCCGTTTATTTTCAAATTGGGTTGGGTCCAATATACCTTCATATTTTTTATTTTTTATTTTGCACATCGATAATATTTTTCTAATTTCACATATTTTTGTAATATGAAACCTCTCTATATATGAAGTGAAGTGGTATTTGTGTATTATTATAATCATTTTGGTATATAATCTGGTCACGGTAGGGTTTTGTTCTTTTTCCCACAACCCATCCCATATCCGTTTTGGGTTTTATTCTTTTCTCACAACTCAATCTTAATTCTTATATTAAACTCTTAAATCCTTTCTATTAAGGATGGGACGGAACCGTTTTCTCGGATTAAATTGCCATCTGTAACTAATTGTGATTGATGCAAACAAGTAATGGTCGTAATATGACCAAATTTATTTATGTAAAAAATTAATGGGGCATGCGAGCAATTTCTTATTGAGTAGCATTTTCCTAGCAGGCTCATTGGCACCCACATATTATGTGTATATATATGTATATGTATTTGCATTCACAGTTGAAAATGTACGAAATGTTTTTTTGGTTGATTTAATCCAAATGCTTGCTTGTTTAAAGTTTTTGGACCTTGCCTTTAACTAGCATGACCTTTGAATCAAAGAATAGGTGTGTTGGCATGATATGTCACCTAACCTGACTTGACGACCATGTCAAACTATCAATTTTCATCATCCATCTCGTGGGGAATTTTCTGGTGTCACCATGTTGCTTGTGGTAGTAACAAAAACATTGAGAGAGAGAGAGAAAGAGAGAGAGAGAGAGAGAGAGAGAGAGAGATGGTTACACGATTCATTTTGTGTGGGTCCTAATGATGAATACTAACACCCAAGTCAAGAATAGAAAACTCACTTTTAGATCAAGCATGATTAATCGACCTGAAATGAAAATTAGAACTACGTAATTAAATGTTTGCAGACCTATATGTATAGATTTAACTGTCCTTTTCATGATCGCCATTTATGACACTCGTCAACTTTTCAGAGTTTTGAAGGTGGTCAATATAGTGATCAGCTAGGCATCCACCTTATATGCTAAAGTAATAGAGATTAATGGATACAAGAGTTATTCATTACGACAAGTATATCACATAACTATTTTGGTAAATTAGAATTAAAGAACAAGATGCCAATCCGGCCAACAGCTCTCAAGCCCAGTATATAAAGCAACCAAACATGCCCTTCCAGTTTCAAGAAACTAATATATGGATTGGTTCAGAAAGAAGAATAGGAAAAACATGGCTAGCAATAGCAGCATAGCCAAAAAATGGAGGCTTCTCAGTGGCAAAGATGACTGGAAGGGCTTATTGAACCCTCTAGACATTGATCTCCGACACTACATCATTCACTACGGAGAAATGGCTCAAGCAACTTACGACAACTTCATCTCCGAGAAGGTGTCAAAATATGCAGGAAGCTGCCGACATGCAAAAAAAAATCTCTTCGCCAAGGTGGGTCTAGAGCAAGCCAACCCATTCAAGTATCGCGTGACCAAATATTTGTACGCGACATCATCAATCCCTCTCCCCGACGCATTTATCGTTAAGTCTTTGTCGAGGGAGGCGTGGAGCAAGGAATCCAATTGGATGGGGTTTGTAGCGGTGGCCACGGATGAAGGGAAGGCGGCGCTAGGGAGGAGAGATATTGTGATTGCTTGGAGAGGAACAATCCAGGCCTTGGAATGGGTTAATGACTTGGAATTTGTTTCGGTCTCGGCTTCAAAAATACTTGGAGACAAACATGATCCAAGGGTGCACCAGGGCTGGTACTCCATCTACACTTCAAATGATCCAAGGTCCTCATTCAATAAGACCAGTGCCAGAGACCAGGTAACTTTAACAAATCATTTACGTATGTGGAACCAATATTAAGGTTGAGGGGGCTATGAAAATTTTTTTTTTTTGGTTGAAAAGAGGGTTAAGGAAATTGTTTTGTGATTTAATACACGATATAATATTCTACATATCTAAAAATCTAAATGGGTGAACGGAAATTTAGAATTTATTTTTTGAGGAGGTAGGCAATACACTATATTGTATTCTAAATATCAAAAAATCTATAAGGTATAAAAATATTTTTCAAAATTTTGGAGGCCGTGGTCTCCGCCCGCCCCTGTACGTTTAAGGCTTATACCAACAATATCTTTGGTGATGAGAACAAAGCTAATTTTTATTGTCTCCTCATATTATAGGTTCTTGGTGAGGTTAAAAGACTGGTGGAAGAGTACAAGAATGAAGAAATTAGCATAACTATAGCTGGCCACAGCTTGGGCGCAGCGATTGCAACGCTAAGCGCAGTTGACATAGCTGCCAATGGATTAAACAAGCCTAGAGGTCAACCAAACAAGGCCTGTCCTGTGACAGCCTTTGTGTTTGCTAGTCCCCGAGTTGGAGATTCAGGTTTCAAAAAGGTCTTCTCTGGGATGAAGGATTTTCGTGTCCTACACGTCCGAAATCTCCTAGATGTTGTTCCAAATTACCCATTGATAGGCTACTCAGATGTGGGTGAAGAATTGGTCATTGACACCACCAAATCCAAGTACTTGAAGAGCCCCGGAAGTTTGCAGAGTTGGCATAACTTGGAGGGTTACATGCATGGAGTTGCAGGAACACAAGGATCAATAGGAGGATTCAAACTGCAAGTTAATCGCGATATTGCGCTTGTTAACAAAGTTTTGGATGCTTTGAAGGATGAATATGGTGTACCTGTATCGTGGCGTTGTGAGAAGAACAAGGGTATGGTTCAACAGGCTGATGCCTCCTGGAAGTTAATGGACCATGAGCCAGATGATGATTCCTGAATGTTTGTATGCTTTAGACAATTATCGAACCTCATGCTCTAATTCCTGCTTGGAGATCTTTATGTATACTAAGTAGAGGTTTCCCTAAAAATATGTTTTAATAATTCAATTAATAGAGTTGGTGGGTGGTTCTGTAGAACTTCTCTTTGAAGTATTTCAGTTGTCCACTAACTTGTGTAAAGAAATAACTGAATTTCTTCTTTTGTTTGATTCAACTACATAAAACTGAAGAGTAAAGGTATAGGAATATTTTACCTCACAAGGAAAGTGTAAAGTGTGTCTTATGTGATAAAGATCTGGAGGAATATGACCATATTCTCCTTCAATGTAGAGTTTCATGGCTAGTCTGGAGCAGCATTATGAGGTGGTGAGGCCTTGAATGGGTAAGTCCAGCGACTGTATCTGATCTCATTAACTGGTGGTTTAGTTCCATAAACAAGATTCTTGGTAAACCAATTTGGGAAGCTTTGATACTAGCTATCTTGTGGAATATTTGGTAGTGGAGGATGCTTCAATTATGATAGTTTTTTTCATTGTATTGAAGGTGTTAAATCCATAAGCCCTACCTTGCTTAGTGTCACGAGTTGCATTTCAAGGCCAAACCCATGCCTTCATTTTTCAGTCTTATGCCAACTCAAACTTGTTTGTACATATTGTATAGAGTCTAAAAATGTAGGTTTGGTGTTGGATGCACCCGTAAAATTTTCCTTGACAAGGAGTGCGGCATCCAAGTTGGTTGTGTCCTAACTTTATCGAGAAGAGATGTTGTAATTTTTCTGAATGGCTACAAAATTAGTTTAGGGTCATATATAGTTGTATGTAAAAGAGTTTTGCCAAATTCTTTATTTATATTTTTGTAGACCCATAATGACTTCTCAAAAGGGTGTCACGTTTCCTAGCGCTAGTTTTGAAATGGTTTAGAAAACATATATAGGGGAGGATAGTAAGGTGAGTTCAAGTCCCTAGCCTATCGGTTGTTGGTAATCTAAATTCCCAATGTAATTGTAGTATGGAATTGCTTTGTTAATATAATATAAGTGATATTGTTGCTTCCAAATTGTGTGCCCATTGTTCGGTTGTTGTGTTTTCTCGTGCTTTAGCTTATTGCTTTTAGTTGCTCACTTGTGCACCTTTTGGTGTGTGTGTGTGGCTTAATTTGTGAGGTGCTCTTTGGCTAGCTTGCTTGGTGCTGCCTAAGACAAGTGCCACATAGTTTTACTTCCTTGAAAAAGTGTCGGTCCGTGATATTTGGTATTAAAGCATGGCTGTTGCTTGAAGGATCCGAGAACGTCCAAATAAGCACAAGACTACCTCGACGAGATGGAGGTGGAAATGGAAAGGCTAAGATGAGAGATGGCGAAAAGCTTGGCCACGTTTGGTGATCGCCTAGATCTTATGGAAATAAGCACGACAACTGAGTTACCACGAGCTAATGCCACTATTGGCGGGCTCGCCGATATGGAAGAGCTTTGGGATGAGGTGAAAGAGTTGAGAGGCGAGTCGGATGAGATCAACACCAAGCTAAATTTGCTAATGCGGGTAGTCGGTAACTCGGCCCCTCACACGGTAAAGGTACACGTTCCGGAACCCCGTGCCTACGGTGGAGCATGGGATGCCAAAGAGTTGGAGAATTATCTCTTTGACATGGATTAATATTTTAAGGCCATCAAGGTAGTCTTGGAAGAGACTAAGGTCACCATGGTTATAATTTATTTCAGCGGCGATGCTAAACTATGGTGGCACACAAAATATGAAGAAATCCTACAGGGCCACTATACCATTAACACGTGGGAAGACTTAAAGAGGGAATTGAAGACCTAATTCTTCCCTGAGATCGTCGAGGACATAGCTCGGCGCAAGCTTAGAGATTTAAAGCATACGAGCACTGTGAGGGAGTATGTCAAATAATTCTCTAAGCTAATGTTGGACATCCAAGACATGTCAGAGAAGGACAAAATGTTTTATTTCTTGGAAGGCCTAAAGCCTTGGGCATGTGTTGAGCTGCAGAGGCAACGAGCATAGGACTTGGCATCTACCCAAGCTGCGGCTGAACACCTAACTAACTAATCCTCCGAAGCTTCGTCCTCCTCCTTGAACAAGAAAAAGGATTCATCGAGTGGGTTAGGTGGATGTGATGGAAAGTTTGTTAAGGCCAAAAAGGGAAAAAATGGGGGAGGTGACAACGGATCTTCTTCCTCCAAGTTTCAACCAAAGTCCGGAACGCCCAACACGGCAGGAGACAAACTCAAGTTTATTGAATGCTTCTTATGAAGCGGTCCTCATAGAGTCTCTGAATGCCCCCATAGACAAGCTTTAAATGCTTTACAAGCTTATTTGTCTAGTGATGAGCAGGAACAAGACAAAGAAGAGGAAGCTGAAGGAGCCTTACAAATGGGTGCTATGCGCTTAATGCCTTAAAGAAGCAAGTTGAGATTAAGAAGGCCTCGCCTAAAGGCCTAATGTTCGTGGATGTGCGCAACAATGGCAAGTTGACCAGGGCCATGATTGACACCGATGCCACTCACAACTTTGTGTTAGACACGCTTGGCACACTTGGGCCTAAAGCTAAACAAGGACTCAAGCAAAATAAAGGTAGTGAATTTAGCGGCAAGGCCCATATAAGGAGTAGCCCAATCGGTGCTAGTGAAGTTGCGAAATTGGGAAGGGCATGCCAATTTCACCGCCATTCCTATGGATGATTTTCAAGTGATTTTGGGCATGGAGTTTCTACGAGACACCAAGGCCATTACAATGCCCTTTGCTAGCTGATTGTGCTTGATGGGAAAGGACCCTTGCCTTGTTTCCTTCGTGGCTGAACCCTCTTGGATGTGACGCCTAAAGAACTTCCGAAAGCACTACCTCCACGGTGCCCTGTGGATCATGAAATCGAGTTATTGCCAGGAGTGAAGCCTCATGCTTATGGGCTATATAGAATGACCCCTCCTGAGCTCGCGAAGTTAAGGAAGCAGTTGGACTAGTTAATTGAAGCGGGCTTTATTTGCCCCTTTGAAGTACTATTTGGAGCTCGGTGCTTATCCAAAATAAGCATGATGGGAGCTTACGGCTATATGTGGACTACCAAGCTCTCAATAAGGTGACGGTGAAGAACAAGTACCATATCCCACTGATCGCGGATCTCTTCGATCAACTTTGCAATGTCAAGTTCTTAACCAAGCTCAATTTGTTGTTGGGCTACTATCAAGTGCTCATAGCGGATGGAGATAAATCAAAGACCACCTATGTATCTTTGTATGGGGCATCTGAGTTCTTGGTGATGCCATTTCGCTTAACTAATGCCCTAACCACTTTTTACACGTTAATGAACCAGGTGTTTCATGATTACCTAGACAAGTTTGTGGTGGTCTATCTTGATGACATATTGGTGTATAGCTCAAGCTTGGAGGAACACGTAGAGCACTTGAGGATGGCGTTCAAGAAGTTACGAGAGAATCACTTCTATGTCAAGGAAGAGAAGTGCTCTTTTGCATAAGAGTGTATAAAAGTTTCTTGGGCTCATTATTAAGTAGGGATATATTTCGATGGATATGGACAAAGTGAAGACAATTCTAGAATGGAAGGCCTTAACTAATGTGTCTGAGCTACGCTATTTCTTAGGGCTTGCCAACTACTACCGGTGGTTCGTTGAAGGGTATTCAAGAAGGGCCCCCCCTTGATTGACTTGTTGAAGAAAGACAAAGCTTAGGATTGGTCAAGGGAATGCCAAGGAGCCTTTACTAACCTGAAGGAGGCCGCGATGAGTGACTCAGTCTTGGCCCTACCGGATGTATCCAAACCCTTTGAAGTGCAAAATAATGCTTTAGATTTTGCCTTAGGTGGATTGCTACTTCAAGAGGGCCATCTGGTTGCTTATAAAAGTTGCAAGTTGAGCAACGCCGAGAAGAGATACACCGCCCAAGAGAAAGAGTTACTTGCGGTGGCGCATTGCCTTCGGGTGTGGAGGCACTACTTGTTGGGGTCCAAGTTCATAATGATGACTGATAACATGGCCGTTAGCCATTTCTTAACTTAGCCTAAATTAAACCCAAAACAAGTGTGATGGTAAGAGCATCTTGCTAAATTTGACTTCAATCTAGAGTATAAGGCGGGTTGTACCAACTAGGTGGCAGATGCACTGAGTCGCAGGGTTGATCTTGTGCTATCAAATTGGTGGCAAACCTTATAGCTAGCAAGGTCACCACAAGCATGCGGGAAAGGATTAAAGAGAACTTGCCAAAGGATCTTATGGCGTAAACCATCATACAACTAGCCAAAGAAGGGAAGACATGCCAATCTTAGGTCGAGAACGACTTGCTTATGGCCAAAGAGAATCGGGTTTATGTACCTAAAGCTGGTGACCCACAAAAGGCGCTACTGCAGGAGTGACATGACACCTTATGGGCTAGCCACCTAGGGAGGCATCGAATAATGGCATTGCTGTCACACCCTCATCCCAATTAGACATCATTAATGTCACATTAGGATATGATTGATCGCACAGGTCACCGTGTCTGCAAACGATACCTTAATTCACACCCGAAAATAGAACGCAACGGAATAAACACCATTGCTTTATATAATCATGGGCCAACCATACATAAATATAAAGTACATCAGAGTAAACCATCTTATAACCTTGCACACATCTTACAAATATAGGTACATAACAAACCCTCATAAAACTCAAGCTAACATAAAGCAAAATACAAATATAACTCAAATCCTAACGTCTTATACAAATATGACAAGAAACTAAAAGCAATGGGACAAGAGCTTTTCCAAGCCCCGAGACATGACATCCTGACATCGACATGAATGTCATAACGGCTAAGACCAAAACTACAGTGAACCAAATCGTTATCTTTACGTTACCTGCCAAAATAGTCTGTGTGGGTGTGAGCTAATTGTCAACGTACTCATGATTGATAATCAAACTCATAAAGAACGTTATATACATAATCACATAATCAGCTATCAATAAATTCATCAATCAATGATATATGATCATCTATAAAACACCAACAATGTAATTTACTTCATGAAATGCAATATCTCTTGTGATGCAATGCATGAAACACTCGAATATGTGCACGATTTAGATAACGTTGGCCCAATACATCGATGACTCGTTATCAAGGAATGCTCACCGTGGCACCCTTGGGTCAGTCCACCGTGACTAAGCCTTTAGTTAACTCACCGTGGTTAACTCTCTCCAGTGCAATACAAGGCAAACAATATGGATGACGTACAATGCCACCTTATGTATCTATAATCACCAATGTCTCCACATAACTCCTCATATGTATAAACACTAATTTCACCTTATATATAAACACCATTAATACCTCATATGAATTCACTGCCACCATACATATAGAAAACGACATCAAAATGATCTAAAATTTGGCACATATTATCATCTACCTATCTAATAGATACAATAAACATTTTATAATTTTTTGACTACTTTAGCTTGGTCTAATATTCTGTCAAGGTAGGAGTCGTAAATTTGGGCATCAGAATTCTACAAAGAAAGTTTGACTTAAAAAATTTACCATAATTTAAAAATTACAATATTTTTGAGTGAAACCAAAGCCCAAATTACCATCATAATTCCAAGTTAAAGTGTTTAAAAATTCAATCACAAATAATATTTGTAGTTTGGTCAGAATATCTCCAAACAGTAGCCCTATCATAGAAATGACTCTGGTTATGCCAACCATGGATGATTTCAAGTTTTTATCACGAAATTCCTCACCTCCTACTTCCATTTACATGGCATATATGACATAAACATGCAAGAACCCATGAATACACCATCAAACAACCATGAACATGAGATATCTCACCTTAGGAATGAAGACATAAGTCTTCCCCTTCAATATCTTCTTCCTCTTCTCTCCTTCATACGAATGGTGAGGAGTCAACAAGCTCCTTGATTGTACTCTAAAAAGTGTAATCACAGTTCTCTATTATAGGCTATTGTTAGTTATTATTTATGTGTTATTTATTATTTATAATGTAAAATTAATATTTTTCATGTTTTACGTATCTTGTACAAATTTGAAGTTAAAATAAAGCAAAATAGAGCAAGAGAGTAAAGTCAAAAGAATGTCAATTGTTGAAGTCCACAGATCCCTCTGTTCTTACAATTCTACCAAAGCTAAATCTTCCACCAAGAATTGGCTCTTTGACATTAGCAACATGATGATATCATAATAAGATAAGGATGTCCAACTAAAGTCTTCCACCGAGAATTCAATTGTTGGCCATTATCATATAATAATAGGAATATTCCAAAAGGATTGGTGGTCAGGATGACTTGTTTGCCATTACTATAAAATAATAAGAAAAGCCAACGGAAAGAGAGAGGAAGGCAAGGAAAATGTCTATAAATAGCTAGGGGAGCCAAGGAGGCAGAGAGAAATTAAGGGAGAAGAGGTCTGAGAGCTCTCTCTTCTTGTTCATCATTTAGTTATCTAGCTTGTAGTTTTGTGTCATTTATTTCAGTATTTTCTTTACCGTAATTCTTCTGTAATAAACCTTTTTTATTTATGAAGTTATTTTTTTTCACGCTGAGTATTTTCAATACTATGAGTAGCTAGTTTAATTCTTGGAGTCAATTGTGAAAATCATTTGATGATCTTGGAATATCAATGGAGGTAATCGAGTTTTCATTGTTTTATATTTAAAATCTTTCAATTCTTGGTAATTAAAATTCTAGACATTTGAGAAAACTTAGATTCTTGGCTAAGTTTGGTAATTTTTATGCACAAATATTAGTTTGGTATAGTTATTGCACAAATCGATGGTATGAATTCATGACTTTAATTTTATTATACTAGATTTAATTATTATAGAATTTCTGTTCTAAAAGCTAAATCTTCCAAATCAAAAACTCAAGATGAAGCCAATAATTTGAGTTATAAAACATCCGTTGAAATTTTGGGTGAATTAGATGATCAGATCAATTGGATCCAAGACAATTTTGTTAAAGTTTATTTAAAGTCTAGTTTCACAACAATCATCAAATCTGCCAAAAACATCAATTTTATTTTGGTTACCATTTTCTGCTTCAATTGTCCAATTCTCATCGGTACTCTTCTAGGTGAAATTCAAATTGATGGGCTTAGATTCCAACTGAAGTCATTGCAACACTACGGTGTTTAGCATGATTTAGTGAGAATCTAATATTTTACCGTGAGTGAATTTTCAGCTCTAACTTTGCATGTTTTGTTAACCGTTCTCTATACATTCGATTTCAATTTATCGAGTTATTACTGCATCACAACTACACTGGCGGATTCAATCACATTATTTACAAGTGATCAATATTTTGGGGCCGTTGCTGGGGAACGGCTTTAAAAAAATCATGCAAAAAACCAAAAAAATTTGAAAATTTGAAAATTAAATTAAAAAATGAAAAATTTGTAAATTCAAAATTCAAAAAAAAAAAAAAAAAAAACATTTGCTGGGATTTCAAGACAATTGATTATTTCCCTACCTTGATGAAGGAGTTGGACTGTAAATATATGTATTTTTTTCCTTTAAGTTGATAACCCTGTGTGGATGACCCCTAGGGTTACTATTGCTAATATTTTATTTTTCACACTTTAATTTCAGTCTTGTATATTTAGTTTTTTTTTTCTTGTGGTTAACCGCTTTTGTTGGCATACTCGTCTATTACTGGACGAAGCCAAACAAGTTGGCTACCATATTTTCTACTTTTATTTTTCATCTAACCCATCTAACTCATCTAACTTACTAACTATTTAACATTTTATTTTATTTAGTGGATAATCAACAATGGTTACCATTCTAACATTTTATTTTATGCACTTTATTTCAAATCTTTTTTTTTTTTTTGTGGTTTACATATCGATTTGATTTACCGCCTATTTAGGTCAGGGCCGCTCGATATGGTGAACATATAGCTTTATGTGTATATTTATTTATTTTTATTTGATTATTATTGATAACTTTATCTCGAGTTGATTCACCGCTTATTTAGGTCGGCGCCGCTCACTAAGGTGACCATAATGTTGTTACTAACCTGTCTAACATTATTTTCGTTTATTATTTTTGTGTGTAAGTATTTTAGTATATTGTTGTAATTTTTTAATTTTTTTATTATTATTATTAGTATCTTTTTGTTAGCCGACTTCAGAAATGCCCCGATCTAGTTGTTACTCTGCCCGCATTCCTTTTGGCAAGTGACCTTCCATTTCCTTAGCTCTGAGAGCCATTAATACTGTTTCTCTTCTCATTCTTATTTTGTTGGTGGCCCACCTAGGTTTTTAGTCCGGCATTCTGATTTGTAAGGTCTGTGTTTATGTTTTGGGATAGATTCATTAGGGATGTGCGTGGACGATTGTTGAGCGTTGACTTTTCTAGTGATTTTTCTCCCATCTTTCGTACTCTTTTCCCATTTAGAACTCCTGTTCCAAACATTTAGTTAGTTAACTGATATCTTAGTTATATCCTAATGGTGGAAGAATTTAATTATTAACAACCTGGGAATCCCAACCCACCAAATCCAACTAATGTACCTGAAGTTGGGAGTGTACATAGTGATCCTCCCCATAGGTCTCTCAGGGCTTATCTGAACCCCGTTAGGCAAGTGCCTACTTCTTGCATTGTTCTTCTCGCGCATCGTCTAGCAATGACCTTAAAGCCGGGAATGATCCAGCTGATAAATCCATTTCATGGTTTGGATTTCGAAAAATCATATCAACACATAAAAGATTTCGAGGACGTATGCTCTATATTTTTCGATAATTCTTACCTAAGGGAAGTTATACTTTTGAAACTCTTCTCGTTTTCTTTCAAAGACAAGGCCAAGACATGGTCCAATTCATTAAGGCCTAGGTTTATTCACTCTTGGCAAAATCTTCAAACCAAATTCTTGAAAAAATTCTTCCTTGAGCATAAAACTGAGGCAATTCGTCTCCAAATCTCTCAATTTGCCTTTATTTCTAGTGAATCATCCTTCCAATATCGGGAGAGATTCAAAGATTTGTTGAGTGCTTGTCCACATCATGGTTTCACCAATTGGCATATCATAAATACTTTCTATTCATCATTGACTCCACAACTAAAGCAATTCGTTGAGCCTATGTGCACAAGGACTTTGTATGACAAAGTCCCATCTGAAGCATATGATTTCTTTGATTATTTAGTGAATTTGGCTTGAAATTGGGCCATAACTAGGACCCAAAATCTTGAGTCTAAGCCTATAGTAACATTTCAGCTTAATCAAGCGGATGATCTTAATGCTAGAGTTGCTGTACTTACCCGAAAGATAGAAGCCATAGAGACAAGTAAGGCTAATGTGAATACTGAGTCTCTCAGGGAAGAGAGTTGTTTAATATATGGTATAATGAAACATTACACTGCTGCATGTCTAATCATACCAGGTTTCAAAGAAGTATTGCATGGCCAAGTCAATGCGGTTGGCCAGTATCAGGGTACATATAGTGACCAACTAGTTGGGGAGGACCCTTTCTCAAACACATATAACTCTGGATAGAGAAATCACCCAAACTTTGGGTGGAGAAACGAGGGTCCTTCGAATCCTCAAGCATTCCAAGGAGGGCCTCAAAACCCTCAACCTTTCCAATCCCAACCTATTCAAGCTCAACAATCTATGCCTTTCCAATCCCAACTTAATACATATCAACGCCCTCATAAGAGATCTTTAGAAGATAATGTTCATCAATTGATAAATGATATGAGTAGAGTCAATAATAGGGTGGATAGGCAAGACAGGGTGTTAGACCAACACACTAGGATGTTGGAGGACATAGTAAAGCAAATGTCTAATTTGACACAAACTTTGACTCAACAAGTATCAGGGAGATTTTCATCTCAACTGCAACCAAATCCAAATCCCACAAAGCAAGTGAACAAGACCGAAGCAAGGATTGATCCTCAATCCAGTCATGAACAAGTCCAATCCATCACAACCTTGAGAAGCGAAAAAATCATTGATAAAACCATTCCACCTAGAAAGAAAACTCTTAAGGTTAGTGATGAAGGGAATGGAGATGTGAGAGAACAAGAAAAAGAAAGAGAAAGAGATGAAAGTGGGAAAGAAAAAGAATTAGTTGAGCCAGTCTTAGAGCCAACTAAAGCATTTGAAGATGAGGGTATTGATGTTGTCAAATATGCCTTGTTTCCTCATAGATTGACTAAACCAAAACATGAGCTTCTGAATTCTGAAATTTGTGAAGTGTTTAAGCAGGTCAAGGTCAACATTCCAATCTTAGATGCCATCAAGCAAATTCCCTCCTATGCCAAGTTCTTAAGGACTTGTGTACTGTGAAAAGAAGGTTGCATGTTAAGGAAATTACCTTCATGAATGATAGCCAGAGTGTAATTTTGCAATATAAGTCTTCACTGGAGTATAAGGACACCGACTGTCCTACTATTTCGTGTACAATAAGAGGAAACAAGATAGATCGAGTCCTTCTTGATCTAGGAGCTAGTGTCAATCTACTCTTTTATTTAGTGTATCAACAACTCGGATTAGGTAAGTTGCGCCCTACACGTGTCACCTTGTAACTAGCAGACATATCTATTAAGGTTCCTAGGGGTATTGTGGAGGATGTTCTCATTTAGATAGATAAGTTTTACTATCCATTGGATTTCATTGTGTTAGACACACAACCGGTTGAGAGCATTAGTGCTCATTCCCAAATTCCTGTTATCTTAGGACGACCATTCCTACCCATATGTAATGCCATAATCCATTGTAGGAACAGGCTGTTAAAGTTGTTGTTTGGGAATATGACTGTCAAAATGAATATCTTTTCAGTTGAAAAACAACCGAGAGAGTATGAGGACATCAGAGAAGTAGACTGCATTGAGTTTATGTGCAAGAGTACTTTGATAGTGAATTTTTTTAAGGATTCTATTGAAAAAGTTCTTGTTTTGAGCAAGCCACATGACTAGTTAGATTGTGACCATGTCAAGTCTAGGGACACAATTCATAGAAGGATAGAGAGAGAACAATGTATGCAAGTGGGTCACTGGACCTTATCATTTGAGCCTCTAAATCCTAGTATCATAAAGCTTATTCCTTTTGAACAAAAGCACCCACTCCAGAAAGAAAACTTTTGCCATCTACATTAAAGTATGCATTCCTTGGTGAAGGTGAGTCTTATCCTATTGTTATATCCTCTAGCCTGTTTGAAGACCAAGAGTAATGCCTTGTGAAAGTGCTAAAGAATCATCAAAAAGTCTTAGGTTAGACCATTGCAGATCTTCACGGTCTTGTATGCACACATCGTATATATCTTGAGGAAGAGTTTAAACTGGTGCGTCAAATGCAAAGGCGTTTAAATCCCAACATGAAAGAAGTTGTGAGAGGAGAAATACTGAAGCTTCTCGATGCGGGTATCACATATCCCATCTCTGATTCAAAGTGGGTTAGTCCAACCTAAGTTGTTCCAGAAATCTAGAGTCACTGTAATCCAAAATGAGAAAAATGAACTAGTGCGTACTAGAATTCAAACTGGGTGGCACATGTGTAAGCACCCCATTTTTGACCGCTCGGCAGTCTACACTCCATCCAGACTTGTTTTCAAGTCATTGTGGGCATATTCCAATCAAAACCAATTCTCTAGGTCCAAATTCCGTCTTTCCGTCGCTTCGAGGGACTGTTAAGCCCAAATAGAGGCAAATTGACCAAAATGACCTTAGGGGCATTGTCCTTTCCTTTCCGTTTCCAAGCCCTCTCTCGAGACAGTTTATTCCTCGAGACAATTCCAATCCAGGCACGTCTCTTCAGAGACGATAAGTCCCCTTTCCAATCCCTCTCTCGAGACAGTTTATTCCTCGAGACGGTTCCAACCCAGGCACGTCTCTTCGGAGACGGTAAGACCCCTTTCCAACCCCACTCTCGAGACAGTTTATTCCTCGAGACGGTTCCATTCCAGGCACGTCTCTTCGGAGACGGTAAGACCCCTTTCCAACCCCACTCTCGAGACAGTTTATTCCTCGAGACGGTTCCACTCTAGGCACGTCTCTTTGGAGAAGGTAAGACCCCTTTCCAACCCCACTCTCGAGACAATTTATTCCTCGAGACGGTTCCATTCCAGGCACGTCTCTTCAGAGACGATAAGTCCCTTTTCCAATCCCACTCTCGAGACAGTTTATTTCTCTAGACGGTTCCAATCCAGGCACGTCTCTTCGGAGACGGTAAGTCCCCTTTCCAATCCCTCTCTCGAGACAGTTTATTCCTCGAGACAGTCCGAGTAGCGAAACTACTCACAAAACCGTTAGAGTAGCGGAAATACTCACAAATAGGTCGATATAGGGAATTGGCAATAAATCCCTGTGTCACGACGACCGCCGTTAGAGTGGTGGAAACACTCAAAACCCAAGTCAACACCAGTGTCTGTTAGCCCACTTCGGTGAAAAATGACCAAACTGCCCTTTAGACCTTTTCCGAGACTTTCCGGTCAAGATGACCATTTTGCCCTTAGGCATTCGAATGCCTCGGAAACCACACCGGCTCTAGGTATCAAACCGGTAACCTCCTGAGAATACTTTTTATAGTGTTCTCAACCTCCTTTTATCTTTCCGGATCTTTTCGAGTCAGTTCCGGCCAACTCGGTACAAAATGACCGTTTTGCCCCTGGTGGGCCGGTCTCCTTTTTCGACCACACCGACTCTGGGTATCAAACCGGCAACCTCCTGAGACTACTTTTTATGGTGTTCTCAACCTCCCCTTACCTTTTCGAATCTTTTCAAGTCAGTTCCGGCCAACCCGGTGCGAAATGACCATTTTGCCCCTGGTGGGCCGGTCTCCTTTCCGACCACGCCGGCTTTGGAAATCAAATCGGAAACCTCTGGGAACATTCTAAATAATGTTTCCAGATCCTAAGTCTTCTTCCGGGACAGTCCGAGTTCACCCCGGTAGCTTCCTAGTCCGATTAACCGTTTTGCCCCTAAAGGCCCGGTCAACTTTTCTGACACATTTTGTCCTCACTTTTCAAGTCAAATACCTCCAGGACACTATTTTAAGTGTTCCTGCTCCTTTCCGGCCTTTTGGGTCATTCTCGGCTCCTTCAAATCATTCCCGGACTTTCCGGAGTCACTCCTAGTGAAGCCAGGCTAAAAATTGCATGGTAGTCACTAGTACAAGCGCCCAAATCTTGTCAAAGATACATTTCTTGCCGACCTTAAACCTTTCCTAATTGGCTGGCGCCACTAGTAGTGGCGCCAAGCCAAAAAATGGCCTGGCGCCATTCCTAGTGGCGCCAGTGTAAAATTTGGCTTGGCGCCATTGCAATAGGCGCTAGTATTGTCCAACCTCTATAAATACAGAGTCTCATTCAACGTGAAAGGGGTCTGCAAACTTAACCTAAAAATCATATATTTCGATATACAGAGCTCGAGCACCTCCAAAAACCCTAGTTTCCTTAGGTTTTCCAAACCCTAGCCACCCTACACAAACCCTAGCCTCCTATACACTCCCCCATACACTCATATACTAGCTTTCAACCATCCTTTGAAGACTTGAAGAGTTGCAATCCAAAGCTTGAAGACAACTCTTGAAGACTGAAGGTGAAGATCAAGATAAAGACCGAAGACCAAAGATTGAAGACAAGTAAGGCGCGCAAAATAAAGAAGACATATGGTAGGTTTCCTATTTAAATTTTCGCCCTTCCCCCCTCTCTGATCTCTCTCACCTAACCCACTTGGGTTTTCTCTATTTTAATCCCCCATCTCTTTCCCCCCTTTCTTTGCATGCTTGAAATAAGGGGATTCCCGGTCCATGTGTAGGATTGGGCTATTAGAGAGTCACCATGTCGGGGGCTTTCTTCTAGTCTAACCAAAGACCACGTGGGTCCGGCCCCCTTGATTATGTGGTGAAGCCTTAACCTTGTATGTTCACGACCCCAAATTGCATTGTGCATATCATAGTCTTGCATCTTCCAAAAACCGTTTTCAAAGTTGTTTTTCAAATCGTTTTCAAACTTGTTTTCAAAATTGCATCAAAATCTCTTTTTCAAAAACTTGTTTTCAAAACCACAATTCTAGGGTGATTCTAGCCTTTCCATGGCTAGGGTTGCTTTAGGAAATGTTACATTAAAAGTGACATTTTTTGGTCTATATTTTCAAATCTTATTGTTTTCCAAAACTACTTTCGTAAAGTGGTTTTAGCCCTCTTATGGTTAGAATCGCTTTAGGAAAGTGAGATGTTTTCATACTTTCCAAAAAACTCTCTTTTCAAAAATCTCTTCCTAAAAATCTCTTTTTCAACATACTTTCTAAAACTCTCCTCTTCAAAATTGTTTTCAAAAACTCTCTTTCCAAAATCTTCCTTCTAGAAATTTCCTCTCTAGGATTTTACTTCTAAAATCTACGTTTCTAAAAACACACTTTCCAAAACTCCTTCTCTTTAAAATCTTTTTCCAAAAACTCCCTTTTCAAATTCACTTTCCAAAAGTTCCTCCCTAGGATTCCCTTCTAGAAAACCTTCGTTTCTAAAAACGCACTTTCCAAAAACTCTTTCCTTAGAGCCCAAGTCAAGCCCTAAAATCCACAATTAGGAAACCCTAATTTTCTTTCCAAAAATATGGCTTTCAAACCTTGCCCAAACCTAGGTTTCCAAAATCTCTCGTTTTCTACATCCAAACTATACATATTTCTAAAACCTCTTTTCTACGTTAAAATTCCACACTTTCAAAACTAGGGTTTCTAGAATCTCCCTTTCCAAATCCTTGTTAAATCAAAACTAGGGTTTCTTAAATCTTCCCTTTAAGAAACCAAATCCAATCTCCTCGTTTAGGAAACTAAATCCAATCCTCCGTTTTTGGAAACAAATCCTAAACCTTTCCTAATTCAAATTCTTCCTAATTTCCTACCTTCTTAAACCAGAAATTTCCTAAACCTAAACTCTAAATCTTTCTTTAAATTTCAAAATCCAACTCTTTCCTAATTCAAATCCTTTCTAAACTTCCACTTTCCTAAACCTTAAGTTTCCAAAACTTGAACATAAAAATTTTTCCTAAAATTTTAAAATTCAACCCTTTCCTAATTTAACCCCCTTTCTAAATCTTAACTTTCCAAATTCAAGTTTTCAAAACCTTTCCTAAATTCAAGCCTTTCCTAATTTCAAGACTTTCTAAAATTCAAACTCTAAAACTTTCTAAATCCTAAACTTTCTAAATTTCAAATCTTTCTAAAATTCTAAGCTTCTTAGATTCAAAACTTTCTTAAGTTAAATATTTCTAAACCCAAATCTTTCTAAATTCTAAACTTTCCTAAAACTTCAACTCTTTCCAATTTCAGAACTTCCTTGTTCTCAAAGCTTTCTTATTTTCAAAACTTCCTTGTTTTTCTAAATTTTCCAAATTCAAAACTTCCTTTTTTTCAAACATTCCAAAATTCAAAAATTTCTTAATTTGAAACTTTCCAAATTTTAAACCTTTCTCAAACTAAACTTTTCTTAATTAAAAACATTTCTGAATTCAATACTTTTCCATTTCAAAATTTTCCAAAAATGAAACTTTCCTAATTTGAAACTTTCCAAAAATGAAATTTTCCTAATTCGAAACTTTCGTAAATCAGACTTTTACTAATTCTAACATCTCCTAAAATCTAATCTTTCTAAATTTTCTAAGTCGAGTCAAATCTTTCCTAAGTCTAGGTTTCCTAAACCTCCATCTTTCCAAAACAAGTCTAAATCTTTCCAAGTCCTACTTTTCCAAATCAAAATTCAATCTTTTCAATTCCAAAATTCCAAATTCCAATTTTCAATCCTCTATTCAAAGTTCAATTTCTCAATCTTCCAATTCAGTTTCCATTTCAATCTCTTTCTTCCAATCCAACAATCTCTTTTCAATCGGACTCCGGTCCGAATTACGACTGACCTGATTCCCCTAAAGGGATACGTAGGCAACCTTCATAGGTATGGTCACAATACTTTTCAAACTTTCGATTCCACCCTCATGGGTGTGGTTTCTAAAATCTTTCCAAATCTCAAATTCTAATCTATTTTCAAAATTCCAATTTCAAAATTTCTATATTCAAATTTTTACTTTCAATTTTCCAACTTTCCAATTTCAATTTCATCTCTTCAAATCTATTTTCAAATCATATTCTTTTCAAATTTATTTCCAAATTTATTTTTCAATTCTCTTAACTTGCACTTGCACATCATGCATCATGTTAGTTTCTTTTCAAATATTCTTTTTCAAAGTGAATAGGGTTGAACTATAGTTAGTTAAAGACTCTCATAGGTAAATCTAGGATAGATTGACATGTAGGTACCGAAAGAGCGGGGTAGGGTGATAGCTTAGTGCGTCTTCCTTACACGTAACCAACCTCCGAAACTAGGATCACTGATTTCAAAAACCAAAAGGAGTTATTTTTCTAAAAAGGGCTAAATATTTTTCCAAATGTTGCCAAACAACCTGTTTTCTTAAAAACTCTCTGTTGAGGAGATATTTTCAAAATTGTTTTCTAAAAACCTTAAGTATAGTTGTCGGATTATTCTTAGTTTTTAGGTGACCTAACTCACCTTAATTAAGTTAGGTGGCGACTCCAAATTTTTTTCAAAAGCCCTTTGTTCAAACCAATTTTTCAATTCAAACCTAGTTGCACTCATTCTTTTAGGAGGGTGAGTTCTAACGAGAGAGTACAACATTTTTTCCACTTGTGTGAGTATTCCTCGAGTGCGAAAAATCTGGGTGCGACAGCATGTGCATTGATTACCGTCGATTGAATGTTGTTACTAGAAAAGACCATTTTCCACTCCCATTCTTGGACCAAGTAGTAAAATGAGTGGCAGGACGGGCCTTTTACTATTTTCTAGATGGGTACTCTAGGTACAACCAAATTGAAACTGCCTTAGAAGACCAAGATAAGACGACTTTCTCATGTCATTTTGGTACCTATGCTTACAAAAGAATGCCCTTCGGCTTACGTAATGCATCGGCTACCTTTCAAAGGTGCATGAAGAGTATCTTTAGTGATATGGTGGAAAGATTCTTGGAGGTTTTTATGGATGATTTTTCTATGTACAAAGATACTTATAAGAGTTGTTTAGAACACCTTAAGAAGGTGTTAGAAAGATGTGAGGAGAGTAACCTTGTCCTAAATTGGGAAAAGTGTCATTTCATGGTGACACAAGGTATAGTGTTTGGGCACATCGTGTCTAGCAATGGGATTAAGGTAGATAAAGCCAAACTTAAACTGATCCATAAACTACCTACTCCTAGAACTGTGAAAGACATTTGATCTTTCTTTGGGCATGCTGGTTTCTATCGGTGATTCATAGCAGGGTTTAGTGCCATCTCCAGTCCAATGTGCCATTTTTTGTCAAAAGACGTTTCATTTGAATGGACGTTTGAATGCTAAGAAGCTTTCGACAAGCTTAAAGGGTTATTGACAACTACACCTATTATTCGGTCACTGACTCACCTCTGAATGCGGTATTCCTACAAAATGGAGTTAGCACCCCGCAAGAGTACGGGGGTCGCGATGAAGTATAAACCGGTAATCCGGTATCGTTCTCTCCAAGGGACCTAGCCAAATATAGACTCTAGCACTCAACTCACACTAATCTAACCTAAGATTGGATTGCAATTATGCGGAGAATTAGATCTAAAATAAAAAGGAAAATAAAGAGACCGAAAATCTTTTGGGTTTTGATGGTTGTTTTGAATTCCTAAACTATTGCAATGAAAATAAAGAGAATTAACACTAGACAAATAAATTAAGGCAAAGTGAAAATAGAATTAAAGCAATTAAAAAGGGAATTGGGCTCAAATGATCCAACCACTCAATTTCATCCAAGGTTTCCAATGGGGTTTATAACTCAAATCAAACACAACATTTAAGTGTGTTTGATTCGGAGGATTTAGCTTTGAAAACCAATTATTCTCAAGCAATTGAAATTAGATACATGTTCAATGGGGAATCAAAGGTTAATACCATCGATTCAACTTAGTCAATATTAAATTTGTGATTTGTGCATTGATTAGCCAAACATAGTCAATAACCTAGGTTTTCTAAGGCATCTTCAATCAATTGTTGGGAATGAATTTCTAGCAATTGTGGAGTATTTTTCTAGTCAAGAGTCCTAAAATTAATACCATCGATTTGGGTGATTAAAATCCCCAAACTTAGTCAATAATCTAGGTTTTCTAAAATTCCACATCTAATTACTAGAAATTTGAATTCTAGAAAAATATGGCTATTAATTCATGAGATACCTCCATTCAAACCCTTGGATTTCTTGAGTGATTTTCACATTTAAACCCAATTTATAAAACTAGCTACTTAAATCCATAAGAAAAGCATGTAAAAATGTAAAGAAAGCATGTAGAGACTTAAATCTAAAATTTACTTGAATATTAAAGTTGTTTGGTTACAAAGAAAATGCAAGAAAATGAAGAAAAATACAATACAATAGAAGAAAACTACAAGTTTTACACCTATACTACCATTACAAAGCTAAATCTAAGTTAAAAATGAAGAAAAATAGAAAAACCAACCTCTTGGGAACTTCTCCCGCCGCCCCTTCCTCAAAACTAACCCCTAACTCCTCAAAAACTTTACAAAAAACCCTAAAAAATGCAGCTTCGGATGCAAAAAACACAATCTGGATGAACAGTAACCGTTCGAATACCGTTCGGACGGTCCGTTTGACGCTCGTTTGAAGTCCGTTTGGACGGTGAACAGTAACCGTCCGGACGGTACTGTTCACCGTTCGGACGGGTACTATTCATACTATTCAGCTGCAGAAATTTTGAAGCATTATTTGACCACCTTAGAGCTTGATTCAGCCGATGCATATTAGACGCAAAGTTGTAGAGTTTGAAGTCTTCTTTCCAATGACGCAAAATCAGCTCAATCGGATATCGGAGCAAAAAGTTATGACCAGAATACCGAGACAGGTCTGAATTTTCATGAACAAATTATTCGCCTTGAACCCGCTTTGATTATTCTTGCTTTTTTTTTTTTGCCTTTATTAGCTTATATAACCTACAAAACACATATAAAACATACTCAAACAAATATCTAACTAAAATAAGATAATTAATTACAATATAAGTCTAACAAAGTACAAATTAAGGACTTATGATTACACTTTTAGGGTGTAATCAGTCACCCGATTGGTTTTTACCTTTCGAGTTGATGTGTGATGCTAGTGATTATGCTGTAGGAGCAGTTTTAGGGCATAAAGTGGATAAGAAACCTATGTTATCTATTATGCACACGAAAAGGAACTCCTTGCTGTTGTGTTTGCATTAGATAAGTTTCGATTATACTTGGTTGGGTCATTAGTCATCATCTATACTAATCATTCTATGCTAAAGTACCTGTTAACCAAGCCTAATGCAAAATCACGCTTCATCCGTTGGATTCTTTTGTTACAAGAGTTCCACATTGAAATCTGAGATAAGAAAAGGGTAGAGTATGTAGTTCTTGACTATTTTTCACGGCTCCCTTTTGATGGGGAAGCCAAAGATACTTTCCCTATCAATGAGTATTTTTTGGATGAGCAACTTTTCCAAATCCAAGCAAGCAACTGTTCTGTGGTTCGCTGATATAGCCAACTTTTTGGGTATTGGCAAGATACCATCACACTGGTCTTACTTAGATAAACGAAAATTCTTTAGAAATGTGATGTATTTCTTCTGGGATGATCCATACTTGTTCAAGTATTGTCCCGATTAGATAATTCCTCAGTGTGTTCTCGATAATGAGTTTCATTCTGTCATAGAGTTTTGTCACACCCATGCGTGCACTGGCCATTTCAGTTCCAAAAAGACGGTTGCAAAGATTCTGTAATCTGCCTTATATTAGCCCACCATGTTTCGGGATGTTCATACTTTTTGCACATCCTGTAATAGGTGTCAACGACTAAGAAGTCTTACTAGAAGGCACATGATGCCTCTCAACCCAATCCTTACTGTTGAGATATTTGATTGTTGGGGTATTGATTTTATAGGATTATTTCCTAGTTTGTTTGGACTCCTTTATATTCTTATGGCCATTGACTATGTGTCTAAATGGGTGGAGGCTGTTGCTTCTCGTACCAAGGATCATCGTGTTATGATTAAGTTCTTAAAGGAGAATATCTTTTCTCACTTTAGTATGCCTCGTGTAGTCATTCGTGATGGTGACACTCACTTTTGTAATAAACCAGTTGGAATGTTAATGCGAAAGTATGGGGTCGTTCATAAGATTAGTACACCTTATCATCCCCAAACTAGTGGCCAAGTTAAGTTAGCTAACCTGGAGATTTAGCACATTCTTGAGAAAATTGTTAATCCTAACCGTAAGGACTGGTCTTTAAGGTTAGTGGATACACTCTGGGCTTATAAAACTACTTACAAAATTCTATTAGATGCTTCTGTTGGTCCAAAAGGCAACCCAAGAGGGAGGGTGAATTGGGTTTTTCAAAGATTGATACTAGTTAAGATTAATTAAAATTAATCTAAGCAAAGTAATAGTGGTCAAACAATATGTGATGCAATGTAATCAGTGGAAATAAAAAAAACAGAGCAAAAGAAGGGAGACACAGATTTACCAAGGTTCAGCCACAAACCATGGTCTACGTCCTCACTCCAAGACCTCTTTAAAGTCTTCTTCCACTATGTAATCACCTATTACAAAATGGGCTACTAATTGACAAAGCGCTCAGCTCACTATATAAGAACTCTTCACCGAGCTCGTCAATCTCTAAGTGGTTTTGTCCAAGCTCCACTCAAACTTACAAGAGTTTTGCTTTCACAAGAGCACTCTCAAACTCTCAATTACAAGTGTATAAAAGTATACAAGAACAAACACTCTTTAGCAAGAGTAAATATTATAATCTGAGCTCACAAATGAAGACAGGAAGAATATTCAGAGTATATCAGTGATTCAGTCAGTTGATCTTGTTTTTGTCTTCAATCCTTTATATAAATGCAGCTGAAAGCTTATATATATACCCCTGTATTGATTCCATCAGTTAGTGGTTGTTGGGGATCATTAATGTACGTCCAGTCCGTTATAACGTTAAGAAAAATAGCCGTTATATCAGAGGAGTCGGCTCTAGATTTGTGGAGTCGACACTTTCTGCTTCAGTATTTACCAGATGTAGTTCACTGACTTTATGAGTCCGCTCTTCATATCAATGAGGCGACTCCTTGTTCATTCTGTCTTCACATCTTTGGCTTCTGCTGTCATGAGACGACACTTCATTATCAGGAGTCCACTCTTTGTTCATTCGATTCTTCAGCCTTTTACTTCTGTTGTCATGAGGCGACTCTTTGTCCTCATGTGTCCACTCATTGATCATTTCATGTTCAAGCCTTTGCGTCTGTCTCCATGAGGCGACTCTTTATTTCAATTAGTCCACTCTTTGTCTATTTGGTCTCCAGACCTTTGCTTCTGTGATCAAGAGGCAACTCTTCACTGTACATGAGTCCGCTCATTTATCATTTCATCTTCAGGCCTTTTTCTTCTGTAACCATGAGGCGACTCCTCATTTCAATGAGTCTGCTCATTGCCCAGATATCTGTATTCTTTCTTCCAATGATTCAGATCATCTTAGCATATGTATAAGATCTTCAAGGAGTATGTCTTTGGGGTATAATGATCAATCAAATCTTCTTAACTCATCAAAGTTAACTTCTATTCAATTTGGATTGAATCAATTATTGGATATTGATCTTCTCTTGAATCTCAAACTGTCAAAGTTTCATTTGATCAATGTACATCATTTCTTCTTCATTTGCAAAGCTTCTTCTTTCATTATAGAACATCTACTTTAATGCCAAGCTTCCTCAAATACGTAGAGCTTCATAATGCCTCATTGCCAAGTTCTTCTTTTTGATAGTAATTCTTCTTTCTTCTTTAAAATCACTTCACTGAGACCATTGCAGACATGATGAAATTTCTTCATACATCTAGTCTTCATTGATCCTTTTCATCTTAGAAGAATTCTTCACTTAGATTTCATGTAGAGATCAGACAGTCATTGTGAGCCATCTTCTCAGCAACTTCAATCACATTGTCTTGAATTGATCTGTGTATGCTTGATGAAGTCTTCTCTTAAGCATTCTCAATTTATTCAACACTCAATTCATCTTCAACTGATCTTTGCATTCTTGATGAGATCTTCTTTTGGCATTTACAACATCTCCACAATCAAATCATCTTTAACTGAACATTGCATCTTCTGATGAAGTCTACATTCTTTCTTGAGTGCAAATCAATCTTCATTGAAACTATACATACTTGATAGAAGCTTTATTTGAACACCTTCAATCTCTTTGAATGTAAGACATTTGTTTGAAGTAGAGATAGGCATCAATCATCTGTTTGGTTCATTGCATAGCTTTTGAAATTCATTGCTTGATCTTGAATTTGTTGTGCATTCTCTTTGACATGTATTAGACTTAAAATTGAACATTAAGTCTAAGTTATGAACTTTGTTAATCTGCACACTAAGTAGATTCATTAGTAAAATAACATAAGGTTTAGTTATCATCAAAATCAAAATGAGAATTAACTTTGAGTCAACAAGGGTAAACTTTGAGTCAATAACTTATCCTTACAGGCTTGTGTATGGGAAATCATGTCACCTTCTGGTAGAAATTGAGCACAAAGCTTATTGGGCCATTCGCCAATTTAATGAAAACATAGATACGGCCGGCCAAACTAGGAAGCTGCAACTTAATGAACTTGAAAAACTCCGAAATGATGCCTATGAGAATGCAAAGATCTCTAAAGCCAAGATGAAAACATTCCATGACCAACACATCCTTCGTAAGTCTTTTTATGTCGGTCCAAAAGTATTGCTTTACAATTCCTAGTTACATTTGTTTCCGGGCAAATTGAAGAGTAAGTGGTCTTGACCTTATTTGGTAAGAGAAGTGTCACAGCACAGAGGGGTAGAAATTGAGAATTCTAGCAATGAAAATGTTTCAAAGTCAATGGGTAAAGACTGAAGCCCTACTTGGAGAACTTTGTTAGTTTTCTTGAAAGTGTGGATCTTACGGATCCACCATTGTTTGAGTAGAAGCAACACCCAATTAGTTTGTATAGTTAATTTAGTCTATTTATTTGGTTTGGTAGATAGTTTATCTTTAGTTGGGGGAAGGGAACTTTCTCCCCCCCACCCATATTTGTCTCCCACGCTTTCCCTTTCATTTTTGTTTTGCGGTCGTGGCTGTTATCTAGTTTTTTTTTTTTTGGGGGAAGGGGGGGGGGGGGGGGGGGGGGGGGGAGAGGACACGTTTGTTTATTTGTTTTATTATTTTATATTGTTTTCTTTTTGTGACCAGCAGACATTAAAGAACTGAATAGTGTCATATTTTCTTATATAGATGGTCGAGTGCTTATATTTGCATGTTGCATCTTCTGGATATTTTCATTTGGTATCAAGGGCAAGATAATTCACCGTGCAAAGATGGTGAGAAGAGTCGAGCTTCAAGAGGAACAACCTCAATCTCTTACTGGTCATAGTACTCTGGCTAGTAAGAGAAGAGTAAAGGTACTTAATAGGTGTCACCGTTATGCTAGACACACATGTATGGATAAAAATTGCAAACGGAGTAACCAACTATTGTCAGTGAATCAAATGGTTTACTTAGATATTATTAAAGGGCGAGTAGATGTTAAGGCATTGAGATGTCTTAGAATCATCAGAATGATGGACTATTTTGATTTTGATGTCAAAAGTCTGGCTCGACTTTGTAATGATTATTTTTCTTAAGGTGTGTTAGTATTTTATTTGTGTGTTTATCTTTATTTGTAAATATGACTAACATTTATTTTGCAGATGTTTTTTTTATCTTTCAAAAATAAAACAAAAACATGTGCAAGGTTGAGAAGTATACAATTTGAATGCACTTGAGATTTACAAAAGAGGTTTGCGTATCTTTTATAATTTTGTATTATTTTATGTGAATTGCAAATGTAAATTTTCAGGATTTGTTGAAACATGTTTTCATTCACTTTAGTACATTATTTATTTTATCATTTCTTTTTAATATAATTGCAAGATTTTATCTTAACATATAGAAATAGACTATTTTACATCACTTATTATCGTATCATAATCAGTTCAGTATTTTATTGTACATAATGTACAGTTTCATCTTTACAAAAGTAGAGATTTTTTACTAAGTGAGTTTTAAAGCCAATCACGCCTTTCGGAGTGTTTACATTTACTTTTGATGAATTTCTTCCGTATCACTTTTTAAATAGCTCTATTATAGTTGTATTTGACTCAATTGTTTGAATTGCTATGGTAATTGAATATGTTGAATTATTAAAAATTTGAGCTGTTGTGCATTTTAAAAAATGAATCGAGGCCATCTTTGATCTTTTGAGCCATAGATTTTTTTTGTTGAAATAATTTCCTTGGAACTATCTTTAAGCCTATTTCTTTGTTTCTTGCTACAATTATTATTGCTAAAGTTTTGTTCCTAAATACGAAAATACAAGTATCTTCACTTGTGCAAGTTGAATTGAGAAAGATGGTGATCTCTTTGCAATATAAAATCAACGAAGGAAAGAAAGGGAAAGGAAAAAAAAACAAAGGAAAAAGGGAAGTACAAAAAAATAAAAATAAAGAAATAAGAGGTTGGCTGTTGAAAAAAAAAAAATCAAATCAAATCAAATGGAATAGGGAAATTGAAGGTATGAATTCATTAATCAATTCATATCTTGATCACACATGTTTTGAGCCTTTTATCCTTTCTTTCTCCATGCCTTATACCTCGTGGTCAAGTTATAACTTGAAAAAAAGTTCTCGATATTTAATCTGTACATTGCTTTTTCATTCACTTTGTAGAGAATTTACTTATCAATTGCTGTTGTAGTTTTAACATTATGTACTCTTTCATGAAACTATGTCAAGTTATCTCTCACTTTCTATATTCATGTCATTTTTTTTCTGGTTTTTCTTTTGAATTTACATTACATTTACTCTTTTACAAGGACAACAGGTGTGAGACGCCTATGGTCTTTCTTTCTAAGAGAATATCCAATGAGATTGAATCAAAGCGTAAAAGATGTATCTGTGTTTTAATATTGTAATACTTTTCTTGTCATGTAATGATCACACATAAACAAAATCCTCTCATATGATATTTTAAGACATTATCTTGCTTGTATATTAAGGAGTAGGATAGACAGAATATGCTTGTATCTTGATATATATCATACTTTGTCCTCATTATCTTTACTTGCTAGTCACATTTTGATATTTGTGGGTATTATCACTGGAAACCCATACGAAACACCACTAGTCCACTACGGGTAACTTAGGGGTTTAATGGCTTGTTGCATATGCTAAATGCACTCATGATCCCTACGAAAGTGGAGAAATTTTCTTAAGTGTGTTTATTTATTTTGCTAGGGACTAGCAAAAGCTTAATTTTTTAGGGGGGGTGTGATTGTACTCTAAAAAGTACAATCAGAGTTCTCTATTATAGGCTATTATTAGTTATTATTTATGTGTTATTTATTATTTATAATGTAAAATTGATATTTTTCATGTTTTACATACCTTGTGCAGATTTGAAGTTAAAATGAAGCAAAATAGAGCAAGAGAGTAAAGTCAAAGGAATGTCAATTGTTGGAGTCCACAGATCCCTTTGTTCTTGCAATTCTACCAAAGCTAAATCTTCCACCAAGAATTGGCTTGTTGACAGTAACAATATGATGATATCATAATAAGATAAGGATGTCCAGCTAAAGTCTTCCACCGAGAATTCAATTGTTGGCCATTATCATATAATAATAGGAATATTCCAAAAGGATTGGTGGTCAGGATGACTTGTTTGCCATTACTATAAAATAATAAGAAAAGCCAACGGAAAGAGAGACGAAGGCAAGGAAAATGTCTATAAATAGCTAGGGGAGCCAGGGAGGCAGAGAGAAATTAAGAGAGGAGAGGTCCGAGAGCTCTCTCTTATTATCCATCATTTAGTTAGTTTAAGTGTTAGCTAACTTGTAGTTTTGTGTCATTCATTTCAGTATTTTCTTTACCGTTATTCTTCAGTAGTAAACCTTTTTTTATTTCTTTATGAAGTTATTTTTGTTTACACCAAGTATTTTCAATACTATGAGTGGCTAATTTAATTCTTGGAGTCAATTATGAAGATCATTTGAGGATCTTGGAATATCAATGGAGGTAATCAAGTTTTCATTATTTTATATTTAAAATTTTTCAATTCTAGGTGATTAAAATTTTAGATATTTGAGAAAACTTAGATTCTTGACTAAGTTTGGTAATTTTTATGCACAAATGTTGGTTTGGTATAATTATTACATAAATCGATGGTATGAATTTATGGCTTTAATTTTATTATGCTAGATTTAATTATTATAGAATTTCTGTTCTAAAAGATAAATCTTCCAATTCAAAGGCTTATGACGATGCTAATGATTTGAGTTATAAAACTTCCGTTGAAATTTTGGATGAATTAGGTGATCAGATCAATTGGATCCAAGACCATTTTATTAAAGTTTATTTAAAGTCTAGTTTCGCAACAATCATCAAATCTCACAAAAACATCAATTTTATTTTGGTTACTATTTTATGCTCCAATTGTCCATTTCTTATCGGTACTCTTCTAGGTGAAATTGAAACCTGTGGGCTAAGATTCCAACTGAAGTCATTGCAACACTACGGTGTTTAGCGTGATTTAGTGGGTATCTAATATTTTACCGTGGGTGAATTTATCTTTTATCGTGGGTGAATTTTAGCTCCAACTTTGCATGTTTTGTTAACCGTTCTCTATGGATTCGATCTCGATTTACCTCGTTATTACTGTATTACAACTGCATACTGGCGGATTTCAATCATATTATTTACAAGTGATTACTCCTCACCTAAATTTTTTCTCCAAACTCCTAGTCAATCTAGCTAACTTTTCTACCAAAGAATCCCACCAAAGAGTCCATCAACTAACTCACCAATAACTCACCAACCAACTCACCAATGAATAAATGACGCATGTGACACTCACATGCACACACATAATTTTACATAGTAATTAACCATGAAATAAATGTAATTAAATAAGTAATTTAATTAATTTTAAGATATAATTAAACTAATTATGGAATTATGAGATTAGGGTTTCACAGTTGCTGAAATAGGGCTACTATTGACCCCATATGAAAGATGATGTGATTGATTATACAAAGATTTATTTGACTTGCCAGCAAGATAGGACAGAGCGAGCTAAGACATCTAGGTTGTTGGAGCCACTCCCTACTCCAAGGAGGCCTTGGGAAAGTGTCTCACTTGATTTCATTTGCAATTTGCCGAAGGTTGGAGATCTCAGCAATATTTTGGTAATAGTGGACAGGTTCTCCAAATTTACCATATTCATCCCAGCATCAAAGTATTTCCTGGCAGAGGAGACACCTGATCTATTTTTCAAGCACATTGTCAAGTATTGGGGTGTGCCCCAAAGCATTGATAGTGACTGAGATTCATGATTTACAGGGGACCTTCTGGTAAGAACTTTTCAAGCTTCTTGGTTCACAACTTGATATATCGTCTAGCTATCATCCACAAACTGATGGTCAGACGAAACATTTCAACAAGTTACTTGACGAGTATTTGGGCCATTTTGTCAATGCCAACCAAAGAAATTGGATGCAGTTACTTGATGTAGCTCAATTTTGTTTCAATTCTCAGAAGAGTTCTTCCACTAGCAAGAACCATTTTGAGGTTGTTACAGGTCAGTAGCCATTGATGCCCCACACAAGGGATGAGCTTTATACCAAGAAGTCTCCGACAGCCTACAACTTCCCCAAAGAATCAAAGCAAGGGAATGAAGTAGCAAGAGCTTGCTTAGAGAAGGCTTCTAAGAGAATGAAGAACTAGGCAGATCAAGGAAGAAGGCTGATCGAGTTCCAAGTTGGAGACCTGGTGCTAGTGAAGTTGATGCCTGAACAACTCAAATTCCTTCGCAACTGCAACAGATGCCTAGTGCGAAAGCACAAGGGACCTATTCCGATTGTGGCCAAGATTAGGAAGGCGTCTTACAGGGTCGAGCCTCTAGAGTGGATGAAAGTGCACCCAATGTTCCATGTAAGTTGTCTTAAGCCCTACCATGCAGATAAGGAAGATTCAACTCGCGACATCTCCACAAGAGCAGTCATCAATGCCAAGCCACCAGTGCCGAAGCAAGTTGAAAACATTCTCGCCGACAAAGTGGTCAAGACAAGGCACCCACGCCTAGGGTACTTAGTGAAATGGAAGTATCTTGGGGATGACGAGATCAGCTGAGAGAAAGTGGAAGACTTACAACCATTCGTGGACATGCTCGAGGAGTATCTTGCTTCGAAATCTATGAGGACGTCGAACGTATAAGTGGGGGAGAATGTCACGAGCTGCACTTCAAGGCCAAGCCTATGCCCTCATTTTCCAGTCTCGTGCTAACCTAAACTTGTCTGTACATATTGTACAGAATCTAGAAATGTAGATTTGGTGTCGGATGCACACATAGATTTTCCCTTGACAAGGGGTGCGGCATCCAAGTTCGTCGTGTCCTAGCCTTATGGAAGAGACGTGTTATAATTTTTTCAAAGGGCCAGAAAATTAGTTTAGGGTCATATATAAATGTATGTAAAAGGGTTTTGCCAACTTTTTTATATATATTTTTGTAAACCTATTATGACTCCTCAAAGGGGTGTCACGTTTCGTAGTGCTAGTTTTGAAATAGCTTAGAAAGCATATATAGGGGAAGATAGTAAGGTGAGACCAAGTCCCTAACTAACACGGTTGTTGGCTATCTAAACTCCCCATGTAATTGTAGTATGGAATTGTTTTATTAATGCAATAAAAGTGATCTTGTTATTTAGAAATTGTGTGCACATTGTTCAGTTATTGCCTTTTCTCTTGCTTTTGCTTCTTGCTTTAAGTTGCTCAGTTGCATACCATTGGGTGTGTGTGGCTTAATTTGCAAAGTGTCCATTGACTAGCTTGCTTGGTGTTATCCAAGACAAGCACCACACGATCTTGCTCTATTGAAAAAGTGCCAGTCCGTGATATATATTTAGGTAGAATGACCTTTCTGTGTTAGGTAGGTTGAATTCTTTTCAACTTTTGTGGTGTGGTATGGGTCTTTCAGCCAGGCCTTTCAGGCTTGTAGAATCCCATATCTTTCTTGTACTCCTTTTTCAAGCAATCTATTTCGGTTTTGCTGTTTAAAAAAAAAAAAAAAAAAATCGAACTACATGAAACTGAAATCTCTTAAATGGTTGCTTGAATTTTTTTTGGTTGGTTTGCCACAATTAATATAAGAAATAGATTGAGATAAATTAAAGATGTGCGCGTGTGCACATGTGGCTTGGCACACATGCTCACACTTGAGTGCTACACCCTACAATGCTCTAAAGCAATACATATATATCATTTTTTTTTTCATTTTTGGTTGTCTGACCTTTCTTCAAGCGTACCTATTAGAGAAATATTTAGTATGACTCTTAATGTTCATTATTTAATTGCTTGCTGAAAAGGGAAAATATCCATAGTTCCTCCTCCTCCTTCCTCTTGTTGGAAGTTAGCTCTCTCTTATTATTAAACTCTGTGGCCTGCAACCACTTAATTTTCCGAGAAAAGTGACTAGGTGGATCAAAGGCCGAAGTTTGGTGTTTAAGCTCAAAACCTAAATCTGCAAAAAGGGTACGGTAAGAATATTTATCTATGTATATCGTTTTTTTACAACAAGTGAATGAGGATATTTTTCACCTTTGGATATAAGAAGTTTATGTCCTTTCTCCACTCTTGACGCATATTTTAGATATTAAGGTTTTTTCAGGTAAGACGATTGGCAACGGGAACCCACCAGTCATGCTATCCTTACCTTCCCCTTCGATTCCGCTTCTGCAGCAGTATAAAGACTGGTTTACAAACAGCACACCTTCTCACAACCTGAGAGTCTAGGCCAAAGAAACAACCAATCTCTCACAATCACAGGGAATAGGAAAACAACTATGGCTATGTTTGGTACAAGGGAATGCAATGTAATATAATGGTCATTTTTTATTTTTATTTCCATTTCCTTGTTTGGTAGCACTATTTAAAGTTAGATAACCACTCACGTAAAATGATCATTTTCATATTTTGTTAGAATGATTATTCCTTATTTTAATAGTGAGAATAGTCATTCAATTTCTACATGAGGAGCATTAAATAAAACTTAGTAAAATTTTTGTTGTCGAATTTCTTAAAAAAAAAAAACACATTTTGTAATTTTAAAAATTAAAAAAATTAAAAAGTTAAAAATTCTCACCATTACTGCCGCCACTAACAACCACCACCAGGTGTAAGAAAAATAAATGAACTAAGGAAAATTATTCTTCTTTTCATTTTCCTTAACCATTTTTAGGAAGTAAAAGGAGTCCTAGGAATAGTTAAAGATGTTATTTGGCTCAGCCAATAAAAAAAAAAAAAAGAGGCCAATTTTACAATTAATGGATGATGTTGGTTTGACTACCTTGCGATGAGAAAACCTGGTTTGTATGATTTCTCTTTATTACAAAGTATCATCAATAAGGCCAAAATAGAATGTTTACCAATACAAGGTTACTTGCAGCATGCCCTTTGTTAAGTGTATCTGCTTTTGGCTGAAGATAAGTGGCGGGAGGTTGGATGTCATTGAGGCCCCTCATGACGCCATGATGAAGAGGTCATTGAGTTCCCCCATGAGGGAGGCTTGCTAGGATGCAGAAGCCGCTCAGAATGTGCCCTCCAAGAGTTCTCAAACTGAGACAAGTACAAGTATAATAGCCAAGCAAAATTTTGAGGATGTTATCCTTGGTTTGTGGGGATAATAGCCAAGTAAAAGGAATTAGAGAAGGACATTGGCATTAGTATGATCCAAGAAGATTGTGAGGGTGTTTGATAACCCTATTTATTTTGGGAAACTTAAAAGTTTTAGCGTCACCAGTATGATGGCATTACTGTGAGAAAAAAATTATAAGAAAAAAATTATAATGAAAAAGCATTTCTTACAGTTACAGAAGTTCTTGCTGCCTCACATAATATTAATTCTTCAGTCATTCTGTATCAGTTAACGTTAATTGCAAAAGGCATGTTTTATTTTTTGATTTTAATTTTAATGCACTGTCATGGTAGAGATTTTTTTATATAAGTATGCATTAAAAATGCAACACATGTCATTTGGAATTTAAGTACAACATAAGCATGAAATGCCCATGGACATATGTCGTATTTTAATACATGCCTGTGTAAATTTTTTTTACATTGACAGTGCATTAAAATTAAACTCTTGTTTTTTTATTTTTTAACTGGTTTGACGCGTGGCCATTTAATATGCCGTCATCTGTATGGGACAGTTGAAACTCCCACAAACCTTACTATAGGAAATTCTTCTCCTTCCAATTGAAGGTTCTCAATCTTGAGTTAAGAGAGACATGATCGTTTAAAGTGATTTTTAAATTTTACTATTAATTTTACAAATAGATTTCTTAAACTTTTTCCACAAATTTGGTTCCTCAGTCTCCTGCAAAACCAGTAAAGCTCATTCCATACTACATATTTGCCGTGGAAATCTTCCAGTTTTGTCAAACACCATCTACGTACAACTAACTAATTAGCAAGGAATAAATAATCACTATCTAGTAAAGGATTTGTCTGTTGCATTTTTATTAAATACCTGATATCATTCATTCAAATTATTGACAATTTAATTACAATTTCTTACCCTACATTGACAGCAATACTGTTATATTTTTAGGTGCCATACATATTGTTGTTAGTACTTGGAAAGAAAAATGAATGATCCCTTCGTGCCCATGCATTCTTGGAGACAGTTGATATTGCAATCTGAGCCTTCAGTGATTTTTACAAGGGCCTCATTCTTGAGTCGAGTTCAAGCTTCGGATATAAAGCATACAACACATTGCCATCCAGTTAAGTTTGATGAGAACAAATTGACAACACATTGTTTCAAACAACCGAACATTGAAATTGTAGATATTGTTAGGTTTTTAGTATTGGCTAATTTCGTAAACAAAAAAACTTTGCTTGTAATCTTATTTGAAGTTGTATTTGGGTCAAAAAGTTCAATATTCAAGTTCAAGCTGTAGTACAACCTTTTAAAGTATGCAGGCTAAAATTTTGGAAGGTCATATTTCTTTGCTTAGGTATCCATTTAAGCTCCATAATATATGGATTCTATGTAACTTTTCGAGTGCAATCTAAAGTTTGCTCGAGTGATATGTGAAAATTCTGCAGAAGCAAAAATCTAGAGAGCATCGTTCGAAGTCTGCTCGAGTGATACGGTAGAATTGTGTCCGAATTGAAATACTCTCTCATCCAAGTAAGTCAATTTTTGAGGACTCTTTAGCCAGATCTTTTTAGCCAATCAGAAGTAGTTCCAGCCTATTTTCTGGGAGATCCTAAAGAAGGTATAAGAGTTAAGAGAATTAATTGTTAGATAAAACTCTGGACTTGTGAAAGAAATACAAAAAATATACAGAGAAGAGAAATAGAGAAGCTAAACATCTTGATGATTATCTGGGCATACAGTGTTTCTTCATCATTGATTCTAAATTGAAGTGAATCATATCGAGATAATCTTGAGAGGATTTGATGACGAAGAATGCCATGGAGATTCGGTATTGAAGTCAAAGTGCGGAGAGCAGAAACTCGAGGAGTCGAGCAAGTAAGCTTAGACCGGAGTTTGAGGGGATTCAGACGGTAGCTGTGGAGTTTAATTGTCAAGAGTTGTAAGTTGTACTTGTGTAAACTGCTTAACTTAGTGCTTAACATGCTCGTCGTGGTATTTTTCTGAATTTGGATTTCCACGATATATTACTGTGTCTCTTTATTATTGTATGATTGATTGCTTGCATTATATTTTGCACTCACACAGGCAAATGTTAGTCGTGAATCTAAGGAATGCGAAATTTCAATTGGTATCAGAGCGGGTTACTCTGAGTTATTGATTAAGTGTGATCCTGTTTTTTGTATTCATGGATTTACCTAAGAAGGGACTGTCTACTGTTAGACCACCACTATTAGATGACTCTAATTTCCCTTACTAGAAGGCTCGGATGAGAGCTTTCATGAAGGCCATAGATGAAAAGACTTGGCTAGCTGTTATGAATGGTTATAACATTCCCATAATGATTATAGGAACTGTGACTACCCCTAAGATCTATGAACGGTGGGATGCAACTGCTTATGCTAATTCCAACTGGAATAGTAAAGCCCTAAATGCTATCTATAATGCTCTCACACCCGAAGAGTTTAGAAGAGTACCTAATTGCGAGAATGCAAAGGAAGCTTGGGATATCTTAGAGATAACCCATGAGGGAACCTCGGGTGTAAAATTGTCAAAATTACAACGTTTGACTACTTAGTTTGAAACACTCAAGATGGAAGAGAATGAGTCGTTCAATGAATTCTATGCCAGACTAAGTGATGTAGTGAATACCAGTTTTAACCTAGGGGAAAGGATTCCTGATAATAGGATTGTCAAGAAAATTGAGGTTGCTATCTGAGAGATTCCAAGTGAAAGTTACTGCTATAGCGGAGAGCAAAAATATCGACTACATACGTGTAGAAGAATTAGTTGGATCTTTACAGACCTTTGAATTGAATACTCGCCAACCCAAAAAGAGCACAGGAATTGCTTTAAAAACTGCTCAAGAAAATTGGGGTGGGCAAGGTAAGGATGACTCTGAGTTTGATATTGATGAAATGGAAAAAATGGTTAAAAAGTTTAGAAAATTACTTAAAGTATAAGAAGGGTAAAAGCATTAGTGATTTTAACAAAAAGGATAATGGTGGAGATAAATTAAAATTAGGACAAAGGGTTGAAAAAGAGGGTAATAGAAGTCACTAACCCCAAGGCATTTAGTGTTACAAATGTCATGGGTTTGGTCATATAGCTTATAAGTGTCAAAAGAAAAAGAAAGGAGCTGTGATCCTTGCTGCTAGGAATGATAGTAGTGAGTTTAAAGACTCTGATAAGTCTGAATCTGATGAGGAAGAGAGTAACTACATTACATTCACTGCATCATTAACTAAGCATGTAGAAACCCATGAGATTGATAGTGATAATAAGAGTGAGAAGTCGGAAAAATCAGACGACTCTCACAATGAAATTCATAGTGAGACTGGCAAAAAAGAGAAGGAATTAAAATCTGCTTATTTTGAATTGCATGAAGAATGTTTGAAACTAGAGAAATATAAGTTCGAAGTAACAATCAAACTTAGAACTGTTGAAAAAGAAAGAGACATTCTTAACCGTGAAGTTTCTGAGTCTACTGTTTTAATAAGCCAACTTAAAGCACATAGATCAACTCTTACAAACAAGAACTTAGAACTTGAAAAAGAATTACATGCTTATATTGAAGAGAAAAAGTTACTTGTTCGTAAGATTGCTTATCTTGAATCTGACTTTGCTACTATTTAAGATTGTGTCAAGAAAATGAATGCATGCTCAGAGAACCTTCACAAGATGATTGATGCATAGAAGATGTGTGGTGATCGACAAGGAATTGGCTATACTGAAGAAATAAGCACCAAAGAAAAAAGTGTTGAGAAGGTTCAAATTAAACCTGTCATCGCAAAGCCAAAAGATAATGTTTAGAAACTGAAAGGTAAACAACAAAATAGGAATGCATCTGCTCATAACTTTAGACCTGTTAACTCAAGACCTAAGCCCAGCTAGTCGTCACAAATTACATAGTTTGTCCCGGTGTGCTACTATTGTGGAATTCAAGGCCATATAAGGCTTAATGCCATAAGCTCTATGGTCTCCCAGTTGATTACCTTAAGGCTAGAGCTAATGGATTCCACCAACCTAGGTATGAGTATAATTTTGCCAATAATAGATTTAATGTACTCTCTAAGCCTATGCGGCTTCAACCACTAAGACAGAGATTTTTAGTGAACCAAAATACTATGGCTCCACCTAGGGGTGCACCAACTTAGACTAAACCTAAAACTAAGAAGATATGGATTAGAAGGTCTGACTATAAGTGTCAAGTTGTCCACACGGAACTGAAAGCCCAAAATCTAAACACGCAATTCTGATCTTTCTAGAGTTTTTTTTTTGTATTGTGTTTATTTTTTTGCTACAAATTGTCCTTTATATGCAAAACTCCAAAAATATTTTCAGTTTGTTTTAAAAGAATTTTTTTTTTCTTTGATGATACACTTGAGTTGGTGTTGTGTAGTTAGACATGGCTTATATTGATCATACAAGAAAATTGTATATTGGGTCATGTATGATTATTGTGTGTACCAGTTGAAATGATACTTTTCATGTGTTTGTATACAAATTTTGCACATATCAGCCTGATTTAACTGGTTGTTTTCGCATGAGTGATCAAACAAATCTATGTGCCTTTCTTGTGGTTAATGTAAACTATTTTCTAGTTTGAACATGCGCAGTACGCTTGAATATGTGTTTGTCCCCTGTATTAAAAAATAAAAACAAATTAGAAGTTTGTGCATAATGGAAGGGCTAGCTATGAATATGTGTGAAAGTTGCTATCTAACATGTATTTAATGACGCAAGTTGTGTCAAGTTAGTAGTAAAGACTACCATGTTCAAATAGCGTGAAAGCCGCTACATGATTACTAGAAAAGTAGCAAGCTTAAAAAATAGTCATATAATAAGGGGGAGTTGACTCGCCTCCGTAATGCGGTATTCCTACAAATGGAGTTAGCATCCCGCAAGAGTACGGGGGTCGCGATGAAGTATAAACCGGTAATCCGGTATCGTTCTCTCCCAAGGGACCTAGTCAAATATAGGCTCTAGCACTCAACTCACACTAACCTAACCTAGGATTGATTTGCAATTATGTGGGGAATTAGATCTAAAATAAAAAGGAAAATAAAAAGACCGAAAATCTTTTGGGTTTTGATGGTTGTTTTGAATTCCTAAACTATTGCAATGAAAATAAAGAAAATTAACACTAGACAAATAAATTAAAGCAAAGTGAAAATAGAATTAAAGCAATTAAATAGGGAATTGGGCTCAAATGATCCAACCACTCAATTTCATCCAAGGCTCCCAATGGGGTTTATAATTCAAATCAAACACAACATTTAAGTGTGTTTGATTCGGAGAATTTAGCTTTGAAAACCAATTATTCTCAAGCAATTGAAATTAGATACATGTTCAATGGGGAATCAAAGGTTAATACCATTGATTCAACTTAGTCAATACCAAATTTGTAGTTTGTGCATTGATTAGCCAAACATAGTCAATAACCTAGGTTTTCTAAGGCATCTTCAATCAATTGTTGGGAATGGATTTCTAGCAATTGTGGAGTATTTTTCTAGTCAAGAGTCCTAAATTAATACTATTGATTTGGGTGATGAAAATTCCCAAATTTAGTCAATAATCTAAATTTTCTAAAATTTCACATCTAATTACTAGAAATTCTTATTCTAGGAAAATATGGCAATTAATTCATGAGACACCTCCATTAAATTTCTTGGATTATTTGGGTGATTTTCACATTTAAACCCAATTTAAATTACTAGTTACTTGAATACATCATAAAAGCTTGTAAAAATGAAAAGAGAATCATAAAGAGATTTAAATCTAAAATTAACTACAATAATATGACTGTTTGGTTATAAGAAAAATGAGAGAAAATACAAGAAAGTGAAAGAAAATACATTACAATGAAAAAAATTACAAGTTTCTACATTATACTACAATTACAAAGCTAAATCTAAGCTAAAAATGAAGAAAAATGAAAAAATATAACCTTGGAGAGCTTCTCCCGCCGCCCTCTTGCTCCAAAAAATCCTAACTCCTCAAAAACTATACAAAAAAGCCCTAAAAACGCAGCTTCGGACGCAAAAAATGCATTCTGGATGAACAGTAACAGTTCGAATACCGTCCGGACGGTCCGTTCGACACCCGTTTGAAGTCCGTCCAGACGGTGAACAGTAACCGTCTAGACGCACTATTCACCGTCCGGACAGTACTATTCACCGTTCGGATGGGTACTGTTCTTCGTTAGGACGGGTGAACAGTAACCATCCGAACGGTGAACAGTAACCGTTCGAACGCACTGTTCGGACGGATAATATTCACTGTTCGGCCCAGCAACTTTTCAGCTTGATTTTGACCACTTTAAAGATCGATTTAGCTGATGGACATTAGAGGACAGATTATAGCTCTTGAAGTCTTCCTTCCAATGCCGTAAAAATCAGCTCAATCGGACATCGGAGTGAAAAGTTATAGCCAAAATACCGAGACGGGTTGGACTTCTCATCACCGGTTTGTTCGTTTTAAACCCGCCTTGAATATTCTTTGCGTCTATTGCCTTTCTTAGCTCCTAAAACCTACAAAGCACACGCAAAACATAATAAAACATATATCTAACTAAAATAAGAAAATTAACAATAATTTAACTCTAACAAAGTGCGAATTAAAGGCCAATAATTACACTTTTACCGTGTAATCAGGAGTGTAGCTCAAAGTCAACCTAATTATAGGTTACAACACATGTGCTATCTAGATTATGCATTACTTTATTTACAAATGTGGTGCCGCTATATAGATCACTAATTGAATTAAACGATAGGTTGATCAAGGTTTGATATTCACAATAACACCACTACATATTCAGGAAATTTGTCATCTTTTGATTAGTTACTATGGTTTATATTGCCTGAGTGTATATTACTTTTGTGATCAGAATGAGCTAGATCTATGTCTCACATAACCATCTCTTGATATCAGACAAGTGTTGATTTTATACTTGGTTATTTTGTGTCGTTTATTGGTTTGTAAATTTGTGATAAAAAGGGGGATATGAGATTAAAGTATGCAGAGCTGAAACTTTGGAAGACCATATCTCTTTGCTCGGGTGTCTGTTCAAGCTCTATAATATATAGATTTGATGTAATTTTTTGGGAGCAATTTGAATATGCAAAGAAACACGGCTCGAGCAAAATATAACAATTCTGTAAAAGCAAAAATTTAGAGAGCATCGCTCGAAATTCGCTTAAAGTCCATTTGAGCGATACGGCAGAATTGTGCCTGAATTGAAATACTCTCTTATCTAAGTCAATTTTTAAGGCTCTTTAGCCAGATCTTTTCAGCCAATTAAGAGGTAGTTCCAACCTACCTTCTTGGTGATCCTAGGGAAGCTATAAGAGTCAAGATAATTAATTATTAGATGAAACTCTAGACTTGTGAAAGAAATACAAAAAATATACAGAAAAGATAAATAGATAAGGTGAAGATTTTGATGATTATTTGAGCATACAATGTTGCTTCACCATTGACTATAAATTGAAGCGAATCATATCGAGATTGTCTTGAGAGGATTCTGAAGACAAAGAATACCATGGAGATTCGATATTGAAGTCGAAGTGCGAAGAGTAGAAACTCAAGGAGTTGAGCAAGTTGGCTTAGACTGGAGCTCGAAGGGATCAGATGGCGGTTATGGAGTTCAATTGTTAAGGGTTATAAGTTGTACTTGTATAAACTGCTCAATTTAGTGTTTGGCTTGCTGAACGTGATTTTTTTTCGAGTTTGGGTTTCTACGATTTATTGCTATGTCTCTTTATTATTGTGTGATTGACTGCTTACATTGTATTTTGCATTCACATATGTTAAGGTTAGTCGTGAATCTAAGGAATATATAATTTCAAATATCGGGCATAGCTGAAAAGTGGAGACCTCTTAGCGGCAAAAATAACTGGAAAGGCCTGTTGAACCCTCTAGACAGTGATTTACGCCGTTATGTAATCCATTATGGAGAAATGAAATGGCCCAGGCTGCTTATGACAACTTCGTCTCCTAGAAGGTGTCAAAATATGCAGGAAGTAGCAGATATGCAAAGAAAAATCTCTTCTCCAAGGTGGGTTTAGAGCAAGGCAATCCATTCAAGTGTCAGTGGCCAAACATTTCTACCTGACACATATAACTGTAATGCTTTGTTTGGATGAAAGGGAGCTCGGCGAGGTGAAGGGAAGTGTTAATTAGAAAGGAAACGGAAGGAAGGAGAAGGAAAGGGAAAATAAATAGTCATATCTCATTTGGATAACCAAGAGGAAAGAAAGGAAGACATTCCTTTCCTCTTGTTTGGTTTGACAAAAATTAATAAAAAGAAGAGAATGATATAATATAAATTTACTATTATATATATCTTGTGTATGAAACTCTAATTTTTTTTTATTATAAATTGATAGATATAATTGGTATTTAAAATAAAATAATAGCAAACATTTTATTTTCCTTCCGTTGCCTCCCAATTTTGGAGAGAAATGGAGGGAAAAAAAATACTTAAAAAGTGAGCTCTCTCATCCCTCCATCCACTTTCTCTCATTTTTTTAAAGATTATCCAATCATGATATAACTAATTTATTCCTTTTGAATTCTTTACTTCCTCTCTCAATCCTTTAATCCAAACGAAGGCTAAGTCTCTATCAAGAGAGGCGTGGAGCAAGGAATTGAATTGGATGGGGTATGTCGCGGTGGCCACAGACGAAGGGAAGGCCGCGATAGGCAGGAGAGGTGTTCTGATTGCTTGGAGAGGAACGGTCGAGGCCTTGGAACAGGTTGATGACTTGGAATTTCTTTTAGCCTCAGGTTCGAAAATACTTGGAATTTCTTTTAGTCTCAGCTTCGAAAATACTTGGACAGGAGCATGATCCACAGGTGCACCAGGGCTGGTACTCTCTTCCCACCTCAGATGATCCAATGTCACCATTGCATAAGACCACTACCAGAGACCAGGTAAAATTTTGGTATACGGTTTTTTACCTAATGCTAGGAGAAGTTAGAGACAATACCAAGGCTAATATTATTTTTCTATGGATATTTTTTATAAGGGTAATTGCACTTTACCTTTTTGTAGTTTAAGTGAAAATTAGATGAATCATCTTATTTGGACTTATTTACAAAGTGGATGGAACTGTGATAGATTTGATGAAATAACTAAAAAACACTACAAAGGACAATCATTTATTTTTATATAAAACGGGAAAATTATTTTCTTGATGTTTAATTTTGGAGAGATAAAATTACGAAAATACTTCCGTGACAGAATTATCATAAATTCTTATGGTTTCTATCTATTTTACAATTAAAGCCAAATCACAGGAGAGATTATATGTTCACTTTCAAATCACATGAAGGTCATTTTCATTCAAAACACAAGGGGGTAAAGTATAATTACTCCTATTTTATATTTTAAGTTCTTGGTGAGGTTAAGAGACTTGCGAAAGAGTATAAGAATGAACAAATCAGCATAACTATAGCCGGCCACAGCTTGGGCACAGCGATTGCAACCCTAAATACAATTGACATAGCCAGTGTTGGAGCCAAAAAAATTTATTCAAGAGGGGCACAATTACTCAACTGAGAAAAACTAGAATTTTTGTACAAAATTTTCATAGAACAATGTGGTTGGTTGTGGTACTTTCATTTCAAACCAAAATGCCAACTATTTTGGCCCAAAAATTTTAAAATGTTACTATTACATCATTTTAGTGGAGTTTTTTTATATAAAAAATTTTGCAAAAATAGATTGTTCCTTTTTTTCATAACCAACAATAGATAACTTGTTTTCATATATATATATATATATATATATCTATAAGCTTTTATATATAACATATGAAAGAATTTTTAAAACAAGTTAAATATTTAAGGCAGTATTCATAAATTCTTAGAGGGGGCAAATTGAAAACTATTTCTAAAATTGCAGTCAAAGTAGAGTTTTTTTAAAAATAAAAAGGGCATTTATAAACCTTTAAAGGTGGCAAATTGAATTTTTTTAAAATTATAAGTAAAAATAGTTTCTCAAAATTTAAGGAGAACACTGGCCCCTTCTGGACCCTATGTCCCTGCGCCCTTGGACATAGCTGCCAATGGATTAAACAAGGCCTGCCCTGTGACAGCCTTTGCATTTGCTAGCCCCAGAGTAGGCTATTTAGGCTTCAAAACAATCTTCTCTGGGCTGATGCATCTCTGAGTCCTACTTATCCGTAATGCCCCAGATGTTGTTCCAAATTATCCATTGATAGGCTAATCAGATGTAGGCGACGAATTGGTGATTGACACCACCAAATCGAAGTACTCGAAGAACCCTGAAAATTTGCATAGTTTGCATAACTTGGAGGATTACTTGCATGGAGTTGCAGGAACACGTACAAGGATCAAAAGGAGGGTTCAAGCTGGAAGTTAATCGCCATATTTCGCTTGTTAAGAAAGTATTAGATGGTTTGAAGGATGAATATTGTATACCTGTATTTCTGAATCTTCTCATGTTCAAGACATGCAATTATCGAATTAAGCTTATACTCTAGTTCATGTTTGGAGATGCTTATGTATTCTAAGAGTGTGTTTGGTACAGCTTCTTGGTTAGTTTTTTTGCAAGTTTATAAGCTAAAAAGCCAACAAAAGTTAGCTTTTTTGTTTTTTTGTTTATTTTTATCTAAACTAAAATCAGAAAAGTAAAAAAACTTGAAAAACTTAGCTTTTTTACTAGCAAGCTTAAAAAAAGCTTGACTTTTAAGTCCTACCAAACACACCCTAAGTAGATGTTTCCCTAAAAGCCGTTTGATTGATTGAATAGAGTTGGTGGGTGATTTTTGACGCAGTTATATAAAACTGAAGTCTACTAGATAGTTGCCTAAATTCAATCAACTCAATGATGGATTTATACAGGAAATACAATGAGTCCTTCTTGCTTCCACTAGTGTGCCAAAAACCCTGTCCAAGAATCAGTTGGCTGTGTTCTATTTTCAATGATAATGAGCTGCACCTAAGTCACAGACTTGAAATGTGGATGCGGAAGTCATTTGTTAAAATATTTCGAGAGGGGGAGCAGTATATAATGATATATTAAATATAAACGTATAAACGTATACGTATTTTCAAAAATAAATTTTAATTTTTGTATATGTAAACTTTAACAAATTAATGAAATTTATAATAAATAAAAGAAGCATAGTAATCATTTCTTTACTAAATTACAAAAACTATATGCAAAATTTAAATTAAAGATGTGTTATTATGTGTTTTGGTACCATAACAATGCATGTGGTAACCAACTATTACTTTAAAACAGTATTCAAAGTTTTGACTATTTGAGTACATATGTTTGACAAGTATTAGCTCCTAGTTTGACAGTTCGAGAATTAGGAAGCAATTTGTCTTCCAAGTTAAAAGGATTGTGTAACTTAGAATTAAGAAAAAGAAAGGATAGGTCATCACTCTGAAGCTAGGATGGAAACCAAATTTTATTTAAGGGTCAAGTGATTTTTTCTAAGGATTGTGCTCAATACTTGTCGGCTAATGGCAGCCATTTTAGCTACGCCCCACCACCCCTCGTGATATAATTCGTGGCACCTTCTATTGTAGTTTTCAATTGGCTCCACTTAGGTCTTTGATTGCACTCTAAAAGTGCAATTACAACACTTTAAATTGCCATTTGTTAGCCTTAGTTTAGGAGTTTATATGCCTCTTTAATTAGATTTTAGTATTAACAAAGTTATTTTGCTTTGTATAGGTTTTGAGCTTAATGTGGAGGGTTTCGGGCGTATTTCAGATGAAGGAAGAGTGTGTTTTTTAAAAGGATGCTGTCAATGTACAAGCTGTTAAAGCTGTCGTATAACCAGTTGAAGCACACAGAGCTGAAACTTTGAAAAATCATATCTCTCAAACCAAAAAGGCTACTGGAATCCATAATATATCGATTTCATATAACTTTCGAAGATCTATCAAAATAACTAATGGTGGCTTACCATACGTACAGTGAAAGCCAACCGTACGTACGGTGGTTCAACCGTACGGATGGTACTATTCACCGTACGTATGGTCTGCCAAAATTTTAAATTTCAGAAGGCGATATTCAGTGTATACGGGACTGTACGAAGTTTGTATGTATGGTATTTTGACCGTACGTACAGTCCCGACAGTCTTATGCGTATTTTTCAGCTATATCTCTGGGAAATGATGCGATTTTTGGATCTATCATCAATTATAGATTATATTTTCTGTTAGGACGTACTGTAGAGAGAGAAAGTGGGTTTGTTTTGTATTTTCTTGCATTTTCTTAGACTTTTGTTTTGTAATCAAACACTATTTTCTTCATCTATCAATGAGAAATTCTCAATTCTTCATGCTTTCTTCCATGGAATCAAGTAGCTAAGTATCTCTTGCATGTAATTGTGGAGATCTACCAAGGATCTTCAAGGGCTTCAATGGAAGTATATGAATTTTAATGATTTATCCTATGTTTTCTTCAATTTTGTTTTAATTGAGTTGTAAACCCATAGAATACTTGGATTCATAATCTAAGTTAGTAATTGCTATACACAATCTTCTAATTGATATATGAATTGTACAATTGATGGTTTGTCTCTAAGATTCCTACAATGAAACAACAATCTACACTCAATTGAACTTGAATTCAAGCTTTTATGGTCGAAATCCTTCGGGTCAAGTATCCATGGAGTGAATCTTGACTTGAGTTAAACAACCCTCCATTGAAGATCTTGTAGAGAATTGATAGATTGAAGCAATTGCATTCAAGTTTTCATTAATTGTTTTCAAATCTAGTCATAATTGCTTTCAATCTTTAGTGTAATTAGTTTAGTAATCTACAATCTCTCACCAATCAAATATTTTCGGTCTTATATGTAGCTAATTACATTTTGTTAAGTGTTTTGCTAATTCTTCTCCATTGGTTGGTTATTTTGTTCTTATGTGTTATTTATATTTGGTTTGATTCTTTGGGAGAACGATATCGGTACTTACCGGGATTTTACTTCGATCGACACTCGTAAGCCTTGCAGGAAGCTCAAGTTCATTACACATTTGATACTGAATTCAAGTTTTGGCGCAGTTACCGGGGGATCAAAAGTATAAGATGAATACCAACAAGTTGCGGATTAGAGAAGTACTTAGCGAATTGTATATATATATATATAAAACAAACAAAGGAGAAAAAGAAAACAAAACAAAACAAAAAAATTGCAAACGGGTGGGAGTTGATCACTCACCCTCGATGGAGGAATCTTCGGCTAAGGTTATAGGTAACTTCGTTCCACCCTTTTGTGTGATAGCATGATAGATTTTGATTTTTGGTTCTCTTTTATTTTAGGATTATTTTTGTTTGATTAGTGTAGAATTTTTCATTGCATTGAGAATTCAATTGGTGGATAGTAATTGGTGGATAGGCTTGTGTGCTATTTGCTTATTGGTGGTATTGCTATTGCTTAAGAAGATTGGAGGTTTCGGTTGGTTTGAATTGAATTGAATTGCACAATTGATGGTTTGTCTCTAAGATTTCTACAATGAAACAACAATCTACACTCAATTGAACTTGAATTCAAGCTTTTATGGTCGAAATTCTCCGGGTTAAGGATCCATGGAGTGAACCTTGACTTGAGTTAAACAACCTTCCATTGAAGACCTTGTAGAGAATTGGTAGATTGAAGCAATTGCATTCAAGCTTTCATTAATTGTTTTCAAATCTAGTCATAATTGCTTTCAATCTTTAGTGTAATTAGTTTAGTTTAGTAATCTACAATCTCTCACCAATTAAACATTTTCGGTCTTATTTGTAGCTAATTACATTTTGTTAAGTGTTTTGCTAATTCGTCTCCATTGGTTGGTTGTTTTGTCTTTATGTGTTACCTATATTTAATTTGATTCTTTGGGAGAACGATACCGGTACTACGGGGATTTTACTTCGATCGATACCCGTAAGCCTTGCGGGAAGCTCAAGTTCATTACATATTTGAGAGCGAATTCAGTCTTAAAGTATTAAAAGTAATCATATGAGTTTGACAATAGATGATAACAACAACAATAATAATAAAGGTGATGCTATATATTCAGAAAATTCATACAAAATTTATATTCAGAATGATGTGTCTGAGTTGTTGGCCTATCACTTTAAAACAAAGAACTCATCAAGATATATTTTAATTACAAAACTACCACTGCCACATTATTCTGGTTCAAAATTCTGTACAAAAATTCTAAAAGAATAGCATTTTCCTAATAATAATAATAATAGTGTTTTAAGTGCCCAACATTGACCTAAAATAAATTCTATTGCATGATAGGTTTGAAAACAAATAAATACTATTAATTGTTTTGTTTAATCACATGCGCTAACTATTTCCTTATAACATATTCATCAAATGGAAATTGAATCTAATCATATCCACCTTGAATATGAAATCAATCCCACCAAATCAAACCCAAATTGTAACTAGTTGAATTCGTTTTCAAACCAACTAGGCTTTGATGACATTCTCCTCCTTTTATTTTTTTTTCCCGTCATTTGAATTCTGCATATCTTGTTTTCATCAATGCAATACTTCGATTTTTTTCCAAAAATTGAGATTCAATGGAAGAGAGAAAAAAAATTGAACTTTCTGGAGAATTTAAAGTATTCTACATCTGAGACACAATCTCATTAGACTACATTGAGTAAATTAATTGTTTGTCATGCAGCAGCGATACCTGTGGCACACGACCCCTAATGCGACATTAAACAAGAAGTCTAAAGCTGAAATGTACATAAACTGAGGTTATGGAAGATCAACATAATTACAGAGCAATTTCTTCAATCCTCACATACTCCACATAAGAATATGTGCGTTTTACACTGTACAAACTCATTATCTAGAATGGGCTCATTGAAGAAAATCAGAACTACTGCCACTATTCTGAGTTTGAAGGATAACAGCCAAGGAAAAGGATAACTAAGAAAGACATATGCCATAATACGACCCAAGAAAATTGTGAGGAGGTTTGATAAACTCGGTAATTGTGGGAAACAAAAACAGTTTAGTCGTATCTATCAGATACAAGAATTGGATAATACTACATGAGTTTAATTTTAATTTTGATGCATTAACAGTGTAAAATTTTTTTATACAAACGGGCGCCAGGATACGGCATGTGTCCATGAGTCTTACTTTTTTATATTGTACTTAAATTTCAAAAAATACGTGTCACACTTTGGTGCTCTGCTTGTGTAAAAATATTCTATACTGTCAGTGCATCAAAATTAAAATCTAAAATTTATACAGAATAATGACTCTTAATTACAAAAATAGTATTACCATGTCATTCTAGTAATTAAGATTTTCTGTACAAGTTTTTTGAGACAATAACAACTTTGATAAATTATACATTCTAATTGAAGGTTCTCGGTCCTGAATTAGAAAGATTTAATGTTTGATTTGGTGTATATATATCTATATATAAATCCTAAATATGATTCGTTAATGTGATTTGTGATTTTAATCTTAATTTGGAAAGCAGATTTCCTAAACTTCTTTTACAAATTTTGTTGCTCTCAGTCTTCTGCAAAACCAGTAATGCTAATTCACTACAAGATATTTGCTGTGTAAATTTTCCAGTTTCGTCAAACACCATCTTTGTAGGAATATAACCAACTAATTTGAATGGTATATATGATCTATATGAACTAAATAATTCGGCGGGTTCATTTTTATTAAATAACTAATATTACTTATTCAAGTTATTAACAACGTCTAATATCTTACCATACACTGACATCTATACTATTTTATGTTAGGTGCCACACATATTGATGTTAGTACTAAAAAAAAAATTAATAATGCCGTCGTGCCTAGCATTCACATTGTAATCAGTGACGGAACCATGAATGGACAATGGGGCCATGATCTCCCTTACTTTGACAAAATTTCATCTTAGTCTCATTGATTTTGAGTATTTATGAAAAGAGAGTGCATAGTGGCCTCCCAAAAATGTTAAAATTTTCCTTTTGACATTCCAAATTTTGATAATTTTTATCTTAGTCCAACAAAATTCAAAATTTTTTGTCTCAACCTTCAAAAAATTCATTTGCCCTAACAAAATTTAAAAAAATTGAATGATGCGATCGGAGTTAGTTCAATGACAACTGCTCTATAATATTTTAGGTGCCATATTTATTTTGTCAGCCCTAAAAAAAAATTGAATGATGCGATCGGAGTTAGTTGACAATGCGACCTGTTCATTCAGTGAGCTTCCAATATAAAGCTCATCCAGTTGAGTTTGGGATCAACAAACTGATAATACATTGTTTCAAATAGAAAATACATGGATAGCAATAGCAGCATAGCTGAAAAGTGGAGGCTTCTTAGCGGCGAAAATAGCTGGAAGGGCCTGTTGAACCCTCTGGACATTGATTTACGCCGCTACATAATACACTATGGAGAAATGGCTCAAGCTACTTATGACACCTTCAACTCCAACAAGGCGTCAAAATTTGCAGGAAGTAGCCGTTATGCAAAGAAAAATCTCTTCTCCAGGGTGGGTCTGGAGAAAGGCAATCCATTCAAGTATAAGGTGACCAAATATTTCTATGCGACATCTTCAATGCCTCTCCCTGATGCATTTATCGTTAAGTCTATATCGAGGGAGGCATGGAGCAAGGAATCAAACTGGATAGGGTATGTCGCGGTGGCCACGGATGAAGGGAAGGTTGCGCTAGGGAGGAGAGATATCTTGATTGCTTGGAGAGGAACAATCCAGGCCTTGGAATGGGTTAATGACTTGCAATTTCTTTTAGTCCCAGCTTCGAAAATACTTGGACATGAGCATAATCCAATGGTGCATCACGGCTGGTACTCTTATCTACACTTCAGATGATCCAAAATCACCATTCAATAAGATCAGTGTCCGAGAGCAGGTAAAATTTTGGCAATATACATCTAATGTTATAATTTGAAAAATGTCATAAGATATAGTTTCGTAGGAGACAAATTCCAAGGCTAATATTAATGTTCTATAACACCATATTATATTTTAGGTCCTTGGTGAGGTTAAGAGACTTGTGGAAGAGTACCAGAATGAAGACATCAGCATAACTGTAGTTGGCCACAGCTTGGGTGCAGCAATTGCAACCCTAAACGCGGTGGACATAGTTTCCAACGGATTGAACAAGGCCTGTCCTGTGACAGCTTTTGCGTTTGCCAGCCCTAGAGTTGGAGATTCAGGCTTCAGAAGGGTCTTTTCTGGGTTGAAGGATCTTCGAGTCCTACGTGTCCGTAATGTCCTAGATATTGTTCCAAATTATCCACTAATACCTTACTTAGATGTGGGTGCAGAATTGGTGATTGACACTACCAAGTCAAAGTACTTGAAGCTTCCCGGAGATGTTGTAAGTTGGCATGACTTGGAGTGTTACATGCATGGTGTTTCAGGAACGCAAGGATCGAAAGGAGGATTCAAATTGGAAGTTAATCGCGATATTTCGCTTGTTAACAAAATTTGGGATGCTTTGAAGGATGAATATGGTGTACCAGTATCTTGGTGGTGCGAGAAGAACAAGGGCATGGTTCAACAGGCTGATGGCTCTTGGAAGTTGATGGACCATGAGCCAGATGATGATTTCTGAATCTCTCTTTCTGGTTTTAAGATTTATCGAGGCCTATTATCCGAGTTGTTTCTTAGTTCTTGTTTGATTTTTCCTTGCATTATGTTTGGTGCTGGGTGAAAATAAGGGCCCTCTTTTTTGGAAGGTTTATAACGCTCAACCGATGTGAGTTGAGTCTGCATTACTCTTCCAAAAGCTAGGCTTGTGAAGAGTTGTAAGTTTGAAAATAAGGGCATCATTTTGGAAGATTAATAACGCTCACTTGAGTGGAACACTTAACCGATGTGGGTTGAGTCTGCATCACTCTCCAAAAGTTGAGCTCATTTGGTGTCTGGTTTGTAAGTTTGAACTTTTTTTTAATTTTTTTTATCCTTAAGTACGTTTGGATGTTTATTAAACTCGGGTGAAAAAATAATTGAATTTGATCTCTTTTTTGTTGGATATTTCTGTTGTTTGCATTTAATTAACTCAAAGGTTGATTCGTGTCGAAAGTTGAATGACATAATAGATATACATCAAAATGCAAATTTTAAACATTTCAACTTTGATCCACTAATTGAATAAAATCCATCAAACAAGTGAGGCATCAAAATTTAACATATCGTCATGAAAAGCAATACTCAAAATATATAACGTGTTGTATTTTGGTTCCCGCATCCGCATAAGTAAATACATTTTTTTATCAATGGATCATAATATATTAAAGAAAAATTTGAATATAGACAAACAAAAGAATAATCAGTTTTCTTTGAACTCTTCTTATTCATAAAACTCTATGTATTGTATATATATCATTAGATCATTGTTATTTATACTTAAACATTTATTAATTTGCGTTTGTTTGTCATTTTTTATTTTTTTGAAAAATTAAGAATGCAAAATCAATCCTATTATTTTATTTTTTTGAATAAAGAAGTCAAATAACATACATAAAAGTAAACCCGACCTGACTAGACCTAACTCGAGATATGGAACCGAACCCAAACCAACCCGAACCGAGTCAGATTGGTTCGGTTTTGTTCTATTAAATGACCGGTTCAGTTCTAGATTAAAAAATTTAAAACTGATCAAGTTCGTGTTGGTTCTGAGTCTAGCATGGACCCAACTGGAGCCAACCCATGCACACCCCTAGTTGCACCTGAGGTATCTCCCCTTTGTTATCAAATTTTTAGTGGCTTGCAAGCTTAATTAAGAAGGTATATGGTCAATGTTCAATCACCAAGCGAAATTGTAATGTTATACAAATAGAAAAATTTATACATAATTTATCACTAGAATGATGAGATTGAAATGAGAGTCATTCACTTGAAAATAATTTATCTATTATGATGACTTTTATTTATAAAAATGTCACTATCATATCATTCTGGTGAGATTTTTTTGTACAAGGTCTATATAAGAATAGCATTTTTCAGTTTGAAAAGGGTATGTAAGAGTATGAAAAATTCTATTCTTCCAGAAAACTTATACAATAATGTGGTAACGACATTTATGTAATTAAGAGCCACCATGATGAGTGTTTTATTTTAAAGTAAATGACTTTTATTCGACCATGGAAATAAAATGCAATAGTTATTCTGAAATTCTAATGTTTGGTAATAGAACGATCATTACCAAGTGAGAATGGATGGCCGTAATAATGGTGGGAATGATCAGAGTGATCAGTACGCAAACATGCATCATTTTCTAGTAGAAATTGAAGCTAATCAATTCCACCTACAGTGGGAAACCAGACTAACCAGTCCACCTATTAAGTTTACAACAGAAAGCCAGACTAACCAGTTCAGGGGCGGGACCGGAATTTTGCTCTGGCGTGCCAAAACTTTAAAATATAAATTTTTGTCTATTGATGTAATTACTACATTTTAAGTTTTCGTTATATATATTTTAAAGTTAAAACACGAGACAGGATGCAAGACTCAATTTCATTTTTATTTAGCCTCTGTGAAATATAAATAAAAAAAAGTCAAATTAATTATTTTTAGTACATTTCAACTATCATTTAGTAATTTTTCAAAAAAAAAAAAAAACTATCATTTAGTAAAGTGGAACTCAATGTTCTTTATCCAAAAAATTATTTATGATTGATTCTATGCTCAACTTCAATATAAGTTTTCAATATATATATATATATATAAGTGGAACTAAATTTTAACTACTAGATAATTTGTTAATATAAATATGTGTCGGATGCATGTATTTGATGGGTAAGACTCAGTTGTTGAATTGTGAGATATCAAAATCTTAAAAATGATCTTAAATTATAAGAGATGCAAATAGAATAAATTTTTACTACATAATATATGTACACTACATAAAAGGGGGTTACTCAAAACGTGGGGTGTCATGGCACTCCACTCAACCAGTCCTAACCTAATCGAACCCTTGGTTGTGAAAAGACTTCCTACACGACGAGACAGTGCAACTTACTGTCATCAATGCACTACTCTGTGTTTACCAAAAAAAAATGCATTACTCTATCCATATTGATTTAGATATTTCAACTCCATATCTGATCACCACTGAAAGAAAAAAAAAAAAATGTTATGGATAAGCTTGCAGGCCAATTAAGTGCACCGTTCAGACAGCCCATAATAGTTGTGGTGCACCATGCCAAACAAGACATAAAATCAAAAGATGTTTCAATGATCAATAGATAAGAACTCGAATTTTCTAGCTTAATGATTAGATTCTAGTTTCTGTAACTATTTGGTGGAACTAAATATATTCTTTAGTGCTCAGAGCATGTGATAAAACTTAAATTTTGACCTTGACATAGGTGTGGTGGGATTTCCCAGAGATGGTTTTGTATTCTGAGAGGCAATACTCTCTAACGAATATGTAGAGTAGCTATCTGCATATCTTTTTTTTACACCAAAAAAAAAAAAAAATGCTAATAGTGGCATCCCCTAGCTGTTATCTTTTTTTCAGCCTTCTTGTAGTTGAGGTGCTGCTCTCAGTACGAAGAGAGCATAGAGTGTGCCTTAACTGGTAATGACGATCCTTGGCTGCTACATTTTTCAGCACCAAAAAATTAAAAAATAAAATAAATATTTAAATGAACTTTGCATGTTTTCGAGGAGAATTAATCACAATGTTGTAGTCTGTAGATTGCCATGTGAAATGGGTTGGAGTTGTCTTCTCTCTCTTTTTCTTCTTCCTACCCACCCTACATATATTTTTATGGCAAATGCGAAAGGCACGTGTTAAGAAGAGGGTATATGTATTATTATTTTAAAAAATGCTATTATTTCATAAAATTTATACAAAAAATTAATATTATTATATTTAAAAGTTATCAAGATGAGTATTTTGTTTTAAAGTGAATTACTCTTATCTAACCACATCATTTTGGTAATAAATTGATCACTCCAAAGTGTTGCAATTAATATTCGCCAGTGTGCGGTTGTAATATAGTAATAACTCGGTGAAGTCCAAGATCGATTCTTAGGGACTTGAATTGACTCAACCTAGTGGGTAAAAAAACAACGATTCGTCGGCAAGAAAACTAATAAATCTACCAACATGAAGTGAAAGTACACCAAAAATTGATGAGTTGAAAGATGAGTATCGACTAAGCAAAAATATAAACTAGACTTGTGATTGATGAATGAAAAACTTGGAATCAATTGCTCCGGATGTCAATGTCCTTAGTGTTTCATTAAGATTCCTTTTTATAACTCAAACCATTAGCTTTGTCATAACCTTTGATTTGGAAGATGAAGCTTTAAACCCTAAACTCTTGATTCTCGAACCTTGTTTTGCAATCTCTTTTCTTAGGGGTTTATACCATTAATTCAAGTAACTATAATCTCAAAACCTTGTTTGTGCATTACAACTCAAGAATATAGTCAACAACCTCTTGCTTTCAATAAATCAAGATGATAGAGAATCAACAACTTTCAATTTAACTAAAGATGTAAACATTTAAAATCATAGAATCTTAATGATTTATCAAGGTTACATCAAGCATCCATCAAAATTAATTCCAAGGTTAGGTTTAGCGAAACAATATTACAAAGAACATATTTGAAGTCATAAAGATTGAAAGAAAACCTTTACAAGTCTTCAAGAACCTTCAAAGTCTTCTTCAAAGTACTCCAAAAACAAACTCTCCCCTTTTGAGGATAATTACAAGTATTTATATGCTAATCTAGAGTCCTAAACCAAAAGGAAAACTATAAAGTTCGAAGCTGCGCTAGGTCGTCGTCCAGGCGACCAATCTAGTTCAATTCTTAATGTCCGAATGGTGAGCTCCTCGCCATGGAGAATCCTTCATTAGTTGTCCTAACAGCGTTCAAACGACCATCCTTCAACGTCTAGACGGCGGTTGAACTATCATTGCAGATCTGTAATCAACTCTTTAAATCTCTGGTCATCATCTGAACGACGTTCGAATGTCGACTTCAATTATCAACTTCTACAAGCTTTTCTCTTTGTTGCAACTAAAGTTTGAATGGCGTCTGGATGACTGCAATAGTGATCAATGCTTTCATCATCCTGTCCAACTCCATTTCCTGTAGAAATTAAAATAAACCTAATTAGTACTATAATATAACTAAAGAGCTATCTACAATCCTAAACTAAGGATAACAAAGCACAAGTCAAGATCTTATAATTGCATTTTTGGAGCACAATCATAAATTATGAATGAATTTTTCAGCTTTTATAGCATTACCATAGTCTTTTATTGAAAAATCAAGTATTAACTCTCCAACTTTAATAAGTTTTTAAAGAGTGTATATAACAAAGTTATTGGTATTTTTCAATATTTATATTGTCTTATATATTGTAAATGCCAAATATACCTCTATTAAGTTTACATATATTTCTAATTGTTTTAATTAAGAATAATGTAAAATCATTTAAAAAAAAGAAAATTTAAGATAACTAAATAAATTAATACTATTACATATCACAATAGCCCTACAATTCCCTAAACATTTTTTGGGGAATAAAAAGACAAAAAATAAATTGACATAGTAAAATAATTAGATAAATATTAAATTAAGGTCATGCATTATGCATGTGTGTATATGTAAGTAAATATATTTTTCAGATAGAGACTAAAAGAGTTGTATTATAAACTGTGTAATTTTAAATTTATTATTAAGTTTGCCATACAGAGCTTGAATTTAAATTATTTTATTTATTAATATTAATGATGTCTCAAGAGTACTTTTGACAAATTACAAGAATTTGAATTTCAAATCTCTTCATCAATTTTGTAGTTGTATTAGAAAAGAAAGACATTATGTCAGTTATCTGATTTATAACTCTTAAATGAGAGTTTTTTTTTGCCAAGGTAACACTCTCTTACAAAATAATGCTTCTTAAAATATAATTCCCAAACTAATATCCCAACGCCAACTCCAAAAGAAGTAATTTAGGAGTAATTACCTTTTATACCCTTGTTGTTTAGACTAATTGTGCAAATCTAACTTGCTTGTAACAATCTTCCTCAACATCCACTGCCATGCGCAGCCCCATTTGCTTGCAAGTTAGTTCACACATTCATCTATACATATATACTCACAACCACAGACGAAAGTACACGTATGTACGTGTACACTAAAACGTATACACATATAGATATATGTAATATCAATATATTAAAGTGAACGTGATGAATGATTGGAGTCACAGTAATGTACCTGTCTGATTGCCGGAAAGAGGTGGAAACAATTATTAAAATTTAATTGAATTGAAGTTTTAACAAACTGATATATAAACAATAAAAAGACAAATTAAATTGATCTTAGTGAAAATCTTTTTAATTTCATTGGAGTTTCACTGCCAATTTATGAATTGAATTGGAGGTGGAAAGTTAAAAAAATTCAATTTACTATGAAATTTTTGCCAAGTTTTAAATAAATTACTTGATTCAAGAATTATCTTTGTGATGTCTATGTGTCTCACTAAACTGATCTTAATGCAAATTTTTCATCAAGATGAGTTTGCCATCACTATGAGTTTTATTGCGGAGAAGTAGAAGGGAAAGAAGTGACTAGCTTTTATTATAAAGCCAAAAGTTTTCAGGGCATTTTCTTGGCTAGGTGATCCACTCCGAAGATACAATATAATAATCGAAAGCATACGGTTGGCGACATAGTTTAAATTTGATGAGTTCAAATATCGATTCTCTCAAAGAGTAAGCTCAATATAAGTTATAGGCTTCAACTCATCCATTTCTCTCAAGATTTGTAACAACCCAAATGAAATTACTTCGTAAAAAGGTAAAATAAAAAATACTTGATTTTGAAAGGTTGGTTTAGTTAAACTATAAGTAATATTAAAACAATTAAACTAATAAGATAAATAACTTGGTTCTAATTGATCCAACCATCTAATTCGCCCAAGATTCCAATGAGATTTGATAACTCAAATTATTGACTTCACCGCGACCCTTTGATTCGGAGAATTTCGACTATTAAAACAATGAAATCAATATATGATAATTAACTTAGATTTTATGAACAATGAGATTCATGTATTCATACCATCGATCTAAGCAACACCTATACTAAATTCTTGATTCGTGCATGAACACTCAAATACTTAGTCAATAACAAAAAATTTGAATAGGATTTTGAGAAATAATTATCATAGATTCAATTAAATGATAATTAACCCTAGAATTATAGTCAATTTAAAGGTATAAATTCACACCATCGATTTGTGTAATCTCTATACTAATCTAGGGCTTGTGCATGGAGATTATCAAACATCGTCAAGAATCTAAACTTTTTCAAATATCTAAAGTCCAATTGTCAATAATTAAAAGATTTGAAAGATAAAACAATGATAAACCCATTATCTCCATTGAAAATCTTGAAACCCATGAATGATCTTCACAATTGGACCCAAGAGAAGAATTAGCTACTTGAATCTATAAGAAATTGAATTGATTGCATGGAAATTGTGCTTAATTATAATAAAAATGAAGATCTATAAAGAAATCTAGAGTTTCTCTCTCTAAAACTACTTCTACCACTCACTAAAAACTCTAAAAAATGTAAAATAAGCTCAGATCCCTAATTTGTAGCCCAAAACAACTTTAAATAGGTTAAAAAATAACAAAGTAGCGTGAACCGTTAGCTAGACGCATTCGAACACCTAACTAACGCCTTACTAACTTGATTTAAATGCTAAAATCTAGGTTTAAAAGTTTGCTAAGCATTCGAACGCCCTGATGGAGGGTTCAAATGGGCGTTCCACACTGTTCAAATGGTTATCTTGGAAATTTATATGAAATTCATATATTATGGATGTTGAGGACTGTCAAATTTTTCACGACCTAACTATAGTGCATACGTATAATATAAAAAATTCTGATCTGATTAGTGATTACACTCTAAAAGTGTAATCATAAGTCTTTAATTTGTACTTTGTTAGACTTATATTGTAATTAATTATCTTATTTTAGTTAGATATTTGTTTGAGTGTGTTTTGTATGTGTTTTGTAGGTTATATAAGCTAATAAAGGTGAAAAGAAATCAAGAATAATCAAAGCGAGTCTAAGGCGAATAATTTGTTCATGAAAATTCAGACCAATCTCGGTATTTTGGCCATAACTTTTTATTCCGATATTTGATTGTCTGATTTTTGCGTCATTGGAAAGAAGACTTCAAACTCTACAACTTTGCCTCTAATGTGCATTAGCTGAGTCGAGCTCTAGGGTGGTCAAATCAAGTTTCAAAGTTTCTGCAGTCGAACAGTGTGAATAGTACCTGTCCGAACGGTTACTGTTCACCGTTCGGACGGTTACTGTTCATGAACAGTGTCTGTCGGATCGTAAACAGTAACCGTCCATCGTCCGAACGCACTTCAAATGGCCGTTAGACGCACCATTCGGACGGTTACTATTCATCCAGAATTCATTTTTTGCATCCGAATCGGCGTTTTTAGGGTTTTTTGTAGGTTTTTTTGTGTAGTTAGGGTTAGTTTTAGCAAGGGGGCGGCGGGAGAAGCTCCCAAAAGGTTAGTTTTTCTATTTTCTTCATTTTTAGCTTAGATTTAATTTTGTAATGGTAATATAGGAGTAGAACTTGTAATTTCCTTTCATTGTATTGTATTTTCTTTCACTTTCTTGCACTTTCTTGTATTTTCCTTGCATTTGACTCGCCCCCAAATGCGGTATTCCTACAAATGAAGTTAGTACCCCACAAGAGTACGGGGGTCGTGATGAAGTATAAACCGGAAGATCCGGTATCGTTTTCTCCTAAGGGACTTAGCCAAATATAGGCTCTAACACCCAACTCACACCAACCTAACCTAGGATTGAATTGCAATAAAAAGGGGAATTAGATCTAAAATAAAAAGGAAAATAAAAAGACCGAAAATGTTTTGGGTTTTTAATGGTGGTTTTGAATTACTAACCTAATGCAATTGAAATTAAAACAATTAACATTAGACAATTAAAGTAAAGCAAAGTGAAAATAGAATTAAAACAATTAAAAGGGAATTGAGCTCAAATGATTCAATCACTCAATTTCATCCAAGGTTTCCAATGGGGTTTATAACTCAAATCAAACACAACATTTAAGTGTGTTTGATTCGGAAGATTTAACTTTGAAGAACGATAATTCTCAAGCAATTGAAATTAGATACATGTTCAATGGGGAATCAAAGGTTAATACCATCAATTCAACTTAGTCAATACCAAATTTGTGGTTTGTGCATTGATTAATCAAACATAGTCAATAACTTAGGTTTTCTAACGCATCTTCAATCAATTGTTGGGAATGAATTTCTAGCAATTGTGGAGTATTTTTCTAGTCAAGAGTCCTAAATTAATACCATTGATTTGGGTGATGAAAATCCCCAAACTTAGTCAATAATCTAAGTTTTCTAAAATTCCACACCTAATTACTAGAAATTCGAATTCTAAGAAAATATGGTAATTAATCCATGAGATACCTCCAATTGAATTTCTTGGATTATTTGGGTGATTTTTACATTTAAACCCAATATAAAAACTAACTAATTAAATTCATAATAAAGGCATAAAAAATGGAAACAAAGCATGTAGAGATTTAAACTAAAATTTACTTGAAGATTAAGAGTGTTTGGTTACAAGGAAAGTGAAGGAAAGTGCAAGAAAGTGAAGAAAAATATAATATAATGAAAGAAAGTTATAATTTCTACTCCTACATTAACATTACAAAGCTAAATTTAAGCTAAAAATGAAGAAAAGTGAAAAAAACTAACCTTGGAGGAGCTCTCTTGCCGCCCTCTTGCTCCAAAAAAACCTAACTGCTCAAAAACTTTACAAAAAAACCCTAAAAAATGCCGCTTCGGATGCAAAAAACACAATCTGGATGAACAGTAACCGTCCGAACGGTGAACAGTACCCGTTTGGACGGTTACTATTCACACTGTTCAGCTGCAGAACATTTGAAACTTGATTTGGCCACCCTAGAGTTCGATTCAGCCAATGCACATTAGATGCACAGTTGTAGAGCTTGAAGTCTTCTTTCCAATGACGGAAAAATCAGCTTAATCGAATATCGGAGTAAAAAGTTATAGCCAAAATACCGAGACAGGTCTAAATTTTCATGAACAAATTATTAGCTTTGAACTTGCTTTGATTATTCTTGATTTCTTTTCACCTTTATTAGCTTATATAACCTACAAAACACATACAAAACATACTCAAATAAATATCTAACTAAAATAAGATAATTAATTACATTATAAGTCTAACAAAGTACAAATTAAGGGCTTATGATTACACTTTTAGGGTGTAATCAGCATCCAAACACTCTTAATCATCAAGTAAATTTTAGTTTAAATCTCTATATGCTTTCTTTCCATTTTACTTGTTTTTAGGATGAATTTAATTAGCTAGTTTTTAAATTGGGTTCAAATGTGAAAATCACCCAAATAATCCAAGAAATTTAATGAAGGTATCTCATGAATTAATTGCCATAATTTTCTAGAATTCAAATTTTTAGTAATTACATGTGGAATTTTAGAAAACTTAAATTATTGACTAAGTTTTGGGATTTTTATCACCTAAATCGATGGTATTAATTTATGACCCTTGATTAGACAAATACTCCACAATTGCTAGAAATTCATTCTTATAAATTGATTGAAGATGCCTTAGAAAACCTAGGTTATTGACTATATTTGGCTAATCAATGCACAAACCACAAATTTGGTATTGACTAAGTTGAATCGATGGTATTAATCTTTGATTCCTCATTGAACATGTATCTAATTTCAATTGCTTAAGAATAATTGGTTTTCAAAGCTAAATTCTCCGAATCAAACACACTTAAATGTTGTGTTTGATTTGAGTTATAAACTCCATTGGAAATTTTGAATGAAATTGAATGGTTGGATCATTTAAGCCCAATTCCCTTTTAATTGCTTTAATTCTATTTTTACTTTGCTTTACTTTAATTGTCTAGTATTAATTTTTTTAATTTCCATTGCATTAGGTTAGTAATTCAAAACCATCATAAAAAATCCAAATCATTTTCGATCCTTTTATTTTATTTTTTATTTTAGATCCAATTCCCCTTTTTAATTACAATTCTATCCTAGGTGAGGTTAGTGTGAGTTGAGTGTTAGAGTCTATATTGGGCTAGGTCCCTTGGGAGAGAACGATACTGGATATTCCGGTTTATACTTCATTGCGACCTCCGTGCTCTTGCGGGGTTACTAACTCTATTTTGTAGTTTTTGGAGCGAGTCAATTAGTAGAGACTAATCTACATGATTACAATTATATGTTCCAGATCTCTCTAGTTTGATCTCGAATAGCAGCAATTATGAATTTCAAAATTCCTCTTCTTTGATCTTAAACAATAAGCAATAGTAACAAGAAAGATTCAACTGCTTGAACTTAACCTTCAAACTTCTGCTGGAGCACTCGTACACGTCTTACTACAGAGAGAGTGGCTCGTAGCTACTAGGGTTTCTTTCATTCACAAAAATATGTATCTCTCAACTATAAGTGTAACCTTATCTGCTCTTTGAGTGCGTATATATAGATGCTACAGTAAGGACTATAGGATTAGTATGACTAGAGCTTCTTACACAAATAAGGATTCGTAATCTAACTAGGATTAATCTCTATTTACGTAAATTATAATTTACACCACTAACGAATTATAATTGCACTCCTTGTCATACTAGGAATTATATTTCGAGTTTCATATTATTAAATACTTATTTATCTCCCTATGTTAAGATTACAAATACCCGTCTACTAAATTAAATTACTGACAATTAAATTTAATAGATTTATTTAATTCCTTGAGACCTTTCACTTAACTTATTTGAGATATCGAATTCATAATCCATTTGCAGAGGATTACATAATCAAAACTTATAAGTTTTCTCAATGAGATATCATCAATTCCTATATCGTGACATGGATTCCATCAATAATTAATACTCCATACACGTAATGTTATTGTCCAACTCACTGAGTTGATTAACCCACAAAGAATCTCACTCTTCTGTGAATTAAAACAATAAAACACTGCATACACGTGTTCATTCATTATATTAGGATTAAGAGCATAAGCACTCATAGTCAGTATATAAACAATTAACTCAATACGGTCTTATTCAATACATACAAAGTGTACTGCTGTAAGGAGTTGGAACTATACCGTTCCCCATAGTCAAGACAGACCTATTAAAAATTTGTACTACAGTTCTATTGATGGTGTGTGCAGTTCTATTTAAGACTGTGAACGATAAATGTATATTCCATAAGAATCAATGATATGATCTTTTGTGTGTAAGTTGTACTCTACATACCAAATCATCTACTATATGGAATTAGAGATACACATGCATAATCATTAAATAAATAACGCAAGACAAACATTACTCACACAGATTTTCATTAAAATGGAATAACTAATTTATTAATAAATATTAAAGTCATTACACAAAATATGTCTTTTAATATAAATCCCTAACAATAGATCCCGTAACCCTTTTGGTTTGAGAGATATAGCATTTCAAAGTTTTAGCTTCGCGTCCTTAAGCAGTTTGTACCCAGTTTCAGTAGTTTGTGCTCCGACAACATTTATTTGAAACTTATTCTCCTTTCAACCGAATTGCATCAGAAATCCTCCTTATTAAGCTCAAAACCTATTAAAAACAAAATAAACTTAGTTAATACTAAATCTAACTAAAGAGATATATAAACTTTTAAACAAAGACTAACAAGGCACAACTTAAGGTGTTGTAATTGTATTTTTGAAGTGCAATCACTAGGTTTCTCAGTTATCAAATGAGCGACTGGCAATTACACGGTGGTCCTCTTTTTTTTTTTTTTTCAAATGAATTGGTGTTTCACTACAAGTTTTTAGAGTTTTAACTTCCAAAGTAATGGGCACCAAAATATAGTAACAACGAGCTTGCCCGTGGTCTTGAGAGGAAGCGGGAAGTTTGAAAATAGACATTAAAATATTAGGATAAAAATACAATTTTAGTAAACTATACTGGCTTACTAATAAATTATTTCTTTTAGGGTTGATGTCAAGATGTTAGTTTGGGAATTATTTTTAACAAAGTGTTAGAGAGGAAATTATTTTTAAAAAGAATGTTATTTTGGCAAAAAAAAAAAAAAAAACTCCTGAAATGAATGTTTTTCTTGTAGTTTGAATTTTGTATGAAGTCCATTACATTAATTAGTCCTTAACATGTTAGGAGGACCCTTCTTCATATAGGCAATTAAGGACTAATTATTCAGTGCTCCTAGAGTAACATAATCCTTGTTCGTCCTCTCACATGGGGTAAGTCTCCTACTGCTAAGTGGAAAATTGGACATTACCTAATAAGGAGGACCACATCACTCTGCGAGACGTGAGCAAGAATGCCATAGTGCTCTTGGGGCACTGAATATATATATATATATATATATATATTCATATATGTAAGTAAGAGCACAATTCAACAAGAAAACTAGAAAATTGAAGCAAAATATGAAATTATGCAGCTAGTATTTATAAATGAACACCCTTGTTTATAGCGGGGAGGGGACACTATCTCATGCAATTTCGGAAAAGAATTTGGTCATCTAGTAAAGAAATCATCTTGCTCCAAATTAGTTACTCTCCATTTGGGTGTGCCAAAAAAAAAAAAAAAGACTTTAACAAAGAATTAATTAATATGAGTGATAGATGTTTATACGACTGAAAATTTATCCAAACTCTTGAAAAAAAGAGAATTTATTTTCACTATATTCTTAATCGAATGTGCCATAGTGTTTTGTTTGCTTTACGTCCTCTACAAAATTAGCAATACATAATACTAAAATTTTTCGTCTTCAAATTTCGACCTTTGTTAAAACAAAACCCATGTATTAATGTAACTTTACTAGTAACCGCATATATATTTGGTGACATGTATGCTAAATAGTACTTCATTGATTATTTGAGGAACTAGTTAATGATATTCTTTCAGTCTTCCGTTAAACTTTTGTTTGTATTTCATTATGGAGTTTTTGGTTCGCTCTCTTATCTCGGCCTCATCTAATAATTTTTTGTACCCACTTAAAGCATCTAGATCTGGTCCTCTCTTTCCTATTTTGTGCTTTGCTGATGATTGTTTTATTTTCGTCAAAGCTCATGCTTTCTCCATTAAAACAGTTCATAATCTTATTCTTTCTAATTTTTCTGCTTTTTCTGGCCAAACCATTAATTGGTCTAAGTCATCAGCCTTCTACTCCCCTAATACTCCGGTGACTTTAAAGCGTCAATTAAGCAACTACTTGCACATGGAAACGTCCCGTGATAATCCTACTTAATTGGGTCTTCCCATTTTATCATTTCGGGTTACCAACAGTACTTTTTATTTCCTAGTTGAAAAAGCTCAAAGTCTCAGGATGGCTCTTCACATGGACTCGTTTAAACTGATTGTAGAGACTGAATCTTCTGTGCTTTATAATAATGCTCTTTGTAGGAGGAAGTCACCCACAGCCCGAATAGCCCCTCTGCTTCAGGATTGCATCCAGCTGATCCCTCGCTTCCACCATCTGCAACTTAACCATGTTGCGGAGGCTCTTGCTACTTTGCTGCAGATCAGCCTCCTACAAACTTAGTTTTTGACAAACTCCCAGTTGTGTTTTCTCATTGTATTTTGTCAGATACAATGGGAGTTTCTAGTCCACGTTTTGTATCTACTTTTCAGACTTCTGGTTCTTTCTTAATATTGATTTGCTTCGTAGTTTCAACAAAAAAAAAAAACTTCTAAGCCTCTCTTGTGTTACCCAACATCAATTTGCCAGATTGGTTGAAAGGATTTCACAGTAAACTTTATTTTCTGTAAAGAAATTGATGCCTAAAAGTGGAGAAGAGAAGGAAGTACAAGAGAACATTTGGGTAACAAGCTGACCATGCAATTGGAAGTCCACCAAAAGGGATAAGAGCAAAGGATAACTAGAATAACTCTTTCTTTAAAGGCCAAAGGCTAACTTCATTAACATTCTCAAAACATGATCTAAATACATGAATAAGAGTTGCCAATATAGGCATGGAACAACCCTCCATCCATAAGTGAAATCAAAAAATAACACAAGTTTCAACAACTTGGAAAAAGAAGACTTGATCAAAATTAATACAATCTAATAAAAGGATTTAGAAACTTGAAAGACACTTAATGAGACTCCAAATACTAAAAAATAAAGTTGGTAAAGTCCCAAGATAATCTATTGGAGAAAGACTAAAAGAACACCAAAAGTTGCAGAATTTGTAGTTGAACAGGCAGCATAGACACACTTTAGTAGAATGGCCATAAATCCTTCTATAGATCTCCAATGATGCACCATTTAATGCGTTGAAAACTAGACTCATAGACCTTTCTAACCATGTATGGCTAGACTATTGAAACTCTTCCAATTGATTCAGATTTCATTGGAAACTTGCTCTAAAATCCAAGACTGTACTTTTCCCTTGTTTTCTTGGCCTCTAAAAATTCAGCTCTAATGCCTTGTGAACTTAATTGAGTTAGGGTTGTAGACTATGAAGACCTCCGGTATCAGAAATTTAGTACTAGAGTTTAACATACAAAATGTTCCATGTTTAAAATCTGGTATGTGACATTCAACCTAGCTTTCTCAAGCTATATAAAGCATGCAACATAGTAAGCTCGTCTTTGTCAAGGAATGAACAAAACAGATGAACAAAAACATGATAGGTGAGTAAAAAAACTGGAGGCTTCTTAGTGGTGAAATAACTGGAAGGGCCTATTGGATCCTCTCGAAATTGATCTTCCTGGAAACATAATTCACTATGGGGAAATGGCTCAGGCGGCTTATGACAACTTCAACTCGCAAAAGGTGTCGAGGTTTGCAGGTAGTAGCCGGTATGCAAAGAAGGCCATCTTCTCCCAGCTGGGTATAGATAAAGGCAATCTATTAAAGTATTACGCAACCAGATATTTATAAGCGGGCTCTTCAATCAAGGTACCTGAGGCTTTTCTCTTTAGGTCAATATCTAGGGAGGCATGGAGAAAGGAATCGAATTGGATGGGATATGTCGTGGTGGCCACAGCCGAAGGCAAGGCCACTTTAGGAAGCAGAGACATTGTGATTGCTTGGAGAGGCACAATCCAGACAATTGACTGGGTTAATGACTTCGAATTTCGTTTAGTCTTGGCTTTGATTGCTTAGAGAGGCACAATCCAGACAATTGACTGGGTTAATGACTTCGAATTTCGTTTAGTCTTGGCTTCAAAAATACTTGGGGAATAGTTCAAGCCTAAGGTGCAAATTCAGTGGAAGAGACCGGTAATTTTCCTATAACATTTAACATTTATCTTGCACTATTACTAATAAGATTGGAGACAATACAAAGTGTTAGAAGAACTCTGATACTATGTTAAAATAACTCTGATACTATGTTAAGATAGCTATGATATCATGATATAATAAAGTATAAAGAGAAGAAGAGAAAGAGAAAATGTACTCTTCGAGAGAGAAGAATTGTTTTTTACATTGAGATAGCCTTTATATATAAACACAATTGGAATGTTGAAAAAGGAATAGAAAAGGATAAACTAATCATATAAGGAAACTAACGGAAATAATATTCTAACACAAAAGGTTGAAACTATCAATTTCTTTGTAATTCAGATTCATAAATGAGGTTAGGAGACTAGTAGAAAAACACACAAGGACGAAGAACCAGTGATTGAGACTAGCAAGTGAATGTACTTGAAGAATAGTTCTGGAAATTTGGCAGGTTGGCACAACTCGGTGGCTTACATGCATGGAGTAGCGGGAACACAAGGGACGAAAGGAGGATTGAAGTTGGAAGTGAGTAGCAGGAATGGTTCAGCAGGAAGATGGCTCCTGGAAGTTTGATGGATTGTAAGCAGGACAGTGTCCAACAGTGAATTTTATTACACCAAACAATGGAAAAGCCACTAATGTTATAAATTGCATGCTTCGGTTAATATTACAGATACATTAAAATGTAATGGAAATTGAATCTAATCAAATCAACTTATACAAGGAATGGAATCCTGCCTAACTAAACCAAGTAATTAATTGGTATATGTTTTCAAGCTTCGTGGTTGTGATGATCGGATCCTCATTAGCATCGATGCAATACTTCCTCTATAACACTATAAGAGCCCGGCATTACTTGTATATTTCAACTTTATTTAATCACCAAAAGAAAAAAAAAAAAGATTCTTAAGAACTCTCTCTCTCTATGTGTATATATTCACAAATCTTAGATGTCGTCCCATGCATTAAGCTATACAAAGCTAATTAATAGGGATAATTACAACAACATTTAGAACTATAACTCAGCATTACAAAACCTCCATAAACTATAAATTTGTATTAATCAACACATTCTATTAGCAATTCAATAGCAGAATAAATGAAAAATTATTATGTGATTTGCACATATTTACAAAAGTATAATTTTATACCTACATTGACCTTAGCTTATTATAATATTGTCTAATAACTTAAAGGCCCCTTAAAATGACATAAATATAGGTGCAATCCAATGAGCATTTTGAGTCATTAAACAATTATTACAAAAAGATAGGTTAATTTAGGTATAAAATCATTTTTTGTGAACGTATGCAAGTCACATGATAATTTTTCACCATTCCCTAACGAATTGCTAATATAAGGCCAATTGAAGGTATTGATTGATATAAATTGACAGTTTAAAGGGTTAATGTGTTACACTTTATACTTTATGAAAGTTTAGTGATGCTGAGTCGAAGTTTACCACCAATTTAATATCACATTAACAGCTGGCTCTGATTTGCCTACCTTTTTTCAAAGGACAAAGATTTTCTCCAACCTAAATTATAGAAATTCCTCTTACCTTATGTACGTGATTACATACTAAGTTACCATGTGTTAAAATAATATTATTAATATATTTATAATTTTTCAAGATTTTAGACACTAATCATAAAATTACTATATTTATAAACGATATACAAATAAAAATAAATATGTAAATACAAAATTAAATAATATATTATCACATATCTAAGATAGGAGAAATGGCTTGTACCTAAGTTGGAGGAAATCCTTATGGTTTTTCAAATATTCATATAGTTTCCAGCCTAGTAAAATTTGATTTAACTACTCTAACAGACAAGAGGGCCACTAGCCACAGCGGCATTGACCATCTGATGGCTGCATCTTGTGGCCCACCAGTCAGCATTCTTCAATAGAAAAATCTAACTCATTAGGATGCAAGACCTATTCTGAAAGTTTTTATTTGCTTTTTTGTTGGGTGATAGCACAGAATGTGTATTCCATGCCTTGCATGTGAAAATGAAGTAACTTTCTTTTCCGAAGCATCAAAAGAAAATGAAGCAACTTTAAAATTGAAAGAAGCAACTATAACTTATGGACCATAGTGTGAGCGTAGTCTTCTTTCTATACAAACAAAAAATTTATACAGAATTAACTTATCACCAGAATTTATTACGGGAAAGACCAAACTTAACTTCATTTTTTTAGGTTTAAATTTGTAATATATATATATAACTTACAATATATGAACATCTTATTACGTTGTGCTGCGAAGTTGTAGCCCCTAAGTATCAACAATACCTAAGAATCCCATATGGGGCCAAATGCAGGAATCCCAGCAGCTTTGCACGCATTAACAACATCTCTGCTTCCTTCTGTGTTGCTGGTGACAATCACCACCTGAGCCTTCCACCTCTTGGCGGCATCAATACTCATCTGCGACACATTAGGCCGGCCAAAGATAGCAGTGTCATGAACTATGACCTTACCATCAGGAAACCCACTAACCATCTCTTTAATTTCCTTCCCAAAATTTTGTTCAATGCCTTTTGCCACCCACACCAAGCACACCTCAGCCGAGAACGGCTACAAGAGGAATGAAAGAAAGACACGTATTCCAGACCCTGTTGCCACCAGCACCACCCTTTCGTACATATTCAGAAGGTAAGGCAAGCCGGCAAAGTGAACCTGTCGAACCCATAGATGGCTTGGTGGGTTGGAAACCAAGGACTTCGTGAAGTCCCCAACTGCACCGGCTAGCATCATGTGGGCTTCCTTTCCATCGGATATAATCCCAAAGGCGTGCCATTCGGATAGGGGCGAAGGGCTAATCCTCCCGAGTATCCCGGCCTTCACGCCTCCCTCAAACTCGATGATTGATGCATGTCCTGAAGGAGCAGCGACCTTAACCGGGACTCGCGTAACCGTCACCCATGGTAGGACTATTACAATGGTGATGGCTAGGGTGAACCAAAACTCTTGCTCTTTTATCAACTTTGAGAATTGTATATTGTCATAGGACTTGCTTTTTGAGTTATAAGAGGTGGTGAATAGTATGAATGCCCAAAGGAGAGCTAGTGCTGTCCAGCCAGCGAACCGGTGGGTTCGTTCAAAGACATTGTGATGGAGATGGCGGAGAAGCGGAAAGGCAGCCAAAGAGGAAAGGAAAAGAAGAAAAAGGATGGTAGAAGCCAAATCTTTTATCAATTGTGATGAGTTTGCTTCGTCCTTCAGAGTGAGAACTAGAGCATAAACAAGCCAAGCCACTGAAGAGACTCCACAGCCACTATGTATGCCACCAAGGCTTTGCAGAAAGGAAGTTGTGGCAGTTTTCAGCCAAAGAGGCACCCAAGGCCTTCCAAATACCTTCACTGCCAGCAAAAACACCACTCGTAGCATAGCTTCACTTCGACAGAGAGTCAAAGCTAGTATGTTTCCAATGGAGAAGAGAGCTTCCTTACCTCTTGCATAGGAGAAGTGTCCATTGGCCGCAAGAATCAAACCGGTTATGTTTAATGCCAAGCAAACCGCAAAAAGGCGCTTGTAGACGGTGAATAGCCCTTGGTCGAGTAGCATTACAGAGAACCTTGACTCTCTTGGCTTTGCCTGCTTTGGTGGTTGCTCTCTCTTGCTAGTTGATGCAAATGGTTTCTGATCTTCCACATCTTTGCACTCTTCTATGCCTTCGTTTTCTTCGATCATGCTTTCCACCGGGTCTTCAAACGCTTCTTCTGACTCCAAATCGCAGAAGTGGCTGCTGGAGAGACTCAACGAATAGCGAAGCTCTTGAACACTGGGGAACACTTTGAAGGAGGTCCTCTTATGCCATGGAATAGTCCAGCCGCTATCGATATCGCCTCTGTGGTTTTTGAGTGGAGCAAAGTCTGCAAATGGGTTGGATTTGTGTTGTTCTATATCAATTGACACCTTTTGCTGCTTTCCCATGTCTGCCATGATTGTAAGGTAAAAATGGTAGAATAAAAATATTGTTAGGTAAATCGTTGATTATAACAAGTTCTGGAAAGCAAATTAAAACATGTATAGACATGCTAATTAGAACTGAACCACAACGTACCACACCAAATCAATTTACTTTCAAAGAGAGAAAAATAACACTTTCAAACAAATAAATAAAAAAAACTTCATTTTTCTATTGATTCATCTCTATATTTTTATGGATTCCTCCAATCAATAGGCTTGATCTTTCCTCATTTTTCTCACGCGCACGATTCTTAGTGGAATTGTAAAGACCTACATTTATTTTTCTATATTTTTACATCCAATTCATACATCATGAGTTTTTTTTGAGTAATTGTCTACATTATTATTTGCATTTAATAGTATTTATTTAATTAGATTTTGTATTCGCTTCAGACTCAGAATTTTAGAACGAGTATTGCCATACAACCAGAAAATATAATCAGAAAATATAACCAGAATGATGTAACTGAGTTGTGAGCCTATCACTTTAAAATGAAGAACCCACCAATATATATTTTAATTATAAAACTGTCACTGCCACATCATTCTAATTCAAAATTCTAAAAGAATAACATTTTCCTTTTAGAACCATTTGATTGATTGAGTAGCAATCTTGACCTTTGAAGTTAGGCAAGACCTTTGAACGTTAGGCAATTAAGTGGGGTGATTGAGATTGGATTGTGTTGTGGGTCCATGTTAACATTGGAAAATTAGATGCATTAGGGTGGCTTGTGTGTTTGGGTCTTTAATGATAGGATGTACCATGGGAAAATTAACGGGCTTGGTTGTAGGAAATCACGTCTATTGAACGTAATTGTAGGAATTAGTTACGAGAGAGAGAGAGAGAGAGAGAGAGAGAGAGAGAGAGAGAGAGAGAGAGATATATATGATATAGCAGCCATATGAGAAGATTATAGAGTTAGGGTTCGAGAAGAAATTTTGAAGTACCTTTATGGCGTGTGAAATAGTGGAGCAAAAAGGGATTTGATAGTTGAATCATTGGTGGCTATCTGCAAAGGTTAGAAGCTGAACATTGATATTTCTTTTTATATTTTAAAAGGACTTCGTATCAATTTGTATGTTACACAACATGTATGTTCAAAATAGTTATAGAATAACTGGGTTGAGTTATATTTTGGAATTGGGTTCAATATTTACAGAGTAAGAAAGGCATAATTGTTATAGCCATATGTGGGTGTTGAGTTTACTGGTTCAATTAATGGAAATTCGGTAGACTATCGCAAGGCTGTCACGGGGATAGGGAGGCTGGTGAGATGTAGAGAAAGGAAGAAGAAAACAAAAGAAAAAAAAAAAAAAAAAAAAAGAAGAAAAAAAAAAGAAGGGAAACATGGAAGTTACAGAATACATTCTTCTTTTGTGGGATGAATATGATGAAGGTGAAATAACTCAATGCGAGCAAGTTTATATTGTTTTGGTGCATATTAGTGATTTTGGCCAATGAAGAAGATTTTGAAGATAGTCCTATTTTAAGTTTTAGATTTCATTCTTGGTATTAATCTCAATTAATTCTAATCGTAACAGAGACCTTTCATTATAGGCATTTATATTCTTTTTACTCGGGTTAATTAGGAGGATATTATATCTGATTGCTTCCTTTTGGAATTTGCATTTTTTCTGAGGCCAGGTGAGTAGTTTTGCTTTTTTTTTTTTTATTATCTTTCTAAAATCAAGTCCTACCTAAATAATATTGTTTTATTAATTGCTTATCTAATAACTTATTTGTTCAAAAGCATGTTTTACAAGAAAAGTGAAGTTACACTGTTTTATTAATGATAAATTATTTATATTCCACATTGGTGTTTGTTAGTGAGAATTAGTATTGGATTTTGTTTGATTATTGGCTTTGGAAAGTTCAGGAAAAAAGTCCGCCTTACGGGTGCCTGTAGCAGCTACAGAACAGGTCTAAGGAAGGTGACTCTAGTTCTCAACGGTAAGTGGCACGCCTCCAGATGTGCTTCAACTGGAGCCACTCCGCAAGGGTACGGAGGTCGCGCTTGTAGTAAAACTGGAGGATTCAGTGTCGTTCTCTCCCAAGGGAATTCTGCAAATATAGCAACAAAGCTCAACTAGCACGGGTACTTATCTTAATGGATTGCAAATGAAAATTCTTAACATAAAAGAGACCGAAAATATGTTGGTTTTGAGATGATGATGGTTATATGCTTCATACAATAATTTAGTGACTATGAAAGACAACAAAAGCTAGTTTTATGTAATTAAGGAGAAAAGCTTAGACATGGTTGTTTTGATCCACCAATTCACAACAAGGGTTTCCAATGAGAGGTTTATAACTTAAATCAAGAATCACACATTGGATTCTTGATTCGGAAAATGTCGACTATAAAAATGTGGGTTTTGTTTGATTGAGTATAGAGAGGGAATATATAATTGGTACCCTAGAATCAAACCTTAAACATGTGCAATACCTATACCAAATATTGATTTGTGCATAAATATTACCAAAGTGTTATGAATCTACGTTTTTCTAATGAATCTCATGCTAAATCAAATGAAACCATATAATTTTGAGGATATGACTTTGAAGTTCATACAACCCATTTTCAACCCTTTGAAGATCCTTGGTGGATCTTCACAACCACATCCAAGGGGTATTTAGCTACTAGAATCCATGTTAACTACCATAAAAGGAGCCAAATCTACCATTAAACTATAAAGAACTAGTGTTTGGTTGCCAAGAAAAAAAGAGAAAGTGCCAAGAAAATGATAGAAAGTTGCTAGAAAAAGTTGAAATCATTCACTTCATATATATATCAAGCATTCATTACAATGATCCAAGAGTAATAAATGACATTAAATACAAAACATTAAGAGTAAATCTAACTTAAAAGCCTTACAAGATAACAAAAAAACCCCTTTTTGGAGCTCCTTTTTCGTCCAGAATCTGCAGAAAAATGACTTATCTCTCTTTTTGTCTCGAACAAAAGCTTTTATACTCTGCAGAAAAACAGAGCCTGTACACACCGATCTATCGGTGTACGACCGATCGATCGGCTGATCGATCGCCCGATCGAACAGTCAGGGCGATCGAACGCCCGATCGATCGCAAAACCGACCCCTCTGAAGTTTGCTTCTGTATCGTCTGTTGAGAGAATTCCGACGTCACCGATCGAACGCCCGATCGATCGAAAAAACGTCCTCTCTGAAGTTTGCTGCAGAAGGTTGAACAGAGCATCACCGATCGATCGCAAGATCACTAATCGATCGGCCGATCGAACGTTCCGTGGACCGTTCGATCGGGCGATCGATCGGCCATACTCAAGATTGCCCATTTGCCTTAGTTTAAGCTCCAAATCCTGCAAAAAGTGTACAAAAAGAGTTTTAACGCGTTGTAGGAGTTAGAATACTAAATTAACACCAAATTTAACTAATCAATTAACAATTTAAGCCAAAAGATTACTATTTCTAAGAGTAATCAGTAAGGAGCAAACCCGGTACATTTGGGTGACCTTCATCGAATCGGCTTAGGAAAAAGTCCTGGTTTGCCACATCGTGGTGACTCTATTTTCGATATTAGATCCAACTGGCTTATATAATGCCTTAAGATTTTATTTGTGGCCATTATTATTTGGCAGACTGGTTTATTCTTGGATACTCTCACTATGTAGATAATTTTTTATTCTTATGTCTAGTTAATTAGTAATACTTGGGGAAATTGAAATTTGGTTATCTGATTCGATATTTGGAATTGGTTATTTCTGGTACTAGAACAAGAACCTTCTTGAACAAATTGCGTTTTTGGAAACATGGACTTATGTATTTGGAACTGTTATATAGCTTAATTTATTCATATGTACAAAGCTTCTATTGAGCCTTGATTTCAAAACTTCATTTATTACGCATTACATTATCATTCATTGGGCTTTGAGCTGACACTTCCTTATTAAACATGTTCAGGGGAGCGTGTGCAAAAGTAGTTGTGGACTCAGAATTGGGGCAATTACTTGACCTCCATAGAATTGTCTTGAGTCTCGTGTCTAAGTACTCTAACTGGAGATTCTAGTATTTCATTGTTACACTTAAATTATTGAATAAGTTCCAGAATTAGTTTGGTTTACACTTTATATTGATGTTATTTGCCTTGGAGAGTTGCTCATAGGGACAGAGGGAGGGGGGTCAAGAGTGGGGCAACTCCCCCCCCCCCCCGGGGAATTTTCAAAATAACCTCAGACTATGTAATAGATAGATATTAAGATACCTTATCCCAAAAGAATTATAATTCTACCCCCTCTGAAATTTTCAAGAAAATCTCAAGCAATACATTAGATATACATTAAGATGCCTTATCTAAAAAGAATTGTAACTCTTTTTTCCTTACATGCAGGAACCTATTTATGTTTGAAATCTTTCGTACTTATTCAAAAAGTGTTGCTCTTTCAATTAGAAGAAAACTGTAGCTTTTCTTCCTTTCCTTTTATCCCAATCATTTATTTATACAATATATATATAAATCTGAGGAATTCATATTTAGATGAATTCAATTATGTATATTAAAAGAATATAGGAGACTAGAATAGTCAAAGATAAAGGAGAAAAAATTTACCCAATAAAGTTCTGTTAAATATATGTGAAAGGTCTTACTACTTCCTAGATATAATTACAGTTCATTCAAAATTTATAAAAATTTTGTTCATGATCTAAGTTTTAATTCCATTTTCTAGATTTTAGAATGACGTTTCCAATTACTTTTACTATAAATGTAATGTGTCTAGAATGACTTAATATTGTGGAAAGTGGTAAGTTTATCATAATTATAATTATAAGTTACTATTGGAATTTGACTCTAAATTTTTTAAAATGAGCAATCTTTGTTTTTTGTTTTAAGATCTACCAAATTAGTTTGATAGATGCATATTTTTTGCCTTCATTTATAAACAATTACAGTTAGAGGAACTGGGGAAGCCAAGTAACATATTTATCAAACGTAGTTTGCCCCCCTCCCCCCCCCCCCCCCCCCCCCCCCCAAAAAAAAAAAAAAAAACTTGAAATCCTGACTCGGCTACTAGTTGCTTAGAACTTATTTTAGTTTTAATTAGTTTATGGAGTTAAATATTTGAGATGTTGATTATTACTACTATTCGGTTTTGAATTATTATTTGATTGTCATGTTTAGAACCTTTTTGCTATAGTTAATTCATTTTACAGTTTATTAGGCTTTCATAACCCATGGGTTAAAGTCCCGTGGCTGACAGCCAGTCATACTCCCAAATGGGGTGTGACAGGAATACTCTTCTAGAACAAACAGGATGAAAAATAGAATACAGACGTCATTGCAATAAAGTTACCACTAAGCTTAGTTTTTCGTTTACAATTTTTTAACGACGGTAAAATTAACCGTCACCACAAATTCATAATTTGTTGCTAAAAGACTATTAAACCGGGCTTTTAGGCCGGTCAGTCATAAATACATTTAGTGACGGCTGATGTACATGCCATCGAAGATCATTCTTGTTATTACACTTTTTAATGATGGTCTAATTTAAGTCACTAAAAGGTCGTGATGAAAATAATTTTTACCCGGCCTTTCTTTTGGTATATAAAAGATTAGTGGATTATCCGTGCCTATGACACTCCCAAACAAAATATTACTTGTGCATAATAAAAGTAACAATATATTTAGTAAATGTAATAAATCTATCAAATTACAGTGCACATTCACAGAAGGGCAACACCTTTATCGACTGGATTGCATGTTGTTAATTCTGGCGTCGAAAACGATTTTTGCATTGGTCTTTGACTAGTGAGAAAATCAACCGAAAAGTTTAAGGAAAAGAAAATCTTTAGGATCTATGAGGTTTGGAAAGACTCTCAAGAGAAAGACACAGAAGATTGAAGGGAGTTTTTTTTTTTTTTTTTTCGAGAGATATTTAGAGAGAGAAAGGGAAAGCTGTGAATATATAAATCATACTTTGAAAGAGAAATGTTGTTTGAATTTTAAAAATCTTTACTTTCTCAACTCATCATTTACTTCTCCTTATGTAAAGTATCACAAAAGCGTGACCCATTGATAGTGACCTTTTTAGGGAGAAAATTAAAAATGAAAGAGAAGTTGTCAAACGATCTTAACCATATATTATTTATAAAAATAAAGTACAGTCATTAAATATAAATGTGAGTGAGACATTTTAAAAAAAAAATTGTATTTTATTATACAGAGAGGTCAGGTAAAATTATTTTTACCCAGACTTTCAAAATTCCATTTTTACCGCCGGATGGCCGTTGCAAGTCTTGCCACACTTGTAGGGGCGCACATGTTGGTTCGGCTCGGGTTAGTGTTCGACCCAAAACCGAACCGACCTAATCGGTTCCATAAATTAAGACCAAGAACCGAACAACCACCCCAAGTAAAATAAACCAATCCAAACCAATAAATTTCAGTTTGGTTCGGTTCTAAACCGCAACCTTAAAGCTTTTGACTTCCTTTTCTTATTATTGTTTAGACTACCGCCCACCAATGGTTGCTCGCCAACCCCCAGCCCAAAGAAGGATGAGAAGCAGCTTTGCTTTTTAACCGATATGGGACAGGTAAAACGTGAGAAATTCAACTTAAACTTCTCATCTCTGTCTCTCTCTCTACACAGTGGTGTATACCGTCCAGCCCCTCGAATTTCAAACTCATGGAATATCGCAGATCGACTAGTATCTTCCCCTTCCAGTAATCAAGTTATCTCCTACTAGAAACATATCCGGACCACCTTTTTCCTGTTCTCTCCACCCAACGGCCAGATTGCCTTCTCCATCTAATCGTTATGATTTTTGTCTTCTCGGTTTTTGGTTATTCTCACTCTCTAATCTGACAAATAGAGGAGATTGAAAGAAGCTCACATACCAGCAATAAAGTGTAGCCATAGAGTTCTTAAGCTATTACTCAGCCCCAAGATCAGATTCAGTTTAGAACTTCTATTTCTAGATCTCAATCTTTGTTTTTTGGTGCTAAACTACACCAGATTCTCAATTTGTGATTCACTGAAATTGCTGAACATACATAAATCATTGCAATTGCTGTGGTACTTGATAGTCTAGAGTGTTAAGTAGTGTATGGATGGGAAGTTCAATATATGTATATTCATATATGCGTATATATATACATCTTTATATATGTTGGTTTTGGCACAGATAATCGTAAAAAGCGAAGTATTGAAGTTTGTAGTTCAGGTGTTAAACCCATCCCACATCGCCTGGAAATCTATAATTGAGCTTCTATATATTACATAGCGCAAGGAAAACCTGAGGTTCTCTTCAATGGGTTAACCGTACGGGCAAAGAAAACTTCTATGTACACCGCTACTTGTTTGTTACACATTTTATTTTTAGCAACGGATGTTGTACTTTTACCGTCGGTTTAAACTGTTGCAAAAGATCATTTTTTGTTTTTCGGAGTGGAGCTTTTCTTGGTACACCAAATTCTTGAAATCTCCTAGAATTCTTAAGCTATGAAAGCTTCCGGCCCCGATGTCTCTGTGTCTCCTTCCACTAGTACAATTTGCACTACAGACCATGTATGGTGGGTATTTATGTGCTTAAACTTATTGAATTTTTCAAAAGAAGAAATCCAATTGGAGTATTAGTTCCTCATTCCCGTAACGGATATCTAATAACGGTTTTCCTTTTTAAATATTATTCTCTCACAAAAACCCCAATCTTCGTGCCACGTAATACATGGTACTCCAATGAGAGCAGATCATAGTGGTTACCATGAGCTCGTTATTGAAAAATCAAGCTTTAAGATTTAGGATTAACTGTATGGCCAGATTGGAAAATTACTACCAACTAAAGCACAAATTTTAAAAAGCTCATATCGTGTTCAGGTTTGAACTAGCTTGGGAGAGTAGTTCTCGTGAGCTAGATGATGTGTGTCCCACACACAGCATCTCGTACAGTCCGAAATTGTTTGATACTAGTTGAAATTGTCCGATACTATCGAAATATTCCGGTACAGTCCGATATTAGTTGGAAAGTTGCATGGGATGGAATCTATCCTCCAGTGTACCAGATTCTGTCTGAAACGATACATATCGGGCCATTCCGATTAGTATGGTATGAGATCACTAACTATAGTGTGTGGGAGACATCTACCACATTGCACCTTAGGCGAGGCTAGGTTCAACTATAATTCATTTCTTTTCGGAACGCGCAACGGAATAGGGGCTATTATGGTAGTGCGAAGCTAAGTCGTCCCACTATTTAATCAGATAAAAAGAAAAAGTAGGTGAATGCAAATCTTAAACTAGCAACCCACTGCATTTTCAAAAAGTTTAATGCACCCCAAAACGGTTGATTGGGCGGAAGTTGAGCTGTGTAGCTAATGCATCAACAAATTAGGGGCGAAGTCCATTTATATTGCAGCAATAAAACCACTTTATGATTTTATCAACCGAATATGCTTTTCCATATTGGGAACTTGAACAACCTTATTTGAGGTGAATTTTTCACCTAGTTATTTCAATAATTTATGCATTCAACATTCCAATATTGTAAATAAATATTATTATATTTAAATAAAATAGATTTGAGTAAAAACAGACTTCAAATTAATATGGGTTTTATTATTATTATTATTTTGTCTTCAGGAAATCTGTTATATAACATCTCTGAATCTCACTTTCGACATACATCACTGATATGAGATGTTCACCAGACTTATTTATAAATGAACATTGTAATGGGAAAATAGATGACAAAATAACTTTAGTAATATTCTCTCCATTCCAATAATAGAATAGAGTATTCTGTATAATTTTTTTGAAAAAATAGTATTTTTCATAGAAAAAAGATATTTGAGCTCAAGTCCTCTTTTCCTTCCTTTTTTTGGACTACGAATAGCTCAAGCCAGATAGTTTCTGTCATATGGGCTACCTAATCTAAACTACGCTTCGATCAAGTTCTGAGCCCAAATTATAGACCCAAACACAACCTTGATTTCCAAAAGGAAAACAATGCACGCACTTTGCATATAGTTAGCCAATAGATTAACATAATTCAATGGTTCTACATAATTATAAGTTGCTTTAGTAGAGAAACGAATCCTATAATAGCTTCAACTACTGTTACAAGTAATTTCTTTTAATTGTTTTTGTTCCAAATAAAAATGTTAAACTACCACAAATCTTTTCAAGTTATCTAATTGTAGGAACTATAACAATTGGTAAAAATTAGACAACTTGAAAAGATTTGTGGTATTTTAACATTTTTATTTGGAACAAAAACATGGAATGAAAAATATAGAATGTCGCATTTGTAAAACTCTAACAGCTAAGAGATCAACTTAATGCCATGTTTGGATTTCGAATTTGTTAAGGAAAAAGAGAAGGAAAGGGATAAAAAATGAAGTGAAAAATGCTAAATTCTTTTCTTGGTTTGGTTTGGTTATGAAAATGAGAAGAAAATAAATATTTACTCAAAAATATATTTTATAGTTACCCATAAAAAATAAATATGTATATTTAATTTCATTTCCTTTGATTTTTCTTTTTCTTATCAAATCTAAGAACCAAAAATAGTGGAAAAGAATAATAAAGTGAAAATCTAAATAAACCCATAGAATTAACAGTCATATCGAATTTACTGTCCCGTAAGCAAATTGAGAGCGCATAAAAAGTATTGCACCATTGCTTGTCTAATTTTTTGTTAATGCCATATGTAATCTCATTTCTCAATTTTATTTATTAATTTTAGAAAAAAAAAAGTCTAGTAATAAGGTAATGCGAAATTCTTAAGTATTCATGCATGTCATATTTTGCTATGTGTGATGTATTGCATTAAAAATCTTTTATTAATTACAAATTTATGTTACTGATATAATAAAACACTTTATGTCCTAATTTAATAGGGATGAGTACTGAGCAATTAGTACTATCTGACTAATGAATTTTTTTTCACTTGTGGTGAAAATAGTCCAGTGGTTAGGTAGTATTGAGTACTCGGTAGTAATCCTTATCAAATGATGACATATAGTGTGTAAATACATTAGTAACCTGAATTTGTTGTGTCTATCAAATTTTGCCATGCGGTATTTTTTCTTAATAGTCTCTCCACTACACCACAAATTCAAGTTACTGATGTATTCATAAATCACGTGTCACCATTTAATAAGAATTATTATCGAGCATTCAGTACTACCTAACCACCTTTAGACACGAGGTTGTAGGACTCATATTATAAATTTAAGTGGGAGTCATTCACTTGTATATAGCAGTGAAAATGAATTGAAAAATGAAATTACGTATAATATAACATTTTTTTTTAATTTTTTGGTCATTTTTGAATGATGGAGGAAAAACACTAGATTTGGTTTTCTGTATGGACAAGTGCTGGTGTCCGATATAGAAAAACACTGAATTGATGCTACTGAAACATATGTTAAATTTTAGTATCATAATCTGAAGCAAATGTGATGGTTGGTGTAGGTGGGATGTTTAGGAAAGCCTGGTTGAACTCTCGAACCAAATTGATAAGTACGAACAATCTACAAGAGGAGAAGACATTGAGAATGGGTCGACCCTGTTTGAGCCGGAGACACTTCAAGGATTAAATTAGCAAGTTTAATCACAATGAATCGAATAAAGTATTGAGAGCTAGAATTCAAGTGAACGTACCTTGCCCTTTAAGTACATGGGGTATTTATAGGTTTTAGAATGCCATGTTCCCTTTGGAAATTGAAGTCACTTTCCTCCTATGAATCTCCCTCTCTTAGTCGGTTTAATGTGTTAGACTTATCCTTTATTTGTCCTAGTTCACTTAGGAATAGGATTTGTATTCTGGAGTTATTAGTCCTTATATTTTTTGAATTAGAATCCCTGGGCTAGCCCCTTTAGGTCCTAGCATCAGATCGACTTGGGCCCTGGCCGCTAAGTCGACATCCTACGACCGATCTCCCTAGGCTGGTCTTCTTTCTGTCTTGGGCTTAGCTCTTATTTGGCCCATAATTGCCCCCCAGCCCTTGCGCCCTATTTTGATTGACAAAGGGGACAAGGGCTGAGTTTTGTATTTATAACTTGTCCTTTGACCTTCCCGTCGTTTAGAGGATTCACGCACCACGTGGTAGTTTCGTACCGACCCTGCAACTGATTCTTCAAACCGATAGCAAGGCCACTATAAATTAGGCGTATCCTTGCCCATCCTCACCATTCAAGCTTGGCTTTTAGATTTTTGGTAAGAGAGAGAGCGAATCTTGTCTTAATACTGTAAGTTCTTTTAATCTTTGCTTTCTTTTTTTTCTACCCTATTCTTTCATGGCGGCTCACCTTAGGAAACTTGTGAATAGCCTGGGGGCCATTGCTGCTTTTAAGTCTAGGTATAATATTGCCAATTAACTCAGCCTTGAGTTGATTGCCCCTGATGACTATAGAATGGAAAAGATCGAGAAAGGGATGCCCTTTCCTGTGATCACCATCGTAGAGGGTGGCGTTAGGTTTTCTCTGCACCATTTCCTAGCAAAATTCCTTTATCACCATAATGTGTGTCCATCCTAAGTACACCCGAATGTCCATAGGGTCGTCATAGGGATGCTTGAGATGAACCAAATCCTGGGTGCTAACTTTGGGCTTGCAAAGCTTAACTTCTGCTACACTCTGTTTAAGGTTGGGGGTGATAGCGGAGAGTTTACCTTAGGGCAACCGATAAGGATAGAGAAATAGTGAAATGCCTCCCATCTTCGGGTAAGGGTGTAGATGATGTTAGAGTTTGGGTTTCTAGCCCTTGGGAATTTGGTAATCTTCCTGCCAACCAAATGTCGTCGGTACGATACCGTAGAACCCCCAGAGAATTAGGTTTGGGAAACTCTATATTTTCTGTGTGTATGTATTTGTTCACTTTTAATCTAGTTTGGTTTGGTTTTTTTTAGAATCCAGTAAGAAGAGCAAAAAAAATGAGACGTGGGGTGTCAATTTGAGTGATTTGCACAAATTTCTGAACTACTGAGGCTTTGGTCGGCTTCGTGACATTGTACAGACCCCTCACATTCTGCTAAACTACCCACTCTGGGTTTCTTCCTTTACGGCCGCCATTGGGATTCCACCAGGCGTAATTACCCAACTATCAAAGGGGGGTGCAGCTGGTGACTTTGCTGAAATCCTCGTCGGGATTACGATCGAACGAATACTTTTCAACATTAGATGACTGTTGCCGATCTTTCTGCTAATGCATTACCACCAATTGGGAGTGTGGGGACTCACGTTGTTGGAGATGTCGTCCTAGTGACCACAAGAATTGCCTTTTCGAGTTAGGCATCGTTTGAGTTGCCTCCAATCATTACTGATACAACAACCAACATTTCTAGCACCACAGGTTATTCGGTCCACAATATTTCCTCTAAACGGTTAAGTTCTTCCGAATCGGCATCGACGTTTACTCCATACACGGGGCTCGACCACCGAGTTATAGTCAAAATTGGGTGGAAACAAAAGCTAGTGTATCCTTCATCTTCAGATTTCGATAGATTTGACAGGATGAATTTGAAGGAGCTAATGTTGCAGAAAGCGGTGAAGAAACTGAAAAAATCAGAGAGGCCGGAGGCTAGTGTAGTAAAGTCCATACTCTCTTCTGCCGTTATCAAGGTTGGCTCCCTTGAACCTAAAAAATAGAAGAGGGAGACAAGGTTGTCGAAGAAAAAGTCAATAGTGGGGGATACAGTTGTTGAGCTAGCTTTGAAGAAACAAAAGGTCGCGATGACTAATCCCTAACCCGGTAGTAGTGACGTAGCTAACGATGCCGACCTCGTGGTCATAAAACTCAACATTGATGGTCCTCCCATGATGTCGAGTGATTCCCTGATCAAGTCGACTGAGGTAGTAATGGGGGTGGTTCAAAGTACCCTCTAGCAAGTCGACATTGACTTGTTGGAAAGTAGTAATGACTTATCAATCTTCTTAAGAGCCTTCCATGAATCCTTGCTAGTAAGTTTTCAGTTTCTATATGTCTTTTTTTGTAATGTTGGTTATGTACCTGATTTAGCAAGTCTTTTTTACTTCCAGGGCTCTCTCAATGCTTTAGAGGCTATACGGCGCTTTCGAGTTCTATCGAAGCAGTACGAGAAACTTATTGAAAAGCACGCCACGCTAAATAAGGAATGGATTGAATCAAAGAAAACCTAACTTATAGCTGTAAAGGAGGCTAAGAAGGCGAAGATTGAACTGAAACAGGTCACTGCCGATCTGAGTAAAAAGGATGCCGACTTCTCGAAGTTGGAGAACGACAATGCAATACTCTTGGAAGATTTGTACAAGGCAAAGGCCGAAGTTGAGGGACTGCAAGCTGATCTTGCAAAGGCTAAGGCTAAGGCCGAGGCGAGTTATAAACAAGGTGCGACGTATAATGCTTAGGATTTTGCGCAACAAATGATTGATCTCTCCCAGTCGATCTTTATCGAAGGCTGGGAAGCGGCTCTGAAAGAAATGAAGGTTGATAGCTCCTCCATCGTCTAGAAGAATATTCTGAATTACTTTGAGACTACCCTAGGGGGTAACGCTGTGGTTACCTCTAAGACAGCTGAAGGCATAGGCATCCCAATGGACTCGACTATTGATGTCTCTAAAACTACTGAGGCTGAACCTGTTGTTACTAATTTGGCTAGTCTTGCTGTTAAACCTACTGAAGATATTATGCCTTAGCTTTATAGATTTTCCTTTGGTTTTTTGTTAGAATACTTGTATCTTTTTGTTATGAAACTTGTAATTTCATTTTTCTTTTCGAATGAATCCAGATTTTACTGTTTCAATTGATTGATGTTTTTGCTTCCTCCAATTCAGTAAAATCGAATAGTTTTAACCTTTGGTTTTTGTTTTGTTTGGCCTTCATTGGCCGACCTACCCAACTTAGGTAGGACCAAGTTTTTACACTTGGTTTTCAGTGCTTCTCTTTTTTATGCTTGTCTTTTGGAATGACATCAGATAGATGAATGACTTCTGATTTTATAGCCTTCATTGGCCAATCTGCTAAATGACTTATGATTTTATTGATAGTATGCAGCTTTTAAAGGAAAAACAAGTATTGTTGTAGACCATTACATCCTTTGGGAAATACCTCTACTGATAGAATTTTCTGAGATTGTTAGCATTCCAAGGTCGGGGTAGTTGTCACCTTTGTTCAACAGTTTCTAATAGGTATGTCCCCACGCCGACCTAGGACGTAACTCTGTAGGGACCTTCCCAGTTATGGTTGAACTTCTTATCTGCTAGATTCTTAGTTGCCCCCCGATACCTTTATTAACACTAAGTCACCAGGGGCAAAGGCTTTTGGCTAAACCTGTTTGTTGTAGGATCGGCTAAGATGCCAATGATATCTAGTAAGTTTAAGGAGGGCAACTTCTCTCTTTTCTTTAACAAGGTCAAGGTCCTTCGCCAAAGTTTGATCATTAAGACTAGTGTCGAAGGTTATCGATCTAATGGTTGGAAGTTCGGCCTCCAAGGGTATTATTGCCTCCACCCCATACGCCATTGAAAAAGGAGTTTCTCTAGTAGATCTCCTTGGAGTGGTTCTATAAGACCATAAGACATTGGACCATTCTTCCACCTATCTTCCCTTAGCTTTTTCTAGCCTCTTTTTAATCCTATTCAACATAATTTTGTTTGATATTATGGCTTACCCGTTGTACTGCAGATAGACAAGTGTTAAATAGTAGTTTCTAATCCCAATATCGTTGCAAAATACTATGAACATGTTGCCGTCGAACTGTGTGTCATTATCTGAAACCAGCGCATGGCATATCCGGAATCTTGTGATGATGCTCCTCCCTGCAAACCTTTTGGCGTCAACTTCTTTGATAGTCGATAAAGGCTCTGCCTCCACCCACTTGATGAAGTAATCAATTGCCACTATGAGGAACCTCTTATTCCCTAGAGCTCAGGGCAGTGGTCCGACTACGTCCAACCACGTCCAACTACGTCCAACCCCTATTATGCAAAAGGCCACGGGCTGGTGATAGTTGTGAGGTCCTCGGCTAGCTAGTGAATAATTGGTGAGAACTTCTGACACTTCCCACATTTTAACATGTATTAGGCAGCATCTTTCTGCATATAGGGCCACCAGTAGCCTTGTGAGATAGCTCGGTGAGCAAGAGATCTCCTACCAACATGACCTCCACAAATCCCTTTATGAATTTTGAACAAGATGCCCTGCACTTTTTTCGAATAAACACAATGTAGATAAGGACTAGTAAAAGATCTTTTATAAAGTTCTTTGGCGGGTGATAGCCAATATTTTAGTGACTTGTGCTTGACTATTTTAGCCTTTTTTTTTTTATCTTTCAGCAGCTCTTCCTTGTCCAGATAGGAGATGATCGGGTTCATCCAGGATGGTCCTAACTATTCAATAGCAAGAGCTTGATCTTCTTCCTGAAATATGCTCGGGCTAGGTAGTGTCTCTATGTGAATTATTCTCTTCGAACCTGACTTTAAGGCTTCTGCGAGTGTTGCCAAGGCATCGACATGAGCATTGTTGTCACAGCTGATCTGCTAGAGCTTGTATTTGCTGAACTTGTTGAGTAGCTCTCTTGCTTTTGTCAGGTACTGCGCCATCTTACCGTTTTTTGCCGCGCATTCGCCCATGATCTGGTTAACCACCAAATGATAATCTAAGTAGATCACTATCTCGGCAATCTTAATTCTATAGCTCGACGCATGCTGATGAGCATAAGCTCATATTCTGACTCATTATTTGAGGTAGTAAACTTCAGCTTTGTAGCCTGCTCTAAGGTCATACCATCTAGCGTGATTTGGACTATACCCGATCCTGCCCCCTGTCATTGGATGCTCCGTCGACGAAGAGTCTCCAATGATCAACAATCTCTCATAGCTTCAAGGGGGGGGGGGGGTCATGATTTCGTTGATCGGCATTAAGTATGTGATTAGCTTCCTATGGCTATTCAATAGAAAATTCAGCAATAAAGTCAACAAGTACCTGACCTTTTACTGTTGATCTAGGTTGAAACTTGATGTCAAACTCTCCCAGCTCCACCGCCCACTTTGCTAGTCTACCAGAGAAATCTGCTCTTTGAAGGAGTGGTTTAAGCTGATAATTCGTAAGGACGTTATGTTAACCCAATGGGTGATCTCCATTGATGAGAATTAATTTTGATGATCACAAAACCTAGTCATTATGACATAACATGTTTAACTTAAGTATGCAGCTTAATTTAAATGGTTCAGATTTATGGGCAATCATGAACTGTGAAATATCACAGACGATCTTGTCAGCACCTTATAAAAGTGACAACACCATAAAGAGAATATGAGCAGTTTATGAGTAATCAAGCCAATTCTGTCAATACCAAAGTCTCAACTAGATTGAAGACACCTGTATAGGAAGAAATGAGATTTGAATATGGATATGGGTGATGATATCTATGGCCAACTCATTTGCAATAAAGACCTTCGACCCTCATTTTTTGTTTTACTAAAAGAATTATGCAAGCTTGATCATGCCATTCTTAAAGGCATTGTGAAAGAAGCTCAAACAAGAAGTATATCGAGATTGATGCCAATACAGAAGATTGGTAACACTTGACAGAGGGAAAAGACTTCACCATACAAGCAGATTGTTAACTTCAAATGGTTTGATGAACCAAGAACTACAAAATGGTATAAAGTTCTTAAGAAGTTCTCAAAGCTATCAAGTAGATCAATAAAGCTTAGACATGTTCACACCAACGAAGACTGATTGACAAAGGGGATAGGTTAAGGTCTAAGGAAAGCCACAGCAACTGCAGTAGAGATCAAGATTGTTGACACCAATCAAGGTTGCTGACAATCTTGACAAAAGATAAATAACAAAAATAAGAGGGAGACAGATTGATAGCACAAGTTAAAGATTACTGACAACCATATGGAAGAACAAGCTACAAAAGAAGCAAAGATAAAGGTTGGAAGCACGAAATGAAGTTCATTGATAACATTATTAAAGAGTAACGTCATATGTAGTGGCAAGCCTAGATTGGTAACACTAGAAAAATGATTGCTGGCAATCTAACATCGAAATAAATCGGGAGCCTGATTGGCAGCACTAGTAGAAGATTATTGACAATCTCGGGAGGAAACGGGAATTCGAAAATATGCTACAATGGCTCTAACAGCTATTTCATGTGAGAGATTATATATATATATATATATGAGTTCAAACTCATTTATGAGTAAGAGACAAGGATCTTAAAGTGCAAAAATTCAAAAGCCCTAAATCTTCCTCACTACTCTGCAACTGTCATCATCCGAGAGGAATCATTGAGCTGTAATTTACATTATCCTCACTTCTAAGAGTGACACTGATTATATTGTAACCTCATTACTTCCGAAAAGGTTGTTGTAGCTCCTGAGAGCTTGAGTGTAGCTTGACAACACTCTTATAAAATCAAGAGTTTGGTCTAAAACTTCTCGACTGTAAGGATTTGGTGTAAATCCTTCGATGTAACAGTGAGGTGGGCACTAGAAGAAACTAGTAGCTGTGTAAGGAGAAGATTATATAGTGGAACACCCTCGAAAGGATTGAGGAACAGAGGACGTAGGCAAGGAACACCCTCACTATTCTTGTTCTCTGCTTACTATTGATTGCATGTGTGTGAGTGTTGGTTGCTGAATGATTGTGCATATTGTCTTTACTTATCAGCAATCTTAGTTCACATTTGCATCACCTATTATTTTTCATTATTTAAACAAGAATTGATTTTGATTTACCAAAAAATCTGACAATTTTTAAAGATCCCAATTCACCCCCTTCTTGGGATTATCTTTGACCCAACAATTGGTATTAGTGCCTGGTGCTCACATATAAAGGCTTTACATTCTTGAGTAAGATCCATGGCCAACATAGCTGGAACAGCCTTAGCAGAAGGTCAGTCCACAAATAGACCTCCCTTTTTTAATGGGACGAACTATAATTATTGAAAAAATAGAATGAAAATTTATATTCAATATGTGGATTATGAATTGTGGAGAGTCATTATGAATGGACCTAGAATTCCCACTAAAAGAATTAAATATGGTGAAGTGGCCAAACCTGAAAATGAGTGGGATGCTGATGACTTTAGAATTATGCAAACTAATGCAAAGGCTATGAATGTATTGTGTTGTACACTTGATCCCATTGAATTTAATAGAATTTCAACCTGTGACACTGCTAAAGCAATTTGGGACAGGTTAGAGGTTACTCATGAAGGAACAAATCAAGTAAAAGAATCTAAAATTAATCTTCTTACGTACAACTATGAGATGTTTAAGATGAAATATGAGGAATCAATTACCGAAATGTTTACCAAATTTACTGACATTATAAATGGATTAAAATCCCTTGGAAAGATTTATTCTAGCAGTGAACAGATAAGGAAGATACTCAGATCTCTGCCCAGGAGTTGGGAAGCTAAAGTGATAGCAAAAAAGGAGGCTAAGAATCTGAATACATTGCCTCTAGAAGAATTGCTGGGGTCACTTCTGACCTATGAGCTAACTCAAAAGACAAAACACACGAGAGTATAAGGAGAAAAAGAAAAAAACAGTTGCCTTAAAATCTGCCTCAAATGAACCAAACAGTGATGAAGAAAAGGATGAGGATTTAGCTTTCATTACCAAAAAGTTTAAGAGGTTCATGAGAAAGAAATGGAGGAAAGTCAAAAAGTTTGAAGCTAAACGAGATCCAAGCAAAAGAGATTCCACCATAATATGTTTTGAATGCAAGAAACCAGGACATATCAAGTCTGAATGTCTTCTGCTCAAGAAGAGAAGAAAAAGAAGCAAGGAAGCTGCAGCAATGGCAACAATCTTGAGTGGTAGTGAAGAATCAGGCTCAAATGATGATTCTAACACAGAAGAGGTAGCAAACCTCTGTCTGATTGCCCAAGAAGAAGAAAATGAGGTATCTAATTCTGATTATACTCTAGATGAACTTCAAGATGCCTTTCATGATTTAATAAATGAAGTAGAAAGATTGGGAGCAAAAAATTGTTTTCTAAAGAAAATGATTTCTACTTTGACTAAAGAAAATGAAATATTGGTCTCTGAAAATAACTCTTTGACATAAAAGATTAGAGATTTGGAAAACCCTCTTGAAAAATTTGTAAAAGGGAGAGAAAATCTTGACTCAATCCTAACAAATAAAAAATGCACCTTTGATAGAGAAGGAATTGGTTATAATCTGTTTATGAAAAAGAAGTCGTACAAAAATTTCTTTGCTAAACCAAATGCCTCTTATAGCAGATGTTTTTACTGTCAAAAATTTGGTCACTGTGTTAGTCAGTATTGGTTATGAAGAACTTCCTTAAGTGACAACAAGATGAAATGGATACCAAAGAAAATTGTTGACACTAACTCTGCTGGACCCAATATGAAGTGGATACCAAAAATCATAACTTGAAATCTGCTTTGTGTAGGTTTGCTTAAGATCTCATCTGAAGAAGGAAGTATGGTATTTGGACAGTGGCTACTCAAGGCACATGACAGGGGATGAAAGTTATTTCTCTTCAATTAAACCCAAAGATGGAGGAATAATAACCTTTGGTGACAATAATAAGGGTAAAATTATTGAGATTGGCAGCATTGGAAAAAAATCCTCAACTATAATTGAAAATGTCCTTCTAGTTAAAGGTTTCAAGCATAACTTACTGAGCATTAGTCAGCTGTGTGATAAAGGGTTTAAGGTAATTTTTGAGTCTTTAAAATGCTCTATGGTAAATATTATTGAAGGCTATACTGCTTTGACAGGAATGAGATAGGGTAACATATATATTTTCAATCTGAATGATCTATCTGCATCCAATTTAAAATGTTTATCTGCTGTAAATAAACCTAATGCATGGTTATGACACAAAATATTAGGACACACCAGCATGAGCACAATTTCTAAAGCTGCAAAACATGACATGGCGGTTGGCCTACCTAAAATCAAGTTTGAAAAAGATAAAGTATATGATGCATGTCAAAAGGGTAAACAGATCAGAGAATCTTTCAAATCAAAAGCAGAAATTCCAACCACAAGACCTCATCAATTGTTGCATGTGGACTTATTTGGACCTACCAGAACACTTAGTCTTAGAGAGAAACAATATGCCTTTGTAATTGTAGATGATCATTCTAGATTTACTTGGACTTACTTTCCTGCTCACAAAGATGAAACTATATCTCTGTTTGTCAAATTTTGCAAAAGAGTTCAAAATGAAAATAGTTTTGCTATATCTACTATTAGAACAAACCATGGAAGAGAATTTGATTGCTCCCCATTCGAAATTTTCTGTGATGAAAATGGTTTTGAGCATAATTTTTCTGCTTTTAGAACTCCCCAACAAAATGGGATTGTTGAAAGAAAAAATAAGAATTTAGAATAAATGGCAAGAACTATGCTTTGTGAGAATGCCCTATCTAAATATTTTTGGGCTGAGGCAATGAATACTGCCTATTATGTTCTTAACAGAATTCTTGTTAGAAGGCACCTGAAAAAGACACCTTATGAGCTTTGGAAAGGGAGAAAACCAAATATTTCTTATTTATATGTTTTCGGTTGCACATGTTTTATTCTGAACAATAACAAAGATAATCTAGGAAAATTTGAGGCAAAGTCTGATGAAGGAATTTTTCTTGGTTATTCTATGCATAGTAAAGCTTTTAAAGTTTTCAATAAAAAACTTTGGTAGTTGAAGAATCCATTCATGTTACATTTAATGAAACTAACTCTCTTGCAATCAGAAATGATGAAGTAGATGAACCAGGTCCAAGTGCTAGAATTATAAATGAAGTGTCAACACCTGGAGCAACAGTACCAGTAAAAAGCAGAGAAGCAGAATTTGAAGAAAAAGAACCAAGACCAGCCATATCTCAACAAGAAATAGAAGTGAATGAGGGATTACCAAAAGAATGAAAATTTGTACAAAACCACCCTCAAGATCAAATTCTTGGTGGTCCATCAAAAGGAGTGAGGACCAAATCTTCCATCAAAAATTTGTGTGCACACTCTGCCTTCTTCTCACAAATAGAGCCAAAAACCTTTCAAGAAGCAGAGAAAGATGAGTACCGGATTAATGATATGCAAGAAGAACTAAATCAGTTCAAAAGAAGTAAAGTATGGAACCTGGTGCCCAGACCTGAAGGATATCCAATTGTAGGCACCAAATGAGTTTTCAGAAACAAGGTGGATGAAGCTGGTATTGTCATAAAAAATAAAACAAGGTTAGTTGCTCAAGGTTACAGTCAAGAGAAATGTATTGACTATGATGAAACCTTTGCACCTGTTGCTAGATTAGAAGTAATTAGGATGCTACTTGCTTTTGCATGCTTTAAAAACTTTAAGCTTTATCAAATAGATGTCAAAAGTACTTTCCTAAGTGGTGTTATAAGTGAAGAAGTGTATGTTGAGCAACCACCATGTTTTGAAAATGATAGGTTTCTTGATCATGTGTTCAGATTGTCCAGAGCATTGTATGGTCTAAAACAAGCACCTAAAGCTTGGTATGAAAGACTAAGTAGTTTTCTGTTGAAAAATAATTTCACAAGAGGCAAAGTTGACACCACTTTATTTATCAAAAACAAAAATTTTGACATGATTATTGTACAAATATATATAGATGATATTATCTTTGGATCTACTAATGAAAATCTATGCAAGGAGTTTGCTAAAAGCATGCGGGGAGAATTTGAGATGAGCATGATGGAAGAGCTAACATTCTTTTTTGGACTAAAAATCAAGCAATCAAGAGATGGAATCTTCATAAGTCAGTCCAAGTACATCAAGGATCTGCTTAAAAGATTTAATTTTGAAGATCTAAAGCAAATCAGTACACCTATGAATATGTCAACCAAATTAGAGGCAGATGATGCAAGTAAGTCTATTGATATAAGACTGTGTAGAAGCATGATAGGATCTTTGCTATACTTAACTGCAAGTAGACCTGACATCATGTTTAGTGTGTGTATGTGTGCCAGATTTCAAGCTAATCCTAAAGAGTCACACCTCACTGCTGTAAAAAGAATTTTTAGATACTTGAAACAGACTTGTAATCTTTGTATATGGTACCCATATGGTACATCATTTGAACTTGTTTGATACACTGATGCAGATTATGCGGGAAGTAGAACTGATCGAAAAAGCACCAGTAGTGCATGTCAATTTCTTGAAAATATGATTGTGTCATGGTCTAGCAAGAAACAGAATTGAGTGGCCCTCTCTACTGCAAAAGCTGAGTACATAGTTGCTGGTAGCTGCTGTGCTCAGGTTCTGTGGATTAAATCTGACCATATTCCTATCAGATGTGACAACACCAGTGTAATAAATCTGACCAAGAGTCCTATTCAACATTCCAGAACCAAACACATTGAGATTAGGCACCATTTTATTAGAGATCATACACAAAAAGGTGATGTCAATCTGGAATTTGTCAGCACTAATCATTAGTTAGTTGACATATTTACCAAACCTTTAAATGAAGATAGATTTTGCATGATTCGAAGAGAACTTGGTATGTGCAATCCTATTTGATAAATGTTGTATGTTAGTATTTATTTCTCTTATATATGGAATTCTTTCACAATTTGATTCATTTTAATATAAGTGTTATTTGAGGATGCATAAGTGTTGCCAATTTTGGCTGGTGCCATCAATCACTGATCTTATGTTGAAAATTTTATATGATCATTACACATTGGCAGCACCTATAAATAGTGTCAGCACTTCTGCATACTTAAAACTGTCTTATCTTCGCTTATAAATACTTAAAGCCTTAGATTGCCAACCCACTTCAACATTTCAGTTTTCCTTATTTTAAAGATAACCATTCCCTCCACTTTTCAAATCCTCAAAACCACCTTCTCATACTTCGATTCAAGCCTCATTCCAACCAAAACTTCTCAAGAAGCACTTGTAGTAGCAGAAATCGAAGGATGGCAGAGATTTCTCAGGATGGAAGCCTTGAACAAGCAGTAACTGCTCCTCTCGCCACTGATCAAATAACGAAAAGGAAAATTGGAAAAGAGAAGGGAGAATCGAGCAAAATGGGAGAGATATCGAAGAAACAAAGAAAGGATGACCAAGGAAAAACTATGGAAGAAGAAGTATCAGACCCCGATGTTCTGAAGAATGATTCCTATTTCAATCGGGTCTCACTAAAGGGAAGGTACGAAACTTCTTTCTATACCAGAAAAGTTATAAAGGGTATATTTGTTGATTTCAACTTCTTTAAGGGGATGGGAATTAATTTTCGAGAGAAATTTTCCTACCTCGGGTGGTTAGAAATGGCTAGTTTGAAGGAGAAAGTTTACCCAGAATTGGCGAGACACTTTTATGCCAATCTTAAGCCATCTACAAGTAACCCCAACAGATTGACCAATTTTGTGAAAGGAGTAAAGATTAAACTTAGTGGAAAGGTTTTAGAAAACATTTTCGGTCTTCCTAGGGCTGGCATTGAGAACCGACCTAAGAATCCAAAGGAGGTATTCTCTTTAATTTTGGGAAAAGAGGTATGGAGCATCACTTCCTTAATCACTGCCTAGCTCCAAGGAGTGGCAGATTCGACTATATTTTTGAAACTGAGTTGCTTCTACTGTGGTGTTATGCCAGTAAAGACAAGAGACCTTATATGACCATAATCCTTTTGGACAAGATGAGAGCAACTTCCATTCACAAGACCAGTGGCCTATCATATGGTATTGCTCTTACTAGGATTTTCAAATATTTTGGTGTTGAGCTTACTAGAGAAAATGGAGAAGCTGTAAAGGAAAGAGTTAATGGGATCAATGAGTCAACTCTAAAGAGTATGAGGTATGAGAAAAATACTGAGACAAATCAGTGGGTTAGAAAGAAGGATAGTCACCCCACTATTGCCTTATCCTCACAGGCAGAACCAGAGGAACCTGAAGATTTTGATTTTGAAACCAAAATGGTTGAGCTAATGCATCAATTTGATTCCAAACTTGGAAAATACCTGGCTGTAGATGAGAATTTGAAAACAAAGGTGGGACAAATATCCAAGGAAGTGAAAAATATCAAGCTAGAAATCAAAGAGGTTATTTTGAAACCCTTGAAGGAAGACAAGGCTGCCTTTGAATCTGAAGAAGAAGAGTCTGCAAAAGAGGTGTCTAGTGAAAAGGAATCTGAAGAAGAAGCTACAGCTTAAAAAAAGCTCAGTGAGGAAGAAATAGAAAAAGTACAGGGCTAGAAAACTGTAAAAGCAGACCAAGGATCAGGGAAGGAAGCTATAGAAGTGGAGAAAGAACCAGATGAGGAGAAAGAGGTTGAAGACCCAGTTGTTGAGCAGCTTGGTGAGAGTGAGCCAGGCAAGCAAGAGCCAACACCTAAGCCTTATGGAGTCCAAGACAAAGGGAAAGCTCCTGCTGTAAGTGCTGACCCCTCTACACCTCCTTCTTCTTTTTCTCCTCCCTCCAAACCCAGATATAAGCAACGAGCTCGAAAGAAAGTACCCTTCGGTCCTATTACCAAACCTTATGGCCTTAGAGATCGACCTAGCAAAGGAGTCTCTAACAACCCTGATGACCCTTTCATTTTGTGACCCTGCATTACATTTGAGCTTTTGTCACTAGTTAGAACTTTTAGTTTATTCTATCTCTATTTTGGATATTATTGGCCACCTTAGACCAGTTTGTCAAACAATTCCTTTAAACTTACATGCACTCTTTATACTTTTGTTGTTACTACTTCAATGCTTTTTTGTGGATCTACTGCTTGCTGCTTGAATGCTTGCTTCATTTACATAACTTAAAATTTTATTTTAACATTTTTTTGCTATTGTACTCGTTAATTATTTTTATACCTTTTTAATTTCTTGACAAAAAGGGGGAGAACACGTACTGTATTGTCTACTAGATTGTTAGATTAATTGTCTACTGTATTGCCTTGTGACTTGAGATTTGCCCAGTACAATCAGCTTAATTGCTATCTGAAATCTATTTCTCGAATAAGGGGGAGGATAATGACTTTCATTTCTCATATTTGTCTTATGTTTAAAAAGAAAGTTTTGTCATCATCAAAAATAGAGAGATTGTTGACCCAAGGGGTAATCTCCATTGATGGAAATTGATTTTGATGATCACAAAATCTAGTCATTATGATCTAACATGTTTAACTTAAGTATGTAGCTTAGTTCAAATGGTTCAGCTTTATGGGCAATCATGAACTATAAAATATCACAAACGATCTTGTCAGCACCTCATAAGAGTGACAACACCATAAAAGGCATATGAGCAGTTTTTGAGAAATCAAGCCAATTCTGTCAGTACCAGAGTCTCAACCAGATTGAAGACACCTGCATAGGAAGAAATGAGATTTGAATGTGGATATGGGTGATGATATTTATGGCCAACTCATTTGCAATGAAGACCTTCGATCCTCATTTTGTTCCACTAAAAGAATTATGCAAGCTTGATCATGCCATTCTTAAAGGCATTGTGAAAGGAGCTCAAACAAGAAGTATGTTGAGATTGATGCCAATACAGAAGATTGGTAACACCTGGCAGAGGAAAAAGACTTCACCACACAAGCAGATTGTTGACTTCAAATGGTTTAATGAACCAAGAACTACAAAATGGTATAAAATTCTTGAGAAGTTCCCAAAGCTATCAAAAAGATCAGTAGAGCTTAGATATGCTCATACCATCAAAGACTGATTGATAAAGGGGATAGGTTAAAGTCTGAGGAAAGCCACAGCAATTGCAGCAGAGATCAAGATTGCTGACACCAATCAAGGTTGCTGACAATCGTGACAAAAGGCAAATAACAAAAGTAACAAGGAGATAAATTGACAGCATAAGTTAAAGATTGTTGACAACCATATGGAAGAACAAGCTACAAAAGAAGCAAAGATAAAGGTTAGAAGCACGGAGTGAAGTTCATTGATAACATTGTTAAAGAGTAACGTCAAATGCCGTGGCAAGCCTAGATTGGTGACACCAGAAAAACGATTGCTGACAATCTCACTTCGAAATAAACCGGGAGCCCGATTGGCAGTGCTAGTAGAAGATTGCTGACAATCTCAGGAGGAAACGGGAATTCAAAATTACGGTCCAACGGTCAAATTTTTCAAGACTGTCTTGGCCGTTTGTGCATTTAATGCACCTCTAACAGCTTTAACAGCTATTTCTTGTGAGAGAATATATATGAGTTCAAACTCATTTATGGGTAAGAGACAAGGATCTTAAAGTGAAAAAATCCAAAAACCCTAAATCTTCTTCATTACTCTGCAACTGTCATCATTTGAGAGGAATTATTAAGCTGTAACTTGCATTATCCTCACTTCTAAGAGTGACACTGAGTATATTGTAACCTCATTACTTTTGAAAAGGTTGTTGTAACTCCTGAGAGCTTGAGTGTAGCTTGATAACACTCTTGTAAAATCGAGAGTTTGGTCTAAAGCTTCTCAACTGTAAGGATTTGGTGTAAATCCTTAGATGTAATAGTGAGGTGTGCACTAGAAGAAACTAGCAACTGTGTAAGGAGAAGATTATATAGTGGAACACCCTCGAAAGGATCGAGGAAGAGAGGATGTAGGCAAAGATTGAGCCGAACATCTATAAATCTCTTATTCTCTACTTACTACTAATTGTATGTGTGTGAGTGTTGGCTGCTAAATGATTGTGCATATTATCTTTACTTGTTAGCAATCTTAGTTCATATTTGCATCACCTATTGTTTGTCATTATTTAAGAAAGAATTGATTTTGATTTATCGAAAAATTTGGCAATTTTTAAAGATCCCAATTCTCCCTTCCTCTTGGGATTATCTTTGACTCAACACGTTAATGGTATGAGCCCTAAAGTAGAGCACCAACTTGCGTGATACTATTACTAATGTTAGGGCCAGTTTCTCCATTGGTAGATGTCTGTTCTCTGTCCCCAAAAGAGTTTTGCTAACGTAGTAGACTGGCCTCTTTTGCCCGTCTTGCTGACAGAGTAGGACTGCGCTTACTGCGTGCTCTGATACTACTAGGTAAAGGAAGAACATTTCATGTTTGAGCGGCGTAGGCATCTAGGAAGCTCATCCTTTCAAATCCAACTATTGCATCTATAAGCTAGTCGATCTTCAGAAGAGGGAAAGGGTCCTTGGGGCATGCTTTGTTCAGGTCAGTGAACTCAACACAGACCCTCCACTTGCCATTTTTCTTCTTTACCACCACTATGTTGGAGAGCCAGCATGGGTAGTAGACTTCCCTTATTGCCCCCACTTCAAGGAGCCCATCGACCTCTTCAATCATTGCATCCACATGTTGAGTAGCTACTCGTCTTCCCTTCTGGACTACAGGTTGATTCTGTGAATATACGTTAAGTCTGTGGCAGGCTACTTGTGGGTCGATTCCCGTCATGTCGTAAGGTGTCCAAGCGAAGATTTTAATGTACTATATCAACAGATTAATCAAAGATTTCTCCTCAGTTTTGGACAAAGAAGTGCTGAGCACGAAGTACTTCTCCTCGTCATGTTGATTTATGTGAACTTTTTTAAGGTCCTCAACGGCCTTGTTTTCTGGTAAGAGCCCGACATCGTCGATTGTGGGCATATCCTTGTGGAGCTCCATCATTTGAACCTTGACCGCCTTTGCATTCGTTGCGTACGCTGTTAGGAAACACCGCTTAGCTACCACTTGGTCTCCTTTTATCTCTCCTACTCCTCTTGGGGTCAGAAGCAGATTAGTTGGTGGTAAGAAGATGGTATAGCTGTCATGAGGTGCAATCATGTTCGACCTATGATTGAATTATAAGGGGAGGGCACGTTAACCATTAGGAATTCTGTCTGGATAGTGATCCTTCCCGCGGTTATCGGGATTATTACCTTTCACAGTGGCCAGACTAGGTCTAAGCTGAAATCGATTAAAGGGTTCAAAGATGGTTGGAGATCGGAATCCTTCAATCCCAATTTTTTGAAAAGGTTGTAGTACATGACTTCGGAGGAACTTCCTTGATCAACCAGCATCCTTTTCACGTCGCAATCCCTTAATCGTAGTGTCACCACCAGGGTATCATTATAGGGCAGCTATACTCCAATTAAGTCATCATCAGTGAAGGTTATGGCCTCAGCATTACTGCCGACCTTAGCCTTTTTATTTGGAGGTTCCAACAGCATTACCTTTTTGAGATGCACAACCTTTTAGATCTCAGCTCGGTATTTGTGAGGATCTACTACTGCCGACTTTGCCGATCCATAAAGGACATTAATTACCTAAGCTGGTTCTGTTATGGCTTCCTTTTGCGAGATGACTTCTGCTTTGTCTTCTTGGCCTCCTCCTTCATTTTCTCCCGGTCGATGTACTGGTCAAGATGACCATCCTTTACCAATTCCTCCAATTAGTTTTTGAGATTTCAGCAGTTTTCTATCTGATGCCCTTTTTCCCTGTGGCAAGAGTGGAACTTCCTCTAGTCTCGACTGGTGGGGTCTTTTCCCAACTTTGGGGCCCACTTGAAGTAGGGCTTATCCCGTATCTGAGGCATAATCTTGTAAATCGGGTCCTTGAAGATTGTGCTGACCCCTTATGTCATCTTTTTGCCCCGATTGTTATTATTCTCCTCACGTCTGGTTACTTTCACGCCCATCTTTCTTCTCAGTTTTCTCGCCAATCTTTTCCTATATTGCATAAGCAATATTTTCCTCCAACCGTGTAAACTGTTCGATCCTTAGCAGTAAGTCCTGTATTCGGGTGACCAGTTTCTTCATGAGAGATTGCCTCAATCGGTGCTCCCTGGGAAGTCTGATCTTGAATTATGCAACTGTTAGCTACTCTTTGCAATCATCGATTTCGTTGTAAGCCTCCCAGTAGCGCCTTGCATACATCCATAATCCCTCATCATCTTTCTTCTGTAGGGTTAGCAAGTAGTCAACTTCCTTAGGTTATTTGCTATTTGCTATGAATCGGTTAGTGAATAGCGCGACAAGTTGTCTCTAGTTTGAAACGGATCTGGACAGTAGTTTGTCGAACCATCGTAAGGCCACCTTTCCCAGGCTTGATAGAAAAACTCGGCACATAAGGGACTCGTTCTCGCTCCATAGCGCCATCATTTGTTTGTAGTGTTGAACATAGGTAATGGGATCCCTCTTTCCATCATAAGAAGTAAACTTAGATGGGGTGAATTTCTTGGGAGGTCGGTGGGCCTCAATCTCCCTTATAAAGAGGGTGGAAGTAATCTGGTCAAGGGCAATATCGTGGGCTATTTGTCCCTTATGGTGCTTATCCATATTGTCTAGCATCTCGTTCAACCACTTGTCCCAATCTTGCTGCTCTGGATTGGCCCTTGCCGAATCTCTTGCTGGTGTCTGATTTCTCCGAGGATGCCAATCTTCCCATCAATTTGTGTAGTGCCCAGTACTGGAAGCATAGCTTCCAGTTAAACGTGCAGCAAGCGGGGCTCGTGTTTCTTAAATTCGTCCTCCTTGTTCTATGTCGATCTGAGGATCTATCGAGTACTCGTCCATCTCTTCTGGCAATCGCTTCCCTCGTAACTTCAACCGTTGACTTGAGGTTGGCGATCCCATTGCCGGAGTTCCCACTCGGCTGCTTTGGGTGATAAATTGATGGGTATACAACCACTAAAAGGCGATGGATTCAAGTTCCTGCGATAGTTCTTCTGGCAATTTGAATTTCTGACATATTGTGGAGTCTGTCATAAACCCTCCTGCCTTCCTCGCTGGTTGTCTCCATGGACTTGTATCTCCAATCTGACCAAACGTCCTCTTGGAGTTTGCACTGAATTATTGTGATGACTTGACTAGTAAGTGTCGTCCTAACTACAAACATCATGGCTGTCCTTTAGCTCCCTATTGGTGGGATCGACTCCTCTTTTGAGAGAGCTGGTACTCATTGTAGTGTAGACCTTCCCACAAACGGTGCCAATTGTAGGTGGGAGTTTTAGGAATGCCTGGTTGAACTCTCAAACCAAATTGACGAGTACAAACAATCTGCAAGAAAAGAAGACAGTAAGAAAGCGTCGACCCTCTTTGGGCTGGAGGCATTCCGATGATTAAGTTAATAAACTTAATCACAATAAATAGAATAAAGTATTGAGAGCTAGAATTCAAGTGGACGTACCTTACCCTTTAAGTGCATGGGGTATTTATAAGTTTCGCAATGCCATGTTCCCCTTGGGAATTGGAGTCACTGTCCTCCTAGGAATCTCCATTTCTTAGCCGGTTTAATGTATTTGACTTATCCTTTATTTGTCCTACTTCACTTAGGAATTGCATTTGTATCAAGGACTGATTAGAATTTCTGCGCCAGCCCCTTTGGGTCCTAGCATCAGATCGGCTTGGGCCCAACCCGCTAAGTCAGCATCTTGTGGTTGATCTCCCTAGGTTGGTCTTCTTTCTATTTTTGGCTTAGCTCTTACTGGGCCCACAGTTGGTATGAAGTGGAATCTCTATTTGGTGAGAAATTATTTAATAAGTCTAGAACACCATGTGAGCATGATGATATAGTGTGCCCGACTTATTAAAAATCAGGCCAGTCAATTTAAGAATTAGGTCAATCAATCTAAAATGAGTACATGTATTTATTTTCAATAGGTTAGGCACATAACATCATCATACTAAACAAATTACTAATGATCAGAGTTTTAGATTGAGTTTGATGTGAAGTCACTTGGCATGCAGTTCCTAGAAAGAGTTCAGACAAGACGCTACAAGATAAAGTTTAATATGCATTCACTTCACTTTACATGTTGTTGACATATGTAATATCTGCAAAACATTATTATTATAATTATTATTATTTTTGGTTCATCGAAAGATATTACAAGGAGGGCTGAAGTTAGAAAGGAGATCTGGGGAGAGAGGAGTTTGAACTCCTGACTTTCCTAATGAAGGCCAAGAACTCTAGCCAATTGGGCTAATCCCAGTTTATTGCAAAAATTATTAACACTAAACAATTTGCAAATTTACGTTTCTTCTCAAAATTTTTTTGTTTTTTTGGTATTGCGGTTAGGAGTGTCCGAATCAACTTACACGCACATCGACTAATTTGTTCTCTAGTTGAGTCAAAAGTAAGCCATCTATACTAGGACTAGGAGATGAGGGATAAAACCTTTGCAGCTTGAGAACCTGGGTTAGCCAACCCTAGGGTCAATGGCGGAGGTAGCATCTACCTAAAGGGGGCACTTGCCACTCCTCGAATTTTAAAAATTGCACTTTTACTATAATTGTTTTAAAAAATTTCAATTTAGCCCTTCAAAATTTAGAAATGCCCCCCTCAAATTTTTAAATATTTCAATTTTATCTACAATTTTAAGAGATATTTTCAATTTTCTCCTCTAAAATTTTATAAATATCCCTTCAAGTTTTCAAATATTCTATTTTTTTTTACCTATAATTATACAAATATTTTTTAATTTTTGACCACTAAAACTTTATAAATGCTCTCTTAGAGAGTTATTTTGCTTTAAAGACCCATATATATATATACACACACATTAGTATCTATTATACATATGTATGAAAGTCAAGCATTTTATTGTTGATTACAAAAAAAAAAAAAATATGTTATAATTAATAGTTGCGCCCCTGAGCGAGTTTTCTAGCTCCGCCACTACGTAGTGTTCTTTGCTTCCTAGAATTTTTTTTTTTTTTGGGTATTTCGTGGAATCTAGAGTATCTAATGATTATGTAAGTTACTTCGTCATGGATGAATTCTATTCTCCAACCATGGATGACTTTGTATCTTACGTTAGTCACATCGTTAACACCAATCATTCACTGATTACAGCTTATTCACATTAATTTTATTTTTTTCCTACTGATACCGGTATCACGTAAGGGACAAATCTATCAAGCTAAAATGCTTATACTTGTTTGGAAATAATATCATAGAAAATAAATTAATGGGTGAATCAACTTTGTAATAGGACTAGTACTAGGACTAGGTCTCCGGAAGAACAATTCAATTCTTCTATTATGTATAAATAATTCTTTCCTGGATTAAATTACTAATTAAAACTTGTTTACCCGTTGTATTCGAGCATATCTTCACCGGCCAGAACCTGCTTGTCTGATGTCGATCTTGAATCATGCAATTGAAGCTTGTCATGTGGAACAACAATTGCAAATGTAAGAGATTCTAGTTTAAGCTGTGACAAAGGGGTGGCTGTAACTTTTGCCATTGCTAAGCCAACGTTGAACCAGCTAATTTAGTATAGTAGATCCATAGAGAAAAAGACAGAAAAGGTGAATACACCCTTTCAACTGCCTATACTCAAATGAGTCATGAGGCCCTTTGTTTGAATGAGTCATGGAAAATATGCAATGAGGTCGTCGCACTATTTGTACAATTGTGTATGAAAATGCATTAATCTTTTTGTCATCTAGATGGTGTATGCATTTTTTATTTTTTTTTATGAGATGGGAGAATCTATCTAAGGCAAGACACTTTAGATTCTCCCGGCAATTCTAGCGAGTAAACTCACCTGGAGGTTGGCATACACTCACTATCCATCAATCTCAAATAAAGTATGGATAGCTGTCCTCAAAATGACAAATATTAACGTGACAGTTTCTTTTCAAGAATGCTTGTACAACACAAATAACTCAAAGTTGGATAACATTAATATTGCACAAGCTGTAAACTCTTCACTCTCCTTCCTAACTTAGCAAACTTGATGTAGTGGCTGACGGACATGGGGAGCGAGTGGGGGGCCGTGAGTTTCTGAAATTTCCATTATCATATTGTATAATTTGGGTCTCCCCCCCCCAAAAAAAATATCACCTTGCCCTACAAAGTTTGGAATTATTTTTTGGGTCGTGCTTATTTATGAGTATCTGTGATAACAAATAGTACGTTAATGTCACTAAAATGCAATTAATTTTACATCGTACCTCTTTTAAAAGTTTTTTAAAATTAATTTTTTTACATTTATTTTTTACTCATTTTAATATTTGTTCTTTATTGTAAAACTTAAATTTGAGTTGTCAGTACTATTAAAATAAAATTCTACAATGACCCCTTATAAAATTTCTGGATCCGCTATTACTTAGATGAAATTTTATATATTTGCCTAACGCTAAGAATTTGGCAAGAGTGTGTGTAGCATTCTTTGAGCAAATACAATAAAGTAAAATCAATTCCACTAACACTACTTCAAACTCGTTTGTCTACATATTTGACCCCATAAATTCCCTTGGAAAATGACTTACGAACAGAACATTTAACAAGAGATAAATGTTAATAAACGACAGTGTAACAAGAGTTGACTGTTAATTTGCTAGGCTATATGTGAATTGCCGACACAAATCTGTTCTTTTATCCATAGAATTTAGATCCACATCCACAGTATACGGCCTACCCCGGCCGTTATGGACAAATCTGCCAAAAAAAAAAAAAAAGGGCCTATAATTCTTTGGAAATGATATCATAAGGAAACAATTTAATGGGTGCTCCTTGGGAATTGGACTTGGTCGCATCAAGAACAATTCAATTAACACGCATACATAATAATTTCCTGGACCTAAAAACACTAAAGATTAATATTTGTCTGTCGTAACCAGCATATCTTCACCGGCACCTGTTATTGTATCTCTTTCGATCTTGAATCATGACAAGGAAGCTTGTCAAGTGGGTCACATTTAGATAAAAAGTAAATTCTAATTTTTGCTGTTTAATTGTTCCCTGTATTCGTGACAACAAAACAATACTCAACCATATGTTAGACATGTTTAACATTATTGGGTGCCCATATAGTTAATATATTTGTACATATTTTGGGTTGAGTTGTGGGGATCGATATTTACTAAGAGATTCAATATGTGTAGGTTTTTCTAACGAAGACAAGGATTTCTAAGATTTGTCCAGAAATACAAAACTTACAAAAATTTTAGGGTTGGCTTTGAGTGTCTAAAGATAGTTTTGAGTGTCTAAAGTGACTTACAGAGATAGGAGGGAGAGAGGAAAAGAATGTTGGAGAGTGGAGAAGCAGCCGTTTATGGCTTTACAGCTTAGGCCACTAGGATGATGAGCATTAGAGAAGCAAGCATGTACGGCTCAGGACATTGGGATGAGCAGAGATGTGCTCGTACATGACTTCAGGTCTCAGGCAATAGTGTTGATTCTGCGTATTTTAGAATCCTCTTAGAGCTGTGAACTTTCAATGTATAGTGGATTTCTTTCGTCATATGGGCACATGAGCTTTGTGTTGAACCACGCAAATTCTTTGTTTATATTTTAGATAAATTAGAGTAATGATCTTTGTAGTTTGAACTTTGTTTATTTTAGTCATTGTTGTTTTAATTGTAATAAATTTATCTTTTAATTTAAAAAAATTTACGCAATTAGTCCAATTTGAAGTGACGGCCTAAAAAATAGATGAAAAAAGTGCTCTTACATTCCATGTGATGTTTTTTAAAAGCACAATGATAAAACTATCACCTCTATCTTGTATTAAATATTAAATTACAGTAATAATTTCTGTAGTTTTACTTTGATTTCATTTTGGTCCCTCTTATTTTTATTGTAACAAATTTGCTTTTCAATTTAAAAAAAAAAATCTGCAATCATTCCAATTCGTCTTAAAAGTAGATGGAATGCAAGTGCACTTTTTCTGTCTGTTTCTGAGACAGTTATCCCAAATTAGACCAATTGCACAGGTTTTTAAAATTAAATAATAAATTTATTGCGATTGAAACAAAAGAAATCAAAATGAAACTAAAATGAAACTACAACGACTATTATTGTAATTTACCTGTAATTTTGTTTTCCTTTTGTGTGAGGCGTGCGCGTACGAATTGTAGGTGCTCTACTTTACATTTACGCGTGGATTTAATCCTAGAAAATGCCTAACACCAATGTTTTTGCACATCACTATCAGTTGTCTCTTTTGTACAGAAGATAAAACATTCCAATATCACACATTTGATGTATTTTCTTCTACCATTCGGCAACTATGTGCCTTTTTTTTTGGGGGCATTTTTGTCACTTTCCATTGACTCAGTTATTGCAAACCTAGTTAATGATGTTTGCAGGTTAATTAGGCCACAAAGTTCCCAAAAAAAAAACAAAAAACAAAAAAAAAAAACAAGGTTCGGGCTTGGATTGCTTCGATGCGCTGCTAAAAAAGGGAGCATTAAATTAATATTAAATTGTTAGTCTGCCATTAGAAGATTCCATCTGAAACAAAGATTGATCTAACAGGCGGAACAACAAATCCAATGCAAGAAATCTTAAACCGGATTTAGGAAAGTAGATCCATGGAGAAAATAACAAAACCAGAATGCTCTTTTTGACTGCCTGAACTCAACCAAGTCACGAAGCACTTCCTTTGAATGGGTGGAAACTATGCAATGAGTTTGTCGTGTTTGTACAGGGACGAAGTGAATGCAGGCCGAGATCCTACGATTTTTAAAAAAATTATTCAACTAATTTGCTCTATCTGAAATTTATAAATATCCCGTTTAGGTTTTTAAAAATGCAATTTTTATCTCTAATTTATAAAATGCTTCTCAATTTGCTCCTCTAAAAATGTATGGTTAAATATATACTTTGCACATCCACACTTTACATTAAATTCTACTTTGGGACGTTCACTTTCATTTATAACATTTGAACCCTCTTTTAATTTGTTGCAATGTCAATATTTTGCTAACTTTTTTATTTGTAAAATAGACAAAAAATTTGAATGTGACAAGCACCATGTCTTTTTCAAGGGAAAAGATGTCAAACCATGCTCCATCCCTAATAATTTGTCACAAATTTCTTGTAAATCACTTCAAAATTATGAATGTAATTAATTTTGTGATGCATATAATACAATTAGACTTAATGTGAATACCCACAATTTGACTCATGTGTGATACTTATGAGTTTTTGGAATAGATAATGACTGAATTTTACATTTTGATCCCTTGAAAAAGGCTACGTAATTGTCACATGTGAATTTTTTATCTATTTCCCAAATAAAAGGTTGACATGCAACATATTGAAAATGTCAGAATTTAATTGTTACAAATAAAACTGAAGATTCTAAAATGAAATTTGGTGTAAAGTGTAAGATATAAAGTATATAATCAATCCAAAAATTTACAAATGTTGTCTTAAATAATTATTTTGCATTAATTGGATTTTTAAAAAAATCAATTAAAAGCTAGAGAGTTCATACTTCGATTTTTAAGGAAAGACTAAAGTGTTTACTTTCTCATAAGCATATGTTCCAAGGGGGCATGCACGTTTGCATTTGCCTTAACATAATAATCCATAACGATCGACAATCTTACCATTTGAACTAAAAAATTATATGATTTAGAAAACTAATAGGCATTATTAGTACTTAATAGATTGGCATTTGATATTTGGCAACTTACTCAAAGTTCACTGTCTTTTGCTCATAAATTTCTAAATGAAAGTCACGAAAGATGGGTATTAGATGAAATAAAATCAGGGCAGTGATGACAAACAAAAAAGCACTAAATTAAAACCAAGGGCCTAGTGTGGAAACACAAAAAGTAATATCAATTAGTCTAATGACAGAATCAAACCAATAGTGGAGGCAACCCATCTTGGGAATCAATAGCCAAAATCCAAATGATTGGGACTCAAAAATGGAAAAGGGTAGGGTTAATTACACTTACACTTTACACCAAATTTCATTTTATGATATTTATTTTTATTTGTAATAATTAAGTTGATGTACTTTTAATTTATTATAATGTTAATCTTTTATTTAATAAATAGATGGAAAAATCGCATGTAACAAGCACGTGATCTATTTTAAGGGGTGAAAATGTAAAATACAACGCATTTCTCTTACGATTTATCACAAATCATTCTAAAATTATGAAAGCTATCAATTCTAGGATGTGTATAAAATAATGAAGCCTCATATAAAAACTGTAAATCGACTTACGTGCCACACGGGTGAGACTTTGTAAAGAACCTTTTGAAAAATGTCACGTGATTGTCACGTGCAAGTTTTCTATTCATTTTGCCAACCAAAGTTAACAAAGGTTGACATTACAACAAATTAAAAGTGAAATGATTTAGGGCTCGTTTGGTATAGCTTTTTTTAAGCTTTTTTTATTTTATTTTTTTTTTGTTTATAAGCAAAAAAACACTGAATTTTTTTACTTTTATAAGCTAAGACTAGCAAAAAAGTAAAAACAAAAAAAAAGCTAAAAAGCTAAAAAAAAAAAAATTCTAACTTGTTTTGCTTATAAGCAAAAAAAAATAAAGTAAAAAAAAATTGTACCAAATGAACCTTTATTTGTTATAATTAAAAATAAAAATATTAAAATAAAATTTGATATAAAGTGTAATTAACCAAAAGAATAGAAAGGATAAAAGTTCTTACACTTAGGAAACTGGCCCCTTTGATTGACTTGGTCGCCTTAAGTAGTGCTGGAGAAAGCAAAATAGTTAATACTCATATTATTACTGTTTGATTAATTGGTTTAGCTAAAGATCACCGAGAAGTTATTCGGCCCACGTAGTACGGACCCAAAGGTACACCAAGAAGGCAGATAAAGGTACTCTTAAGTGTACTAACTAATTTATTTGGAGATTTGAGATCACTGTAGACAAAAAAAATAATAATAAATAGAGAGAATTGGCGTACTTGTCCAAGTAAAGAAATGGGTTTGCACGAGCAAGTCAGCTAAACTTCACATTCAGTGCTTATAAATACTCACCTTCTCTTGCCACCAAGACAACAACCCTCTCTCAAGCTCTTCCTTCTCTTGCTATTTTCAGCTTTCGCTTTGGTGTTGAGAGAAAGAAAGAAAATATGGATCAAGCAAAAACGATTGAAAGGTTTTCAAGTTGCCGTGGTGTGTCTTTCGAGATCAAACCTCATTTAGACCCATTTACCATTACAACTCCTGCCATGCCTGCAATACCTGAGTCCCGCGGAAGCTTTAAAAAATTTTGGCTTCCATGGGGGAGCTCTTCCAGGATAGTCCCGTCCGCCATTAATGGGCTAGAAAGGTCAGTAAGCAGAGCCAGTAGTCATTTCTGTGATCTAGACCCCGAGGATGATGATGAGGACGACGCCAATTTGAAGTCCTTGGAAGAGGCCAACGAGGAAGAAGAAGTGGAGCCAGTTCCACTTCCACTTCCACCTTCCAAAAGCAAACGTGAACAGCCTCCGAAGGCAGCCAAGCCGAAAGAGTCGAGACTATCGATTATTCTGCTAGATCAAGGGCTTTTCACAGTCTACAAGAGACTCTTTGTAGTTTGCTTTGTCTTCAACATCACCTGTTTGGTTCTTGCAGCCACCGGAAACTTCCAATATGCAAGGCGCAGAGCCTCCCTTTTTGCCATCGGCAACCTCCTTGCTTTGACATTGTGCCGAAGCGAGGCCTTCTTGCGAGTCGTCTTCTGGCTTGCGGTGAAGACCTTTGGCTGGTCATGGGTGCCTCTCCGGCTCAAGACGGCTATCACAGCCCTCTTGCAGTCTCTTGGTGGGATTCATAGTGGCTGTGGTGTTTCCTCTATCGCTTGGCTCACATATGCCTTAATTCTCACTATCAGAGACAGAGAAAACACTTCTCCCGAGATCATTGGGGTTGCCTCAACTATTCTCTCTCTTCTCTGCCTCTCTTCTTTGGCGGCATTCCCTCTTGTCCGCCATCTCCATCATAATGTGTTTGAAAGGACCCATCGTTTCGCTGGATGGATAGCTCTTGGTCTCCTCTGGGCCTTTATTATCCTTACAATCTCTTATGATCCAAAAACCAAGTCCTACGGAAAGCGGCTCCGGTCTGGGCTGGTAAAACAGCAGGAGTTTTGGTTGACAGTAACCATTACAATGCTAATTATCATCCCATGGCTGACCGTGAGGCGGGTCCCAGTTAAGGTCTCGGCTCCTTCCGGCCACGCCTCCATTATCAAGTTCGAAGGTGGAGTCAAATCTGGTATCCTGGGCAGGATTAGTCCGTCACCGTTATCCGAATGGCACGCATTCGGAATCATTTCTGATGGGAAGCAAGAGCACATGATGCTGGCCGGTGCAGTGGGTGACTTCACAAAATCCTTGGTCTCGAACCCGCCGAGCCACTTATGGGTTCGACAGGTGCACTTCGCCGGCCTGCCTTATCTTGTCAACATGTACGACAGGGTTTTGCTGGTGGCGACAGGCTCGGGAATCTGCGTCTTTCTGTCCTTCCTATTGCAGCCATGTCCGGCTGAGGTGTGTGTACTTTGGGTGGCCAAAGGGATTGAGCAGAACTTTGGGAAAGAAATCAAAGAGTGGATGAGTGGGCACCCGAAAGACAAAGTGATCGTCCATGACACCGCCGTGCTTGGCCGCCCCAACGTATCTCAGATGAGTGTCGACGCCGCCAGGAACTGGAAAGCTGAAGTGGTGATTGTTACCAGCAATCCAGAAGGGAGCAGGGATGTCGTCGATGCATGCAAAGGTGCAGGCATTGCTGCCTTTGGCCCCATTTGGGATTCTTAAATTTTACAATAATAAATTTTTTGGGCAGCTTGATATTTTTTTCCAATAAATGAAGCTTTCAAGACAATGGGTGATCTCACATGGTATCAAGTCCGGGTTTAAGTCTCGTTATCTAAGTTTGATCCGTTGTATTTGTTGTTGTGCATTTTATTCGGTTTGTAGTCGTGCACCTTGTTTAGCTTTAATTTGTTCGTCTCTCCATATGAGGAGAGCGTCAAATTGTTGGTTTATTTCATAATAAAAAAAAAATTGTGACAATTGTTCTGACGTGATTCAAATCTCTCTTATTGTAGCATTTTTTTAAAATTTTTTTGTTTTAAGAAATTTGCTCTTAATTGAAAAACTTCGAAGGGTCGGCCCCTTAGTCCACGCATAGTTCAGAAAAACCCTTGTAAGAGCACCAGATAAAGAGCATAATTTTTTTTTTTTTAACATACAGATCTATAAAAGCATAGTATACCACAAAATGATACGTGGAAGAGTATTTATGGGTTTAACAACCTATCCCACCAATTAAATATGAAAAATGTTATTCTTACAAAAGAAAATTCGTACAGAAACTCCCACGAGAATGATGTGAAAATAATAATTTTGTAATTAAAAGTCATTATGATGGTGAATGTTTTATTTTCAAGTGAAAAGCTCTCATTCAGACACATCATTATTGTATGAAATTAATGTATACATTTTTTATTTCTAAAAATACTGAATAAATTTTTTGTTTCTATAACATTACCTATTAAATGTTTGCTCCGACATTATTTTTCTCCATGTACGTTGGACCACATGGGCCATTCTAGTAATTGCCACAAGCCATGTACTAAAATAGTAAATGCAGTTGCAACTCTTGCATCGTGAAAGAGCCTGCATCGAGAGTAAAATCATTTTCTTCCAAATGGAGAGGAGCATTCCATTTGGCGGCTTTCAGCTTACAGTTCCTTTGAAATGGGCTGCCATTTGGACACATAATTTAAGCTAAGAAATCCAACAAAATGTATATTAAATATTAAACTCTCCAATACTTTCCCTCACATATGATCTTGATTCTATATGGAGGAGTTGCAAACATTATGACAGACATAGAAACAAACAAAATGCAATCACAAAACAAATAAACTGAAAGACTTAAATGGAAGACCATCTATAAGGCTAGGGATGTCAATTAGGCCTGACCCGGGCCGTGACCAACTGGGCTCGGGTCAGGCCAGGCCCAAATTTGAAAAAGGAAAGAGTCGGGGGGGGGGGGGGGGGGGGGGGGGGGTTCACGACCAAGTTTGGGCTCTAACTCTCGGGTTAGGCTTGAGCTTCCAGAAGGGAGGCCCAAGCCTGCCCATGGGTGCTCGGGCTCAGGTCAGGCTGGATTTGAACCAGGCTCGGGTAGCCCATGGGCCTTGGGCCAAATTTATATCCCTATATAAAGCTATCACTTGAGCTTTGGTACCATGAAAAAGTACTACTAAAATCCAAAATTTAAGCTATTAGGTAAGCAGACCAATAATGTATATTAAGCCCTCTAATTGGGCAGTGTGACATGATGTCCCTAGTTTTTTTTTTTTTTTTTTTGTAACTCTTTTATATAGTGTACATATATATAATATCACAACAAAAATCTAATTCTACCGGTATTCTTCACAATTTAAAAACACTCTTTAAAGTCCTAACCTAGTAAAATATTAAAAAAAAATCATAGTAGATCGTGGGTACCACCCATTTTTACTATAAAAAACAATTAATTCGTCATATTTTGTTGAGTCTAAACGGAGGTAGTTTTATTTTTCACATGGATAATTAATCTTGCCTCCTAATGCATTTCTCATGCTTGACCTTAACGTTTCCTTTGGAACCCGAATTTTTTGTAAAAAAGCCAAAGAAAAAGGAAAATGTGAAGGAAAAGTATTTTTGTTCACTTTTTGTTCACATTTTTCTTTTCCCACTGAAAATCCGAGTTCCGAGCGGAGCCTAAAAGTATGTGCAAATAAAACTTAAATTATAAAAATTATATACATAGGAGAAAATTTTATGTTTCCAGTTTTGGCACCCAAAACAATATCCTAAAGGTCTAACAATATATTATTTGAGCAGTGATTACGTTTTAACCATTTCAATGGTTTTTTTTTTTTTTTTTTTTGTGGATATCAAATTCACTTTGCATTAACAAATTGTCCTTTCGCTTTTTCTTATAACTCTCAAATTGCCCCAACACAATCCTAATATAGATGAGGTAAATGAAAACATTGATAGACATATAAGCTAAAAAATATTTGAAAAAATCTAATAAACTAATGTTTACCTTAAAATATGGATAGAGCCTATTACTATTAAGTATTTTCGAAGGGAGTTCTGATCCATCCGGTTTTCGAAGGAAGTGTTCTTCCACTGATACAAGGGATGTCAAGACTCTATGGAAATGACGACTTATGGTCTCAGTAGAGCCACGGAAGAAAAATCCAAGTGTTCGATTCTTCGCATGATGTGATAACATGTGAAAAAACATTGCAACTTCTTCTTCAATTGTCATTCTTCTTGTGGTTTGGAGACCGCAATCTCTCTTTAGTATGTCACATAAATTATTAACAGCTTGCGGTCCCATACAAGTAGTATCATGACAATTGTCGTTAGTAGATAATTGATGCAATATTTCATCTTGGACCATTTTTCTTTCTATCTTTGTTTGTGGCTCTATTTATGACTCTATGTGTGAAATGCATTGATACACGACTTTTTTCATACTTCTTTCGACGCATCAGGAAATATACTTTATAACAAAAAACTTAAACTATAACTAGTTGTAGCCTTCTATTCCACATAAATAATGTATCTACATGTTCTTTTGCTTCACTATCCATCTATCATATGGGAGCTAGAGAAGGATGGTGTTTATTCAGTCAAATTCTATTGCAGACAAGTTGGGAATCTAAGCTGCAAAGGACCTTTAGTGCTCTCTAAGGTATGGCAAGTGAAATTCCCTCTAAAAACTATTGTATTTGGTTGGATTGCTCTACAGAAAAGGATTAAGTCTAAGGTAATGCTGGCTAGTAGAAATTGCCTACCTCATGGTAGCATTTTAACATGCTTTATGTGCCAGAAAGATGATAAGGACTCTAATCATTTGCTTGTAAACTACATGGTAGCTTGGAAAATATGGAGTTCTATCATAAATTGGTGGGGTTTGGACTAGGTGAGTGCAAGCAGTTTGAGAAACCATGCAGAGTGGTGGTGGAGTATGAACTTTAAGTATGTAGAAAAGCAGTTATGGGAAGTATTATTCATGTTAGTAATATGGCATATCTAGAAGGCAAGAAATGACTATATTTTTAACAAAGTTGCTATCAGTTGGGTAGAGGTAGTAGAAGCTATAAAAATCCAGGCAGCTCTATGGCTAATAGCAAGTATGCCTAAAGCATCTTTCTCAGTTATTGATGTCATGTACTCATTAGAGGGGGTGAGATGGATTAGAAAGTAATGAAAGTGGTTGGTATAGGTTAGGTGTCACGCCCGCTCCTAATCAAGCGTCATTAACGCCGTCTTAAGATGAACGTGATCACAGAGGTAACCTACCTATAAGCAAAACCTCAACATAATCTCAAAGATAGAAATCTTACAAGAATAAATAACATCATATGAAATAATAAAAACCATCTCATAATCCTCCAACAAACATTATTAAGAGAACTCTTAATGCACACTTATGAATATTAAAAACCATAAAATAAACAAACCCCCACAAGACTTTAATGCAATGTACAACAATGTACATGACTAATAACTCTACTAAAGAGTTTCTCGAAGCTCCCCAACTCAACACCAACGTCAACACTAACAATGGACTGAACATTTTTCATTTTTTTACAAATCAACCTGTGTGGGTGTGAGCTATATATCAACGTGATCACTAGATAATCAAACTCATAATGATTGAATGACAGATATTAAATAAATAATCCACCAATAGATAAACCACCACTGAAATGTAATATCTCCTCATGTGATACAATGTATGATACACCACAAATGTGCGCGCTATTTATAATAACATTGGATCAATATATTGATGGCTTGTTATCAAAAGATGTCCCTCTTTCAATACCATGTAGGTTAGCTCCCATTCAGCTGAACCTTAGGTTAGCCCCCACTTGGCTAAACCTCCTCGATGTAATGCAAAGTATGCACACAATGTATGAATTATTTGCAATTATCACCTCATAATCAAGCAATCACCACCAATGTAGATAATAAGACATTCAAGTCTATATGAGAAAGAATATCTTTAATTCCCACCTGATACTGTCTTATACACACAGTCGAGTTACTCCCTTGATTGAACCGGAGTGTTTTGATCTACTTCTGAACCTACCAAATACCACCACATCAAACATGATGAAATAGATGTTATAATTCATAACCAATGCATGACTGTAGCTTATACACCTTAAACATGTAATTTAGAATACCAATAATGCATTAGAACTCAATGGGATATTAAACCCTTCCTTAATGCAATGTAAGGTTAACTTTCAATGATAATATCTCACATTATACATGGAGATAAAGTACCAACTTTATATCAATAGAAAAACCTATAAATCTACTTTCCGACACTTCAAACGGTGTGTCAATTCGAGTCTCCTAGAGAAAATTATGGCCATTTCACTAAAGAGTGTCAAAACTGTTAGAAAGAGTTTGCTAGGGCGAGAAGGTAACGAGACTTACTGGATAAGTTTGCTGGGGTGAGAGGCTAGCGAGAAGGTAGTGAGATCTACTGGATATGGCTCAAAATAGCTTCCCAACCCAAGGTTTCTCCGCTCCAATCCATCCCAATGATTACTCTCAGAAATAGTAATCTCTAGGCCTAAATTGGTGGTTGATTAGTTGAATTTCAGTGTTAATTTAGTATTTTAACTCCTAAAATGCATTAAAACCCTTTTGTGCACTTTTTACAGGAATCGGTACTTAAGACGAGACAAACAGGCAAAAATTAGGATGACCGTTCAATCGGGCCAACATACCGATCGATCGGCCGATCAAACTGTTCATGGAACGTTCAATCGGCAGATCGATCGCCTGGCGCATCAATTGATAGGAAATCTTTGTTCGACCTTCTGCAGCAAACTTCAAAAAGGGCGTTTTTCCCATCAATCGGCCGTTTCATCGGTGACGTCGGAACTCCTTCAACAGACGACACAAATACAAACTTCAGAAAGGTTGGTTTTGCGTTCGATCTGGCGTTCGATCGCCATGACCGTTTAATCAGCCGTTCAATCGGCTGCCTTATTGATCTATTGGTCTGTACAGAGTCTATTTTTCTACATAGTATAAAAGCTGTATATACGAGGACAAAGGTTTTTTGGTTCGAGAATCTGCAGATCTGGATAGTAGAAGGAGCTTCTAAAGGAGAACTTTTGATATTTTGTAAGGTTTTTAGTTAGATTTACTTTAAAGCTTTGTCATATTGTCATTTATTACTTTTGGATCATTGTAAATGAATACTTATTTATGAAGTGAATGTTTTGTTTTTCTATTCTCTTGCCATCTTTCTCTCATTTTCTTGCCATTTTCTCTCACTTTCTTAACAACCAAACACTAGTTCTACATAGTTTAATGGTGGATTTATCTTAATTTATGCTCTTTACCATGGATTTAAATAGCTAAACATCCTTTGGATGTGGTTGTGAAGATCCACCAAGGATCTTCAAGGATTGAAAATGAGATGTATGAACTTTAAAGCCATATTCTTAGAATTCTATGGTTCCATTTGATTTAGCATGAGATTCATTAGAAAAAACTTAGATTCATAACCCCTATTGGCAATATTTATGCACAAATCAATATTTGGTATAGGTATTGCACATGTCTAAGGTTTGATTCTAGGGTGCTAGTCATAGATTTCATCTTTATGCTCAATCAAACATAAACCCACATTTTTATAGTCGACATTTTTCGGATCAAGAGTCTAAGGTGCGATTTTTAATTTGAGTTATAAACCTCTCATTTGAAACCCTTGTTATGAATTAGTGGAGTGAAACAACCATGTCCAAGCTTTGTCCTAATTACATAAAACTAGACTTTATTGCCTTCATCAATTATTAAGTTATTGCACTAACCATAGCATAACCATCATCTCAAAACCAACAAATTTTCGGTCTCTTTTATGTTAGAAAAAGAAAAGAATTTTCCTTTACAATCCATCAAGATAAGTGTCCGTGCTAGTTGAGCTTTGTTGCTATATTTGCAAAATTCTCTTGGGAGAGAACGACACCGGATTCTCCGATTTTACTACATCACGGCCTCCGTATTCTTGCGGAGTGACTTCGGTTGTGAAGCACATCTGGAGGCGAGTCAAGTTTTGGCACCGTTGCCGGGAAGTTCATAGGCAAAAGCTACATTGGACGAATGCTAAGGATTGCGGAAGAAAATTGAAAAAAAAAAAAAAAAAAAAAAAAAAAGAAGAGCAAGCAAAGGGAAAAAGAAAAAAAAAAGGGTGCATTTCATCACCACCCCCAAGGGAAGCATCTACGGGCTTCGGGCCCAGGTACACTCTTATTTCCCTTAAGGTGTTTTGCTTTTTAGGATTATTTTCAATTTTTTTTTTTATAGTTTCTTTTGTTTGTAATAGTATAATTGCATTGCATTTTTGTTAGGAAACTTTTCCCTCTTCGGGAGTATTTAGTGGAGCTAGGTTAGTGTGTTCAAGTTGCAAATTGGTGGTACGCTTACTGTATGTGGAGATTGGAGGTACGGGATTGAATTGAGAAAAAGCCGTTGTCTGGCCTAGAATTGAAAAAAAAGCCGTTGTTCGGCCTAGAAAATTGTGTATGATGTGTTGAACGACCCAAACAGTCCACCTTTATGTGTGCATTCATTCTTGCATGTCATACTTCACTAGGGACATACACCATCGTCTTGTGAGAATCGAAAGCATTGAGAACACAAGCACATCTTCACCAACACCTAGCTTACCATTAGTGGTCGACCTAGGTTTCATTCCAATGGTAAATCCAAATGAACTCGGCTTACCAAATATTCCACCCATGTATCCCAATGTCCAACTCAACTCGGATGGTAATGAGGAGTTTGAGAGAGGAAGCCACCATGGCGACGTAGAGGCTCCTCCTCTACGCACCCTACGGGATTACCTAAACCCACCAAGGCAAGCACCAACATCGTGCATTGTTTTCCCGCCCCATCACAACACTCTAAACCTTAGGTCGGGAATGATGCAAATGTTGCCTCAATTCCACAGGATGGATTCGGAACAACCCTACATTTTTCTTAAGGAATTTGAGGATGCTTGTTCAATTGCAATGGACAACTCATGTCTAAGGGAAGTATTTTTGTTGAAACTCTTCTCGTTTTGTTTAAAGGATAAAGCTAAGCTTTGGTTTAATTCCTTGTGACCCATGTCCATCCACTATTGGGCTACTCTCTAAGGGAAATTTTTGAGCAAATTTTTTCTCGAAATTCGAACCGAGGCTATACGAAGGCAAATTTCTCAGTTTTCTCCTATGTTGGGGGAAACTTTCTTTCAATGTTGGGAAAGGTTCAAAGACCTCTTAAATTCTTGCCCTCATCACGGTTTTGCCGATTGGCATGTCATCAACACATTTTATTCTTCTTGGACACCCCAACTCAAGCAATTTGTCTAGTCTATGTGTGTAGGGACGTTTTTTGATAGGCAACCCCATGAGGCATACGATTATTTTGATAACTTGACAAATAAAGCTAGAGATTGGGCACTTACCGGGACCCAAAATCCCGAGGGTCTCTTAATCCAACAAGGGGTGGGAAGATATCAACTCAAGGAAGTTGATGATGTCAATGCTAGGGTGGCTACCTTGGCAAGAAAATTAGAGGCTCTTGAGGTGAAAAAAGTTCAATCGGTAGAGAGTGAGGAGATGAGAGAAACATGTTGTCTTGTGTGTGAAACCTCGAAGCATACCATCTCTTCATGCCCAATCATTCCGGGTGTGAAGGAGGCTTTGCACGGCCAAGTTAACGTAATTGGCCAATATTCAAGAGGATGGGGCAACCCCTATTCGAACACATACAACTCGGGATGGAGAGATCATCCCAACTTTGGGTGGAGGAACAATAAGAGAACTTCAAACTCCCACAACTGCCAAGGAGGGTATCAAAACCCTCAATCATACCAAGCACCTCCTTCACCTCCACAAGCACTCCAACCACAACATCCACCTCCACCTTACCAACAAGCACCGCTGGCCTAATTTCAAAATCAACCAAGGCCATATCAACCCCTCCATAGGAAGCTCATAGAGGACAATATTTACCAACTTGCCAATGACATGAGGGGGGTTAGTTCAAGGGTTGATAAACAAGAGAAGGTGCTAGACTAACACTTTATGTTACTTGAGGACATCTAAAAGCAAATGTCTACATTGACACAAGCTTTAACCCAAAATGTCCCGGAAAGATTCCCGGCTCAACCTCAACCTAACCTGGCGGTTAGGCAAGTGCACATAATAGAGGGTAAGAGTGACCCTAGTCTGAGTCATGACCAACTGCAAGCCATAACCACCCTTAGAAGTGGCAAGACCATTGACAAAACCATCCCACCTCGGGATGAGACTTCTAGGAAGAGTGTTGACAAAGAAGAGAAAGGGAAAGAAAAAGAGAAAGAGGAAAAAGAGCCGAGAGAAAGGGGGAAACCTTAGCCAACCCCATCGAGATTTTGAGTGAGAGTGAGAGTGAAAGGGAGAAGAGAAGGGACATAGTAAAACATGCTCCCTTCCCACAAAGGTTGACCAAACTAAAGAATGAACTTCTAAATGCAGAAATTTATGAAGTGTTTAAGCAAGTAAAGGTCAACATCCCTATCCTTGACACAATCAAGCAAATTCCTTCATATACTAAGTTCTTAAAGGACTTATGCACTTTTAAGCAAAGGTTGCATGTCAAGGAAACCGCAATGATGAACAAAAATCAAAGTGCTATTTTGTAATGCAAAACTGTGCCGAAATTCAAGGACCCCGAATGTCCTACCATTAGTGAGAAGTGAACCACATGCTTCACTTGATAGTGAGGGCATGGTGTTGAGTGAATTTTCTCATTTAAAGGGTGAGAGAAAGGAGTGTTTACATGTGGGTCAATGGACCCCTTCTTTTGAACCCCTCCACCTTAGTGTCGAGAAACTAATTCCTTCGAAGGAGAAGCCTCCCATTCCCGAGAGGAAGCCTTTGCCTTCCAATTTAAAATATGCATTTTTAGGGGATGGGGAGTCTTACCCAGTTGTGATTTCCTCTAGCTTATCTGTGAGCCAAGAGGAATGGTTGATAACATTGCTTAGGAAACAGAGGAAAGCCCTAGGATGGACCATTGCCGACCTTCATGGGATTAGTCCTCTCGCGTGCACTCATCGCATTTTCTTAGAAGATGAGGCTAAATTCGTTCGCCAAATGCAAAGGCAATTGAATCCAAATATGAAGGAAGTGGTTAAGGGTGAGGTTTTAAAATTGCTAGATGCGGGTATCATTTACCCCTTCTCCGATTCGAAATAGGTGAATCTAAACCAAGTGGTGCCTAAGAAATCAGGTGTCGCGGTGATAAAGAATGACAACAATGAGTTAGTGCCAACCCGTGTGCAAACCGGGTGGCGAATGTGCATTGATTATCACCGCCTCAATAATGTGACCCGAAAGGACCATTTCCCTTTACCCTTCCTTGATAAAGTCCTAGAAAGGGTGTCTGGTAAGGCTTTCTATTATTTCTTAGATGGATATTCGGGGTACAATCAAATTGACGTAGCCCTAGAGGATTAAGCCAAGACAACATTCACTTGTCCTTTTGGCATGTATGCTTATAAACGTATGCCCTTCAGGCTATGTAATGCACTTGCGACATTTCAAATGTGTATGATGAGCATATTTAGCGACATGGTTAAGCAAATTGTTAAAGTCTTCATGGATGATTTTTCCGTCTAAGGGGATACTTATGAAGGTTGTCTTGGAAATTTAGGAAAAGTTTTGATGAGACGTGAGGAGAGTAACCTTGTGCTCAATTGGGAGAAATGTCATTTTATGGTTACTAGTGGTATAGTTTTGGGTCATATTGTGTCAGCCGAAGGGCTTGAGGTGGATAAGGCAAAAATTGAACCCATTCAAAAATTGCCATCCCCGATGTGTGTGAAGGATGTTAGATCATTTCTTGGGCATGCCGGTTTCTATCGGCGTTTCATTGAGGGCTTTAGTGCAATCTCTAGGCCCATATGTCATCTCTTGTCCCAAGATGTTCCCTTTGAGTGGACATCTTCTTGTCAACAAGCTTTTGACAAGTTGAAAGGACTTTTGACCTCTGCCCCAATCATTCGAGCACCCAATTGGTCTCTTTCATTTGAGCTAATGTGCGATGCTAGCAACTATGCTGTAGGGGCCGTCCTAGGACAAAGAGTTGATAAGATGTCTTACGTCATTTATTATGCCTCTAAAACTCTCAATGAAGCTTAAATCAACTATACCACAATCGAAAAGGAACTCCTTGCAGTGGTTTTTGCACTAGATAAATTTAGGTCTTACTTGATTGGGTTATTGGTCATCATCTACACCAACCATGCGGCCCTAAAGTATCTCCTCACTAAACCCGATGCAAAACCGCGCCTCATTCGGTGGATACTCTTGCTCCAAGAATTTCATATTGAAATACATGATAAAAAAGGGGTTGAGAATGTGGTTGCGAACCACTTGTCTCGGCTTCCCTTAAATGGGCGAGCCATGGACCCAAGCCCTATTAAGGAGCACTTCCCGGATGAGCATCTCATGCATATGAGTGTCGTGGAGCAAGTTTCAACCCCTTGGTTTGCGGACGTTGCGAACTACCTTGTCATCGGTGAGGTTCCTTCCACATGGTCATCCATTGACAAGCGTAAATTCTTCTAGAATGTGTGCTATTTTTCATGGGATGATCCTCACTTGTTTAAGTATTGTCCAGACCAAATCATTCGCCGGTGTGTCCCGAATCATGAATTTCAACAAGTAATAAAGTTTTGTCACTCTCATGCTTGTGAAGGACACTTCTCGTCCAAGAAAACTACGGCCAAAATTTTATAATGTGGGCTTTATTGGCCCACCATATTCAAAGATGTGCATACTTTTTGTCTTGCATGTGATAGGTGCCAACGGTTAGGAACACTTTCTAAGAGGTACATGATGTCTCTTCACCCCATCACTATTTTGGAAATATTTGATTGTTGGGGGATTGATTTCATGGGACCGTTTTCTAACTCGTGTGGGTACCTTTTCATTCTTGTTGCTGTAGATTATGTCTCAAAATGGGTGGAAGCAATTACCACCCGAAGCAATGACCACCAAGTGGTCTTGAGATTTTTGAAAGAGAGCATATTTTGTAGTTATGGCATGCCGCGAGCCATGATAATTGATGGCGGTTCACATTTTTGTAACAAGCCCTTTGCGTCTTAATGCGTAAGTATGGAGTGGTCCATAAGGTTGGATTACCATACTACCCTCTAACTTAAGGGCAAGTAGAGTTGGCCAATCGGGAAATCAAGCGGATTCTTGAGAAAACCATCAATCCAAATAGGAAAGATTGGTCTCTTAGATTGACCGATGGGTTGTGGGCATACCGCACTGGTTATAAAACCATTATTGGCGCATCGCCCTATAGACTTGTGTACGGGAAGGCCTGTCATCTTCCCGTCAAAATTGAGCATAAAGCATATTAGGCGATTCGTCAATGTGATGAGGATATTGATGTTGCAGGTACCCACTGCAAACTCCAACTCAATGAGTTAGATAAACTCCGCAATGATGCCTTTGAAAATGCAAAAATTGCTAAGGCCCGGATGAAACACTTTCATGACCAACATATCATTCGAAAAACTTTCAAAGTTGACCAAAAAGTGTTATTGTATGATTTACGCTTGCATCTATTTCCGAGAAAATTGTGGAGTAAGTGGGTCGGACCATACGTTGTGAAAGAGGTATTTCCCCATGGAGCCGTCGAGGTGCAAAATCTCATGAATGGCTCAGCATTTAAGGTGAGTGGTCAACGGTTAAAGCCATATTTTAAGTCGTTCTAAAGGGGGTTGGATTGTGTGGATCTCATTGATCCACTGGCTTTTGAGTGATATTAGCCTGTTGTTTTTTATAGATTAGGAGTAGTTTTTTTTTTCCTTTTTATTAGGTTTCTTTTTCTTATCTTTTTGGTAGTTAGTTGTGTGCATTCGTATCCCCGAAAGTCCCTCCCGACCCATTGTTCTTTTTCTCGTCCATCTTCCTCATGCCTTGAGGTCATGGCATGATTCTAGGGGGGGGGGGGGGGGGGGGGGGGGGGGGGGGGGGGGGCACCATTTGTATGTTGCTGTGGAAAATCTTGAGAATTTTTGCAGAAATTCAGAGAGGCAGTTTTTGTGATCGATCAGTGCGCCAAACCGATCAATCGGCCGATCGATTGTTGTTTGTGATCGATCGACCGATCGAACGGTGAAGTAGTAGCGATCGATCGGCCATGGCATTTATTATCGCACCGATCGAAAGGAAGCGGTATCGATCGATCGGGAAGGAGAGCTGCCTATATAAATCCAAATGTTCACTGTTCATTCACATTCGCTCACGAGAAATTGAGAGTTTTGAGATCCTTTTCATATATCCGAGCAGCGAGGCCCTACCAGCTCACTTTGGTGGACTTCGTTTCGTCTTTTCACGATTTTCTGCACTTCGAGAGGTATTCCTTCTGTCGATCTTTGTCCATTCTTTCATTTCCAACTATACTTAGCTTAGTTAGAGGTCGATGGTTGAGACTAGGAGTATTGAGGGTACAGTTGGGGAGGGGGCTTCTCAGACTCGGGCTCAGTTTTAGCAGCTTCAGTTAGAGCTTGCTAGAAGGGAAAGAGAGGGAGAGTATGGTACTACTCATTTCCGGGGGAGAGATCAGGAGCGAGAGTTCGGACGGGTGTGGAGTGCCCGTAATGTGGTAGTGTAGAGGCGTTGGACCGTGAGTCAGTTCGATGGAGAGCCATATGGTTGGCTCAAGCCATTGACTGATCGCCAGTGGTTAGGATTAGCTTCCTTTAGAGGCTAGTACTCAGCCACCCTCGTGGCAGAGTTCATAGCCAACATTTCATCAGACCCCGTTGGTGGCGACAGGCATATTATTCGCTCTTGGGTTCGGGGTAGGGATGTTGTTATCACCTTGGACTCCTTTGCCGAGCAGTTTGGTTTATCGAGGGTTGCTAACCTTCAGTTCTCTTATGACGGGGAGCACCCGTCATCTCATGAGGAGATGTGCGTCGAGATTCTAGTACCGGGAGAGTCCTGAACCGCTTCCCAGATCAGGATTAGGCAGCTTGCCCCCAGATACCACCCGTTTTTCCTATGGACATGCTATTCGATTTTTCCACTGGGGACGACGGTGGAGTGTAGTAGGATGCGGGGGAAGTTGATGTGGGCTATTGGGACGGCAGGACTATTGACTTGCCCCACTTCATGTATATGGCACTGTGGGCTGGGACCCAGGTTGCTACTCCCCAGTCCAGCATCCCCTTTGGTTGCTTTCTAACAGCGAGGATTAGGACGGCTAGGGTTAGCGTTACAGATGTTGTCCTGTTGTCCTCTTCGACTGACATAGACTGGAAGACAAAGAAGAGGGCAGCAGGGCAGTTGGCGAAAAGGGGGGGGGGGTAGCTAGTTCAGCTCACTCATCTTCTCAACAGTCGCCTTCTCAAACACAGGCTGAGACCCAATCAGGGGAGCAGCGGCAGGATCAGACAGAGCAGCCAACACAGCCCTAGACTCAGGATCAGGAGGAGCCAGCTCAGGGGACGATATTTCAGACTTTGGCAAACATCCAAGAGCAACTAACCACTCAGCAGACATAGCGCCAGCAATGGCAGGCCGACATTATGGCTAGATTAGATCTTCAAGACACTGCCATTGCTACACTTCAGGCTCAGTTGACTGACATTCAGCAGCAATAGCAGACACAGTCCACTCAACTCTAGGAGATTTTCCAGTACCTTGGACAGCCTCCTCCGGATGATGATAGAGACTTCTTTTCTAATCTCCAGTTAGATTAGATGCATTGTGCACTTCATAGCATTTCATTTCATATGATGTATTTAAATCTTTTTTATTATAGTGGATGTATTTATTTTTGAGCTGTTTGTATAGTGATCTTTCCTATTTTGGCATACCCCCTTTTTTGTATACATTTATTGTATTTTTTTTGTCTATCTCGGGTATATTTTGGCATTTCAGTTACAGGTATACTTTTTGATTGATATCCATATCGTATGTATTGTTCCGACAGAGGTAATGGGTATTGTATGGTATCAATATCGCTCTTCACTATAACTTGACATCTTAATTGTTGATATCATTTCTTTTTAGATTTTTGTGATGGAGGTATCAAGGTTGTTTCAGACAAGTACCATACCATGTTTTTTATTAAATTTGAGTTGATGATTAACCCACCTTAGAGTTTATGATACATTGCAAGTTTTTGGCATAAAATCATTATAAGAGAATTTACATTATTGTGCACTAACATGTTATGTGATGTCTTATGTTTCATTCTTATGCATGCATGTCCTTAGAAGGTGGAGATTTTTACCATGTGAGCTTTAGAACCTATTTATTGCCTTTGGAGAGTGAATCACATTTATTCAAGATTATTTTTGTTGATCCTCATTCACTGAATAGCTTCATTATATTTGATTTTGGTTTACATGTTCGAGTGTTAGATAGATTTATTGACCCCTTATACACTTTTGAAGTTTTGATTTGTTGTACTATTCGGATTCTAAATGCATAGGCCATGTCATTCCATTGAGCCATTTCATGTGTTTTTTTTTTCTTCTTCTTAATATTCATATGCATGTGCATAAGCTTAAAAGTTGTCAATGCCAATTGATGCATTGCTATTACATTTGTAAAGTTGGAAGTGTATGGAGTTGAAGAGTAAAGAAAAAAAAAATAGAGAAAGAGATGAAAAGGTGTATCTAAAAAAAAAAAAAAAACAAAGAATCAAATACAAAAGAAGTGAGGTGAAGGAAGATGAAAAATTTCTAAAGTGATTCAAAAGATTGAAAGTGCGAAAGTGAATGTCATTGATCATCATCATGTGTAATGCGCATGCATATATTGAAACCTATTACCACTTTCTATCCTCTTACATGACTCTTCTTTCATTCATCACCCTTATGGCCTCGATATCCGAAGATACATGAATCTTTAATTCAATTGTGTATAAGGTATTAATGTCAATTTTTTAAATTATGCTTAAGCTGTGAACATTCCTTTATGAAGCTATGCCAAGTCGATACACTTACAATTTATTCATTTTTGGTTTCGGAATTGCTCTACTTGCATGATTTATACATTTACTCATTGAGAGAGCTTTCCATTAAGGGACCATAAGTGTTCATGTTCAAAGTTGAGTGTATGCCTTGTGAGACTTAGATCAAAGCATCAAGGACATAATTGTACGAGTTATGAGCCATTAGGGTCATATGTCATTGGTAGTACGCGTCAATGTGTTTTATTTCTTCCATGCTTTATGCCTTTGCCTTGCGATGGTTCACAACATAGGTGGATGGAGATTTGACTTGAATAAGGTTAATACATGTTGTGTATATTTTTGTTTTTCTTCTCGTACTTTGATAGGGACTATCAAAGGCTTAGTTGGGGGGTGTTGATTACTCTCAGAAATAGTAATCTCTAGGCCTAAATTGATGGTTGATTAGTTGAATTTCAGTGTTAATTTAGTATTTTAACTCCTAAAATGCATTAAAACCCTTTTGTGCACTTTTTACAAGAATCGGAGCTTAAGACGAGGCAAACGAGCAAAAATTAGGATGACCGTTCGATCGGGCCAACATACCGATCGATCGGCTGATCGAACTGTCCATGGAACGTTCGATCAGTTGATCGATCGCTTGGCGCACGAATTGATCGGAGATCTCTGTTCGACCTTCTGCAGCAAACTTTAGAGAGAGCGTTTTTTCGATCGATTGGCTGTTCGATCGGTGACGTCGGAACTCCTTCAACAGACGACACAAATGCAAACTTCAGAGAGGTCGGTTTTGCGTTCGATCGGGCGTTCAATTGGCCGCCCTACAAATCGATCGGTTTGTACATAGTTTGTTTTTTTGCAGAGTATAAAAGCTATGTATACGGGGACAAAGGTTTTTTGGTTCAAGAATCTGCAGATCTAGACAGTAGGAGGAGCTTCTAAAGGGAAACTTTTGATATTTTGTAAGGTTTTTAGTTAGATTTACTTTAAAGCTTTGTCATATTGTCATTTATTACTTTTGGATCATTGTAAATGAATGCTCTTTTATGAAGTGAATGTTTTGTTTCTCTATTCTCTTGCCATCTTTCTGTTATTTTCTTGTCATTTTCTCTCACTTTCTTAGCAGCCAAACACTAGTTCTACATAGTTTAATAATGGATTTATCTTCATTTATGCTCTTTGCCATGGATTTAAGTAGCTAGACATCCCTTGGATGTAGTTGTGAAGATCCAACAAGAATCTTTAATGGTTGAAAATGAGAAGTATGAACTTTAAAGCCATATTCTTAGAATTCTATGGTTCCATTTGATTTAGCATGAGATTCATTAGAAAAAACTTAGATTCATAACCCCTATTGGCAATATTTATGCAGAAATCAATTTTTGGTATAGGTATTGCACATGTCTAAGGTTTGATTCTAGGGTGCTAGTCATAGATTTCATCTTTATGCTCAATCAAACATAAACCCATATTTTTATAGTCGACATTTTTTGGATCAAGAGTCCAAGGTGCGATTCTTGATTGAGTTATAAACCTCTCATTTGAAACCCTTGTTGTGAATTGGTGGATTGAAACAACCATGTCCAAGCTTTTTCCTAATTACATAACTAGATTTTATTGCCTTCATCAATTATTAAGTTATTGCACTAACCATAGCACAACCATCATCTCAAAACCAACAAATTTTTGGTCTCTTCTATGTGAGAAAAAGAAAAGAATTTTTCTTTGCAATCCATCAAGATAAGTGCCCATGCTAGTTAAGCTTTGTTGCTATATTTGCAGAATTCCTTTAGGAGAAAACGATACCGGATTCTCCGGTTTTACTACATTGCGACCTCCGTATTCTTGCGGAGTGACTTCGGTTGTGAAGCGCATCGGGAGGCGAGTCACCCAACACTTCACATAAGCTCACCAAAGACTCCAAAATGTAATACCAAGCTAGAAGTAAGATTAAAGACAACTAAAAACATATTCACCAAGATGAATAAAGGCTTTCACCATGAAAGCCCTCACACCCTTTTCTCCCCCATCACTTCAATTCTCACCTTCATGGCATGAAATGGCATGCTATCATATAACAATAGATAAAAATAAAATGGAACAAACATCAATATATAGTTCTCACCTCAAGGAATTAACACAAAAACTTCCTCTCTTGAATTCTCCTTCCTTCTCTTCTTTTCTCTCTTTTCTTTTTCTCTCTTCTTCTTTCTCTCCCAACATTTGTAAAACCAAGCTCCTCTCCCTCTTGTCTTGCAAGACACAAAATAGATACAATGTGTATCTATTATCCACACATGTCACACACACACACTTGCTAGCAAAATTAGTGAAACACACGCCTCTCACATATGAAGCACACACCTAAGTGTCTTAGGGTTGAACCCCCACCTAGTACCTCCTTACTTCCTTAATCCAGCTTTAATCCACATGATTAACATAATTAATCACACTTATGATAATTAATCATGATTAACATAAGTTAAGCATGAATATTAATTAAGCTAATTAATCATGAATAAAACTCACTAATCATGCTTAAAAATATGATAATCCCCCAAATATAAGCCCTCATTAAAACATGCTAAATAAGCACCTTGATTGAGGATAATCATGCACCACAAACATACTATTAAGTGAAGCATGATGCTAACCAAGTTAGGGTTTTACATTAGGTGTTTTGTTGCTTATTTGAAATTGTAATGTTGTATTGTGTTTTCATATCTGCTGCTAATTTGTAATGTTGGTATCTCATCAGCATTGTAAAGGGAATATTTTTGCATGTGATGGGGTGATCTTTGGTGTGGTTTTTCACTATTGGGTTTTTATTTCTTGGAAGCTTAAACCTATCCCTTGGTTGTACTTCTTGTTTTCATTTATATATATTTCTTCTTTTGCTGCTTCAAAATAAATAAATAAATAAACAATTACAAAATGTTAAAAGAGATGACATTGCCATTAAATGTTGATTGACGTTGCAGTTAAAAGATCATTTTTTTTATGTCATAACAAATATTGTATGTGATTATTCTAATTTACCTTTTTTAATCAACATGGATATTACTGAATTTGAAACATCGTACCCCAGGTGTGGAGTTCTAGACATATAGGTATATGATTGTACTCTAAAAAGTACAATCAAAGTCTCTAATTATAAGCTATTGTTAGTATTTATTTATCTATTATTTATCATTTTTAATATAATTTTGGTATTTTTTTTTATGTTTTTTGTGTCTTGTGTAGATTTGAAGTTAAAATCAAGCAAAATGAAGCCGGCAAGCACACAGACATTTATTTGGGTGTTAATTTGATGTATTATATTATATTATATTATATTTATATATATCCACTAATATATTATATATATCCACGGAAAGAACGTGACTAAGCTAGATAAGTAGCAATGAAACAAACTTAAATAAAGAATAGAAAGAATGGATCAGTTAACTGGAAATAATTGAAATGATTAAAGATTGGAAGACGAACAAATAGTTGTATTGAAATGAGAAAACCATTGTCAACGTCTTATAAGCACATCCTAGAGGGATAACAAAACCAGGCGTGACTTGGGTAAATTAAAATTACAATTGAAAATTTAAAACATAAATATTGAAAAGATTGAAAGATTACTAGTAGAGTTGAGCTATTGAAGATCTGATACTTGAAACTAACTACAGAGATTGAATATAAGAGAATTTTAGAGAGAGAGAGAGAGAGAGAGAGAGAAACTTGGCTTTTGAATTGGCCTGCCTCAAAACATGGAAAGACAGGGTATACATAGAAAAAATTGTTACTATTGATTCACATGTCTCATAACTATAGAAGAACATGCATGATGATGGTTGTCGGTCACCGACAGTTGATTTGTTTTTTTGTGAAAAAAAAGTCAAAATTACTTTAGCACTTTTGTCTTTTTGTAGGAAAGTGATACTGCAGCCACCAAAAGTGAATTAATTTGCTACTGCCGGGATTGACGATTTTTGAATTTTGTTTGGACCGGAGAGAAGATGCCATAACAATCATCTTCATTATCTTGTGCGAGGTTAGTTGAGGTGACCTAAGAATCTTGCTCTAGATTTGTTGGAAATTCATCATCACCACTGTCAAAAAGGGATACTTCTTGGTCTTGGCTATTGCTAATTTGGATAAATTCTGGCTCTTATTAAGTAGAAACTAAGAATTAGCATTTACAGAAATTGCTGGATGGGCTTGGAAGAATTTATGAACAGATTGAGTGGTAACACTTTGTTTTCAATTGTCCCACCATTTAACTTGAAAGGTTCGAGTAAGGTAGGGAAAGGAGTCTTAAGAAATAATAATATAATTCCAAGAACAAATCTATGGAATAGAAAATTGGGCCATAAAAAGTAAGATTGTGGGAAATTTTGAGAAGAATCAATTAAGTTTGATTTTGTCTTGATAAATGGGGGCAGCTTCTTGAATAGAGGGAGGAAAGATTTGAGTAACAGCGCCAAAATAAAATCACCAGTCATAAAACTAGTTAGGAAATTTGAAGGAAAAATCTTTTTAGAAAGTAAACATCCAAGAATGGCTTAATGTGGAGTTTTGAAAAAGAAGGTGTTGAACCAAGCATATTGATAATCATAGTAATTGAATGTAGGTGGATTAAAAGATTTGAAAAATCTTCTAAATTGATGAGGATGGGTACCCCATTGTTCAGAGATCAGAATTTTTGTAATATAAACAGTGGAGTAAGCAATTTGGGAATTTCCAGGATTGGAATGTTTTTTGAGGCTAATGGAATTAGTATCTATGAGAATAAATTCATATAATTGTTGAGTGCGAATTGGAGAGAGTCGAAGAAAGTGTGTGTTGGGAAGAAGCACTCTAGGAGGAATTTCAAATGGACCCTCAAACCATGTTTGTTTTTCTAAAAGAATAATAGATTGTTCGCATTTGGTTTTAAGAAAATACTTTGATTTGGGAGTAGGGTTAGATGACTTGCACCAAACGGTGTCCTCGGACGTGACCAAAGGTAATTCTAAGAGTAGAATGGCGAAACAGTAAACAAAATTCGATGAGTCCGGAGTCGAACCACAAGAAATAGTAATTAGAGCATGCAAAATTAGGTATTCAAATTCACCCACGGTAAAAAATTAGATACCTACTTAGTCATGTTACACCGTAAAAGTGTTGCAATGGCTTCAGTTGGAACTTAAGCCCACCGGTTAGAATTTCACCTCGAAAAGTACCGACAAGAACTAAACAATTGATGCATAAAATGGTAACCAAAGCAAAACAATTTGTTTTTGGGAGAGTTAATAGCTGTAGAACTAAATTTAAAATTAAATAAAATGGTTTTGGATCCAATTGATCCGATCATCCGATTTACTCGAAATATCAACCGAGGTTTTGTAACTCAAATCATTGGCTTTGAGTTGAGCCTTTGATTCGGCAGATTTAGCAATTAAAACAAAAATTCATTAATAATTAAATCTAGAATAATAAAATTAATGCCATATATTCATATCATCGATTCGTGCAATCACTATACCAAACTAAGATTTGTACATGAAAATTACCAAACTTAGTCAAGAATCTAAGTTTTTTTAAATATCTGGAATTTAATTTTAAAGATAGAATAAGTAAAACCAAATTACCTCCGATGATATTTCAAGATTCTCAGATGATCTTCACAATGGGCTCCAAGAATAGGACTAGCTACTCATGGTATAGAAAAGACTTGGCATGAAAAAAAAAAAAAAAAGTTTCTTACAGAAAAATAACGGTAAAGAAAATTACAAAAGAGTAACAGTAAAAAGCATACTAAAATAAATGACACAAAACTACAAAGTAGCTAACACATAAACTAACTAAATGATGGACAATAAGAAAGAACTCTCGGACCTCTCCTCCCTTGCTTCCTTATTGAGATTGTTCAATAAGAGTTTGATTGTTCCAGTCATGTGGTGCAAGTGGAAGGTATTGGAGTGGTTGAACTGGGATTGGTTTCATGGCATAAGAGGATTTGGATTGAGGTTGAGTCTAAGGTTTGGCTGGGCCTTGCCCGTATCATGAGCTAGTTTGGGGGGCATAGTGAGAGTTTTCCTGTAAGAATTCTCATTACCTTTAATATAAGTAATTTTGAAATAAAAAATGGAAAGGATAGATTGTCATCAAGCAAAAATTTGTTTAGAAGCTATATTTTCAACATATTTGAAAATGATATTTTTTGCAGCTTGACAATCAATACGAAGTAAAAATTCTTGATTTAATAAATCACTTTGAAATTTAGAAATACATAAAACAATAGCCCAAATTTTCTTTTTAATAATACTGTAAATTCTTTTGGGTAGGGTTCCAAGTACCTAAAGTGAACCTAATCAGTTGTTCTTTATTATTAAGAACTTGTTTTAGAATACCATCATAACCTACATCAAAGGTATCAGTTTCAACTATTTTAAAGGCATTGGGATTTGCTAAATTTAGACAAAGAAGGGTCTGGACATATTGTTTAAGTGTTCTGACAATTTTGGTATGCTCACTAGACTAGGCAGGAGGATTCTTTTTAAGACATTGCCTTAATGAAGCAGTAATCTGGCTTAAATTTAGGTAAAATTCAGAGACATAGTTGAGACTATCTAAAAAGCATTGTATTTGATTTTTGTCTTTAATTTCATTAGGAAACTTAGTAGCAAATTGAAGAGACCTTTTGATTGGGGTAATAGTACTTTAAAAAATATAATGACCTAAGAAGTGGACACGTGTTTGAAAAAGACTATTTTTTTTTTTCTGCAAGAACTAGACCATTGTGTTTAACAATATTAAAAAAAAAATGAATATGTTGCCAATGTTGGACAATTGAGTTGGAAAAAATTAGAACATCAACAATATAAACAATTGTAAATTGGGAATGAGGATTGAAAATATTATTCATAATTTTTTGAAATGCACTTGGAGCATTTTTCAATTCAAAAGGCATACGTTCCATTCATAATGGCCAAATGGTAAAGTAAAAGCAGTTTTGTACAAATCTTGTTCAACAATTTGGATTTGCCAAAAACCAAATTTCATGTCAAATTTTGAAAATACTTTAACATGGCAAAGACGTTGAAGAAGATCTTTCTTATTAGGAATAGGATACCTAACCCATTGAAGAGCATCATTAAGAGGTTTGTAGTTGATGACTAACCAAGGAGCTCCACATTCAATTTCAGCATTTTAATGAACATAAAAAGCAGCACAACTTCATGGAGAGCGACTATGGCATATTAATTTTTTGTCAAGATGATCTTGGATTTCTTTTTTGCAATATTCAAAAAGTTCGTGGTTCATTTGGATGGGAAAAGCTATGGTAAGGATTTGTTTTTCAGAGAAGTTGGAAGAATAAGGTGAGGTAACTACATGTTTGTGTCGAGACCAAAAAACATTGGGTAAATCAGAACATACCTCTTGTTGTAATTTAGTTAAAAATTTATTAATAGCAAATTGTACAGCTCCATCTTGTAAAATGTGATCGATTTATTTGTAAGTTTTTTCTTCTTTGAGATAATAAATGTTTTTTCTTTACGAATGACAAGGTTGATAGTATGATGAGAAATTACAAGATGTTTAAGAGCATTTAGGTCTTTGGTAGAAGGAGGATAGACAAAAGGAAATGAAACTTTCTTATTTTTAAGGATAGAATGAATACCTTCAGTGGTAACTCGAAAAGGTTGAAGAAGACTGAGAAAAGGAGTGCCTAAGATGACTTCTTGTAAAAGGTTTTTGACAAGAACAGAAGGAGTTTTAAGATAGAAATTGTTGTTGTAAATATGAGCATTGGAAAGTTTATATTGTATTTGAAGAGGGGTGCCTCTAGCAGCAGAAAGGCGTTCTCTAGTTTTTTCAAAATATTTGGTTGGGATCAAGCCTTCTTGTAGACAATTGAGGTTAGCTCCAGAATAAAAAAGAGCAATGGTTCCGAAATGAAATTTTTTGTTAACAACAATAGTAATCTTGACATTCTATTTCTAATAAGAGATTTGAGAAAGTAAGAAAATACCTTGAGAGTTAGTTTTGGGAGGAACAGAGGTACTAGGAGAAGAATGTTGGAGAAGTAAAATTTGATTTTTGAGATTGTTAAGATCAATTTTGGAAATATTGTGTTTGAGTTTTAAATCTCTTAATTCCTTTTTGACTAAGTTGATTTCAGTTTGTAAATCTTGGATAGTAAGAGGGGAAGGTTTTGGAGGTTGATTAAAACGTTTGAGAATGTCACTAAGATTATAAGGATTATTAAGAAGTAAATTATCTTGTTGGGGTTTTTCTACAGAACTTAGGCTTTGTTTAAGTTGGAGTAAATAATCCTTTTTGACTTGTGGATCTGTAATTTTGTCTATAACATCAAGAAGTAGTTCTTGTTCTTTGGTGATGACATGAATGGTATGGGTAGTTGGACATTGGCAATTAGTTTTAATGACTTGTTCTGAATCGTGGGATGAAGGAGAAGTGTGATGTTCATCGGAAGAGGATTGAAAAGCAATTTCATCTAGTTGTAGTTCTTCATCAGACATTAATTGGTGATTAGATGTATAAAAATTTAGGAATAATTGTATAAGTTGTTGCTTGAGTGTGTCATCAATTTCTAAAGAATTAAGTTTTTGCTTCATGCGGCATTAATTTTTGTAATGGCTAACTTTACCACATTTGTAGCAAGTAGGGACTTTGTGTGAGTGTTTAGAAACATGTTTAGGTTTTGAAGGAGAAGATTTAATAGTTTTTTATGGTTGAGGTTTTTGATAATAAACATTGGAGCTAGGTTTTGGCCGACAAAAGAATCTTCGTGCAGAGGTAGTGCTAGGTTTTTGACGAAAAATGGGTATTACATGAGAATTATTAGGGAAACCCAATTGTTGACAAAAAGTGCCTAGTTCTTTCTTAGAAGTGGCTAAGTCCTTTTGCAGTTGTTGGTTTAATTTGAAGTTGGTGCA